>SSNP01000276.1:34502-70919 GCA_006937955.1 Pachypanchax playfairii
TACAGTGGGGCAAAAAAGTATTTAGTCAGCCACCAATTGTGTAAGTTCTCCCACTTAAAAAGATCAGAGAGGCCTGTAATTTTCATCATAGGTATACCTCAACTATGAGAGACAAAATGAGGAAAAAAAATCCAGAAAATCACATTGTCTGATTTTTAAAGAATTTATTTGCAAATTATGGTGGAAAATAAGTATTTGGTCACCTACAAACAAGTAAGATTTCTGGCTTTCACAGACCTGTAACTTCTTTAAGAGGCTCCTCGGTCCTCCACTCGTTACCTGTATTAATGGCACCTGTGTGAACTCGTTATCAGTATAAAAGACACCTGTCCACAACCTCAAACAGTCACGCTCCAAACTCCACTATGGCCAAGACCAAAGAGCTGTCAAAGGACACCAGAAACAAAATTGTAGACCTTCACCAGGCTGGGAAGACTGAATCTGCAATAGGTAAGCAGCTTGGTGTGAAGAAATCAACTGTGGGAGCAATTATTAGAAAATGGAAGACATACAAGACCACTGATAATCTCCCTCGATCTGGGGCTCCACGCAAGATCTCACCCCGTGGGGTCAAAATGATCACAAGAACGGTGAGCAAAAATCCCAGAACCACACGGAGGGACCTAGTGAATGACCTGCAGAGAGCTGGGACCAAAGTAACAAAGGCTACCATCAGTAACACACTACGCCGCCAGGGACTCAAATCCTGCAGTGCCAGACGTGTCCCCCTGCTGAAGCCAGGACACGTCCAGGCCCGTCTGCGGTTTGCTAGAGAGCATTTGGATGATCCAGAAGAGGATTGGGAGAACATCATATGGTCAGATGAAACCAAAATAGAACTTTTTGGTAGAAACTCAACTTGTCGTGTTTGGAGGGGAAAGAATGCTGAGTTGGATCCAAAGAACACCATACCTACTGTAAAGCATGGGGGTGGAAACATCATGCTTTGGGGCTGTTTTTCTGCAAGGGGACCAGGACGACTGATCCGTGTAAAGGAAAGAATGAATGGGGCCATGTATCGTAAGATTTTGAGTGAAAACCTCCTTCCATCAGCAAGGGCATTGAAAATGAGACGTGGCTGGGTCTTTCAGCATGACAATGATCCCAAACACACCGCCCGGGCAACGAAGGAGTGGCTTCGTAAGAAGCATTTCAAGGTCCTGGAGTGGCCTAGCCAGTCTCCAGATCTCAACCCCATAGAAAATCTCTGGAGGGAGTTGAAAGTCCGTGTTGCCCAGCGTCAGCCCCAAAACATCACTGCTCTAGAGGAGATCTGCATGGAGGAATGGGCCAAAATACCAGCAACAGTGTGTGAAAACCTTGTGAAGACTTACAGAAAACGTTTGACCTCTGTCATTGCCAACAAAGGCTATATAACAAAGTATTGAGATTAACTTTTGTTATTGACCAAATACTTATTTTCCACCATAATTTGCAAATAAATTCTTTAAAAATCAGACAATGTGATTTTCTGGATTTTTTTTCCTAATTTTGTCTCTCATAGTTGAGGTATACCTATGATGAAAATTACAGGCCTCTCTGATCTTTTTAAGTGGGAGAACTTACACAATTGGTGGCTGACTAAATACTTCTTTGCCCCACTGTATATATGAACAAGGTGTACATCAGATGTTAGGGAGCCACAACATTGTGATGAGAGGTGAAGTACTAGAACAAGAGAACTTGACACTGTTGGAATGCTGTGAACAAGCCAAGTGGTTATATCAGAAGTGGGAGCTATGGAAATTCCAAAACCCAACTTAAACATGGACTAAGAAACAACGCCAGACCCAAAGTTCCAACCTTTGCATAAGGATTCTGTTATTACAGCTAGAGAATGACATGGTACACTAAGGATGCTATAGCAAAGTGGAGCCAGGATGAATGGCTATGGTGGATAATACAGCACCACCCCCAACACCAAGCCCCACTGATCAGCTGAATACTAAGGCAGTAAACCTGAGGTTAAAGATTGTGACCAAGTTAGACAAACATGGTGTGCACCCCTTAACCTTGTGCTTCAAGATGGATTCTCGCGAGATTCTGAGTTTTCCAAACCCACGAAAATCCATCTTTTACCTCTCCAACTAAAGCCGTTTTCCTCGGTCAAAAAAATGTTTGGACCAATGATGTGTTAGCATTGTGCTTTGGGGTTGGTGTTCAGGTATGATTGTCAGCAAGCCCCCAGGCAGGCAAAAAAAACCAAACATGGCTGCGCTGGTGGATGTATGCAAAAAAGCAACTACTGAATCTGTTTTAGGAGAGCTAGAGACGATTTATTGATTGAAAAATGTGCATTCGTGCATTTCATGATGGTAATGATTAGGGCTGCCACAAACAATTATTTTAATAATCGACTAATCACCAGTTTTTTTGGCGATTAGTCAACTAATTGTGCCAAGCATAAAGTATAGCTTATTGCACCATGATGCAGCTGCACTAATGTACCCATACACTTTTTTTTAACACTGTAACGTAGTGGTAAACAATAAACATTAGCGTTTGTAAAGTTGGAGCAAATCTGTGACATACGTTTGCTAATGGTAATGAAATTACCATTGATACAGCTGTAATGTTAAGTGTGAATATTGAAGTGTGCTCTTACTCAGTGTGTTATGGTAATTTGAGGGTGAATATTGTAGTGCGTTCCTATATTCTGTATTATGGTAATCTATGTATCGGAGAGAGAAAAAAAAAAAGAACATTCTGAAGTTGTTCGGTTGTTGCACACATTCAATAAAGAAGTGCACTGTAACAAGAAGACAAGAGGCTCTAGGGGTTCTTTACCACGCCAAGAGTGATGCACCGCTCACCACCCCCAAGACTTTTTAACGTGTAAATACAAGTAACTCCTTATTAATGTTAAGGAATTTAGCTTACACAGGTAACTCTTCGTCCGCCACCACAACGTGCTTCCTTTGAATGAGTCGAGCAGAAGGACGGAAAGCAGCAGGATGTGCCGCAACAGGCAGGATAAACAAAAAAAAACAATGCTTCATAGAATAAACGATGATGTCGATGATAAAATTTATTGTTGACGATTTTGTTTGTCGACATTGTGACTAATCGTGGCAGCACTAGTAATGATGTGTGTGCTTTACTCCCGACTGAATTTGCATAAGCTTGATTTACTGTGATTGGCTAAAGACAAATCATGAAAGGCAGATACTTACTTCCAATCAGCTCAAAATATTATACCTAATGTCCCTCCCCTTTTCAGACACCAGAGTTCTCTCCTGAGAACCTGGTCAAAAATATTATGTGTACCCATGTAGTATATAAACATTTATTAAAATATTAAACATTCTTTTTTTAAAATCCGAGGCTTGATTTTGTTTTCTCATCCTTAATTTATCACAGAAAACACTGAATATGATCTTACTGTGAAATTCAAGCAGAAGGTTTCCTCAATGTCATTTTCTGTGTAGTCTAGTAGCTCTTGCAGACTCCTAGTATAAAAGCACATTTTAGAAGAATTCTTGAGTGAACACATTGTGATCTGTCATAAAATTACAAAAAAATATCAGAACACAGACCTTCCCACATCTGGCATTAGTTCTTTCAAGTCATCTAGTGTTGGTTTCTTCTTCAGAAGCTTTTTGTAAAGGGCCAAAGGGAAGTTGAGCTCCACTATGGTGAGATTGTAGATGGCCAAACCACAGATGACACCAATGAGGTTAAACAAGTCAAAGTCCTCAAACGTCTGCAAGGTAAAATAAGTGATTAAAAAAAATGCTTTAAAGGAGAGTAAGATCTCAAAGCTGACTTGAAGATATCACACCATTGAAATCATAATGTGACATTACCATGAGTTTATATTAATTATCAGAGCCCTGCTTACTGGGGTTGTTTCAGATTGCAGAGTCCTTTTACCTTGTGTGAAAACCAGATGAGTCTGGATTCCTCATAGTAGCGAAACATCCCATATTTGGGATCTAGCAGTTCTTTCATGATCAGGAGGAAAAACTCCTTTCTCACTCCTCCTGCATCAACGGCATCTTCTCCAACGAAAATCACCTGCCATGGACGTTGCAATAGTCATTTTGGGATGCTGCTGTTAAAACAAGAGGCTAAAATATACAGTGCTCAGCATAAATGAGTACACCCCACTACATTTGTCAGAAAACCTTTAGTTTCCTTTCAGAATCAACATTTTCTAAGAGATACTATACTACAAAATACTCTCACAAATGTGGGCCATGATTGCAAACAAGATTTGTTAGTTTGCACACACAAAAAAGTGATTTTCCTAACAAATTAATTCAAGCCCATGTTACAAAAACGAGTACACCCCAATTATAGTCTTAGGAGAAAAGCCACACTTAAGACTACAAGATTCTAATTAATAGGCCTTCAACCACAGGTGAGTCTCATGATTCATTTAAAAGGTGTCCAGCAGGCAGGTTACTATAAAAGCATTACTTAACAAAGAAAAGCCCTTTCCATTCATGATGTCAGCAATGGCTCCCAATGGAAGAGAAATGTCACAAAATTTGAGAAAAGAAATAATTTCTTTACACATAAAAGGAGAGGGCTACAAGCAGATCAGCAAAGTTTTACATATCAGTCAAAATATTGTAGCAAAAGTGATCCAAAAATTTAAGAAAGATGGAAGTACAACCATCTTACAAAGATGTCCAGGCTGTCCACGGAAGTTAACATCTCAACAGGAGCGTCTTCTGATGAGAAGGGTTGAAGAAAATTGCCACTGCAGTTAGCTAAAGCAGTAGAAAGCCAAACTGGAGTGATCGTTTCCCGTGACACCATATGGCATACACTGCAGAGGAATGGCATGCATGGGTATTGTCCACGAAGGAAGTCTCTCCTAAAGCTCATGCACAAAAAAGTATACCTAGAACTTGCTAGGGCCCATGCTGACAAAGATGAAGACTACTGGGACTCTATACTCTGGAGTGATGAGACAAAGATTACTGTTTTTGGAACTAACAGTTTAAACACTGTATGGCGTCATAAAAGGTGAGGATTTCAAAGGAAAATGCATGGTGCCTTCAGTGAAACATGGTGGTGGCAGTGTCCTTATGTGGGGCTGCATGAGTGCTGCAAGTGTTGGGGAGCTGCAACAATGTCTATCCTGAATGAGAAGATGCTGCCCTGACTCCGCGCACTTGGTCGTTGTGCACTTTTCCAACACGTCAATGATCCAAAACACACATCGAAAGCCACTGTTGCATTTCTAAAGAAGAACAGGGTGAAGGTGATTGAATGGCCAAGTATGTCTCCTGATCTGAACCCAATCGAACACCTGTGGGGAATTCTGAAGTGTCAAGTTGAGAATCACTCTCCATCCAGGCCGTAAAAGAGGTTATTCTTGAAGAATGGAAAAAGATACATGTTGCAATATGCCGCCAGCTTGTTCTTTCCATGCCTAGATGACTTGGTGCTGTCCTTAAAAATTTCGGTGCTCATACAGAATACTAGATGTAGTGGTTTTTGTTGCAGGGTGTATTCATTTTTGCTTCAACCAATTTGAGTAAAATTGAAGATTTTCTGATCTAAGTTAGATCATTTAATTTCATGTTATGGAGTTAAATAAGTGTTCAATAAAACTCAGCCTTGTGAAAGGTTTGGAAATTTTTATTTTGTTAATTGAATTACTGACTAAATTTGTACTTTGTAAAGGGGTGTACTCATTTATGCTGAGCACTGTATGCCCACGCAACACACACTTTTGTGAATCTTAAATGTGTGAAAAGTTATAAACGCAAAGGAAGATAAACAGAAAACACCCTTAACTGTCTGAAGTGCCTTCTTTATAGTCCCAGTTTTCCTTTCTTTGCTTGTTTACACCACCATAAAGGCATTTGTGTAAAACTTGCCATGCAGATTTTAATTAATTTTTAACCAGTCAATTCATAGTTTTATTTCTCAGGAAGGCCTTTAAGAGACAGGAGTTAAAACATTAAAGATGTATAAACAGAATCTGGTCTGCTCCCAGGATAAAACTAAAAACTGGTACATAAACTAAATTTGAACATTTTAATATGTAAACACTAACAGCATTCACCTTGAGTGGTTTCTTGTAGTCAACATTCTTAGATTTCCTGAGGACTTCCATTGTGTCTCCAACAATGTTTTCTCTTCGAACGATGAGGATAAGGCATGGGTTGACTGATTCAACAGCTGGCAGGAACATGGAGCTGAAGTTTTGCATCTGTGCCTGATCCACTGCCATCTATTTAAAAAATGTGAGTATAATTAATGACTCACCACACTACTGCAGAATGCTCCTTCACAATATGTGAAATCAGCCTAATTAAGCAAATAAAATCTTGGAGAAAACACATTCATTTTAATAGTAGGCATTACCTGCATCTGTATGATTGCGTCCGTCTGAAGCAGAGTAGTTTTTGCTAAGGCATCAAACACATATGGATACTTGCACAGAGTCACAACACTATCACAACCCTGATGACAAAAAAATAAAAACAAACATCAAATATATGCAAATGTATTTAGGTGATCCGAGGAACTGACATCAGTAATAGAGTCACCAGTGGGTACATCTGCCTCTGAATCCATGTGACATAGTCTTGTCGGATGTCAACCAAGTCGTCCAACTCGTGAATGTAGAATTTATCGTACTTGATGATTCCTGCTTTCTCATTCACCTGAAGAGAGACAGGGAGTACATTCTTCACTGATCATTCAAGGTAAGATGATGCAACACAAATGTAAATGGGTTTTTCCACCTTTCTGACCTTATGCAGCATCTCCAGTAATTGCAGGGATGTGTCCAAAAAGCAGGAGAATATTCTCTGCTCTGTTGCTGGAATGCCCACCTTGTGCATCTGGAGCAGATAAACTACCACATCCTTGTACAAATCAACCAACCGCTGAAAAACTGGAGGCTCGAACATAGACCACCAGTTTCCTGATGCATTGACAAACCATTTATTTATTTTTTTAAAAGGCAAGACTTGAAACTGTGTCAGACAAATAAAAATGTCTGACAAAAACTTTAAAAACCAGACACCATCCTACCTAGTACCTTCAGTGGAGCCTCTTTCAAGCTGATGATGCATTTGGCAAATGGGATAGTGACTGTGATATAATTGCTTCTGTCACTGAAGAGAGGGCATTCTGGAAGAATGAGGTACAGTCTCAGGGCTTCAATGTCTGGAGGAGAGTTACTTAGATTGGGAATCAGATTCTTCTCAAGACTGGCAGCAACCTGAAGCAGAAATGACAGGTTCTCAGATTCATTAGAAATGTAGTGATCCCCAATTGAATTTCTCTCTTCTTCTGTAAATACTTTAACAATAAAGTCAGATAGTATAGGTGAATGAAAAATAGATTTATATAAGACCAAGAGGGGAATATTAGGTTAAATCTTCCTTTCTCCTTTAGTTTTAAGAATAGACTTAAAACTTTCCTTTTTACACAATCCTATAGTCAGGGTTAGCTTGGGTTCTCCTGAGCTTTCCCTTTAGTTATGCTGCTATAGGTTTAGACGGAGGACATACTGACCACATTTCTTCACTCTGCTGTCTTTCTTTACTCTGGCTGCCTCTGAGGAGGATGTATCTCACATAAACAAACACTGAAATATTCCCACTAGAGCAGGGGTGGGCAACTCCAGGCCTTGGGGGCCACTATCCTGCACATTTTAGATGTTCCCCTGTTTCACCACACCTGATTCAAATCTGCAACCTCTCAGCAAGTCCTATAGAAGCCTGTTAACGACCTGTTCATCTGCAGCAGGTGTGGTGAAACAGGGGAACATCTAAAATGTACAGGATAGTGGCCCTCGAGGCCTGGAGTTGCCCACCCCTGCACTAGAGCCATCAAATTGTTATTGCTTTGATTGTTACTGCTGCCATTAACTATTTCTCTGTTTATCTTTCTATAGACATGACGACTGGCCAAAATCCATCGGTGTTTGTTTGTGTCTCTTTCCTGTCAGCTCAGACCCCAGTCAGCTAAGGCAGAAGGCCGCCCATCCTGAGCCGGGTTCTGCTAGAGGTTTCTTCCTGTTAAAAGGGAGTCGTTCCTTTCCACTGTCGCCAATCGTGCTTGCTCAGGATGGGGGATTGTGCTGAAATAACAATTCAGCCCAATCGGCTGGTTCCTTAGATAGATAATGTTATACTATTAATTGGTTGATTTTTCTGTGAAGTGCCTTGAAATGACTTTGTCATGAACTGGCGCTTTATAAATAAATAAACTTGAACTTGAAACTTCACAAGCAGCTTTAAATATGGAACACACTATAACAATACAATACACAGCATCATTGTGCTGGTGCAGTGAAAGCACATGCACACTTTGATCCCATCTTCTACTTCCATGCAGGTGTATAATTCAAAATGAAGAGATAACTAAATACCTATTAGTTACAAAATATACAGTGGGGCAAAAAAGTATTTAGTCAGCCACCAATTGTGTAAGTTCTCCCACTTAAAAAGATCAGAGAGGCCTGTAATTTTCATCATAGGTATACCTCAACTATGAGAGACAAAATGAGGAAAAAAAATCCAGAAAATCACATTGTCTGATTTTTAAAGAATTTATTTGCAAATTATGGTGGAAAATAAGTATTTGGTCACCTACAAACAAGTAAGATTTCTGGCTTTCACAGACCTGTAACTTCTTTAAGAGGCTCCTCGGTCCTCCACTCGTTACCTGTATTAATGGCACCTGTGTGAACTTGTTATCAGTATAAAAGACACCTGTCCACAACCTCAAACAGTCACGCTCCAAATTCCACTATGGCCAAGACCAAAGAGCTGTCAAAGGACACCAGAAACAAAATTGTAGACCTTCACCAGGCTGGGAAGACTGAATCTGCAATAGGTAAGCAGCTTGGTGTGAAGAAATCAACTGTGGGAGCAATTATTACAAAAAGGAAGACATACAAGACCACTGATAATCTCCCTCGATCTGGGGCTCAACGCAAGATCTCACCCCGTGGGGTCAAAATGATCACAAGAACGGTGAGCAAAAATCCCAGAACCACACGGAGGGACCTAGTGAATGACCTGCAGAGAGCTGGGACCAAAGTAACAAAGGCTACCATCAGTAACACACTACGCCGCCAGGGACTCAAATCCTGCAGTGCCAGACGTGTCCCCCTGCTGAAGCCAGGACACGTCCAGGCCCGTCTGCGGTTTGCTAGAGAGCATTTGGATGATCCAGAAGAGGATTGGGAGAACATCATATGGTCAGATGAAACCAAAATAGAACTTTTTGGTAGAAACTCAACTTGTCGTGTTTGGAGGGGAAAGAATGCTGAGTTGGATCCAAAGAACACCATACCTACTGTAAAGCATGGGGGTGGAAACATCATGCTTTGGGGCTGTTTTTCTGCAAGGGGACCAGGACGACTGATCCGTGTAAAGGAAAGAATGAATGGGGCCATGTATCGTAAGATTTTGAGTGAAAACCTCCTTCCATCAGCAAGGGCATTGAAAATGAGACGTGGCTGGGTCTTTCAGCATGACAATGATCCCAAACACACCGCCCGGGCAATGAAGGAGTGGCTTCGTAAGAAGCATTTCAAGGTCCTGGAGTGGCCTAGCCAGTCTCCAGATCTCAACCCCATAGAAAATCTCTGGAGGGAGTTGAAAGTCCGTGTTGCCCAGCGTCAGCCCCAAAACATCACTGCTCTAGAGGAGATCTGCATGGAGGAATGGGCCAAAATACCAGCAACAGTGTGTGAAAACCTTGTGAAGACTTACAGAAAACGTTTGACCTCTGTCATTGCCAACAAAGGCTATATAACAAAGTATTGAGATTAACTTTTGTTATTGACCAAATACTTATTTTCCACCATAATTTGCAAATAAATTCTTTAAAAATCAGACAATGTGATTTTCTGGATTTTTTTTCCTCATTTTGTCTCTCATAGTTGAGGTATACCTATGATCAAAATTACAGGCCTCTCTGATCTTTTTAAGTGGGAGAACTTACACAATTGGTGGCTGACTAAATACTTTTTTGCCCCACTGTAAGTCTGACAAAATCAGATGCATAATGGTTGCATCTACCCTATGACTGTTTCTGCCATTTGGCAGATAATGTGGAAGGGTTTCAGATATAAAGTTGTTCAATTCCATTTCACACACTTTCAGTCTAATATTTTTGACCAATGCATTTCCAGGGAACTTGTTTATGAGTGAGAAAGGTTATTTCATTTATTTATTTATTACGGCCTGTCCTGTCCTGATATGTTTGGCAGCAGAATTGAAAGTCTAGGTGCCTTATTATGTCAGGACAGATTTACTCTACAACAGCTGAGGTTTCATTAGCGGTGCGTTCACGCCAAACGCATTTAAAGCAACCTAAGCGTCAGGTTTACATGTAAAGTCAATGTAGAAGGGCGATGAAGCACGACTGGGGGTCCCGTGACGCTTCAGAAGCAGATTTGCGGCAAAAAAAAAGCTTTTCTGCCTGATTTGTGCAACCAAGTCGCGCATACTCGCACGTATGTATATTTATATTATATAATGTATATTAGGCCTGGGCGATTGACCCTTCAAATGAATTAATTTGAATTGTTTGTTGCGGGCGATTTAGAAAATAAATAAATCAAGTTTTTGCGTAGTGGCGCTTTTTGGCTCTCCGTAGTGTCCGTAGAGTTGTTTCACTGGGTTTGCTGTGACAGGCGTGCAGCAAGAGACCCCACGCTACAACATTTGCCTAAAGCCCATCACAGTTAAAGGCAGCAGCACCACAAACTCATTCCATAACCGAAAACAGAGACATCCAACATGAAAAACGCCAGTCTCTCTGAGACGAACAAACACCGCAGTGACCAACAAACCTTATATACACACACACATATATATATATATATATATATATACTGTATATATATATCCGGACCGGAATCACTATTTATACGTCCAGACTTCCTGGCTCCATAGCGAATCACATGTTGAGCCTGCAATGCTGCCAAGCCTTCAACACAAGCAGCTGTAATTCCACAACGACCAGCAGCAAAAAGTAAGAAACCACCGCATCCTTCCAACTGCACGTTATGGGGCTTTCAAATGCACTTAGGAAAACTCAAAGCTGAACGAATAGGCCCTCCGACATTCCCAAAAACTAAACAAATATAAGAGAAACAAAATGAGGATCAACCTCAAAACTGGCAACCCAACAGAAAAATCGGGGAGGGGGTGAGTGGATGAGAGCGGATGTTTCTTTTTCTACATGAACTGCGACTTGAATTTGACGACAAGGTCTAATTCTTACACAATGTACCTTTAAAAACAACAGTAACATTTCTGAAGTGTGTTTGAAAAAGCAGTCAGTGTTTGTAAATGCTCTTTCTGATGCTGACTGGTCCATACCTGAACTGACATTTATAAATTCCATGTCTGTATGTCTGAATTCTCTGAAAAGACACCTAAAAGATACTCATGGATTAAACATTATAGATAAACCAGAATGTGACACCACGATGACTCTGTTCATATCTTGAGGTACAGTGGGGCAAAAAAGTATTTAGTCAGCCACCAATTGTGTAAGTTCTCCCACTTAAAAAGATCAGAGAGGCCTGTAATTTTCATCATAGGTATACCTCAACTATGAGAGACAAAATGAGGAAAAAAAATCCAGAAAATCACATTGTCTGATTTTTAAAGAATTTATTTGCAAATTATGGTGGAAAATAAGTATTTGGTCACCTACAAACAAGTAAGATTTCTGGCTTTCACAGACCTGTAACTTCTTTAAGAGGCTCCTCGGTCCTCCACTCGTTACCTGTATTAATGGCACCTGTGTGAACTCGTTATCAGTATAAAAGACACCTGTCCACAACCTCAAACAGTCACGCTCCAAACTCCACTATGGCCAAGACCAAAGAGCTGTCAAAGGACACCAGAAACAAAATTGTAGACCTTCACCAGGCTGGGAAGACTGAATCTGCAATAGGTAAGCAGCTTGGTGTGAAGAAATCAACTGTGGGAGCAATTATTAGAAAATGGAAGACATACAAGACCACTGATAAGCTCCCTCGATCTGGGGCTCCACGCAAGATCTCACCCCGTGGGGTCAAAATGATCACAAGAACGGTGAGCAAAAATCCCAGAACCACACGGAGGGACCTAGTGAATGACCTGCAGAGAGCTGGGACCAAAGTAACAAAGGCTACCATCAGTAACACACTACGCCGCCAGGGACTCAAATCCTGCAGTGCCAGAAGTGTCCCCCTGCTGAAGCCAGGACACGTCCAGGCCCGTCTGCGGTTTGCTAGAGAGCATTGGATGATCCAGAAGAGGATTGGGAGAACATCATATGGTCAGATGAAACCAAAATAGAACTTTTTGGTAGAAACTCAACTTGTCGTGTTTGGAGGGGAAAGAATGCTGAGTTGGATCCAAAGAACACCATACCTACTGTAAAGCATGGGGGTGGAAACATCATGCTTTGGGGCTGTTTTTCTGCAAGGGGACCAGGACGACTGATCCGTGTAAAGGAAAGAATGAATGGGGCCATGTATCGTAAGATTTTGAGTGAAAACCTCCTTCCATCAGCAAGGGCATTGAAAATGAGACGTGGCTGGGTCTTTCAGCATGACAATGATCCCAAACACACCGCCCGGGCAACGAAGGAGTGGCTTCGTAAGAAGCATTTCAAGGTCCTGGAGTGGCCTAGCCAGTCTCCAGATCTCAACCCCATAGAAAATCTCTGGAGGGAGTTGAAAGTCCGTGTTGCCCAGCGTCAGCCCCAAAACATCACTGCTCTAGAGGAGATCTGCATGGAGGAATGGGCCAAAATACCAGCAACAGTGTGTGAAAACCTTGTGAAGACTTACAGAAAACGTTTGACCTCTGTCATTGCCAACAAAGGCTATATAACAAAGTATTGAGATTAACTTTTGTTATTGACCAAATACTTATTTTCCACCATAATTTGCAAATAAATTCTTTAAAAATCAGACAATGTGATTTTCTGGATTTTTTTTCCTCATTTTGTCTCTCATAGTTGAGGTATACCTATGATGAAAATTACAGGCCTCTCTGATCTTTTTAAGTGGGAGAACTTACACAATTGGTGGCTGACTAAATACTTTTTTGCCCCACTGTATATATNTACAGTGGGGCAAAAAAGTATTTAGTCAGCCACCAATTGTGTAAGTTCTCCCACTTAAAAAGATCAGAGAGGCCTGTAATTTTCATCATAGGTATACCTCAACTATGAGAGACAAAATGAGGAAAAAAAATCCAGAAAATCACATTGTCTGATTTTTAAAGAATTTATTTGCAAATTATGGTGGAAAATAAGTATTTGGTCAATAACAAAAGTTAATCTCAATACTTTGTTATATAGCCTTTGTTGGCAATGACAGAGGTCAAACGTTTTCTGTAAGTCTTCACAAGGTTTTCACACACTGTTGCTGGTATTTTGGCCCATTCCTCCATGCAGATCTCCTCTAGAGCAGTGATGTTTTGGGGCTGACGCTGGGCAACACGGACTTTCAACTCCCTCCAGAGATTTTCTATGGGGTTGAGATCTGGAGACTGGCTAGGCCACTCCAGGACCTTGAAATGCTTCTTACGAAGCCACTCCTTCGTTGCCCGGGCGGTGTGTTTGGGATCATTGTCATGCTGAAAGACCCAGCCACGTCTCATTTTCAATGCCCTTGCTGATGGAAGGAGGTTTTCACTCAAAATCTTACGATACATGGCCCCATTCATTCTTTCCTTTACACGGATCAGTCGTCCTGGTCCCCTTGCAGAAAAACAGCCCCAAAGCATGATGTTTCCACCCCCATGCTTTACAGTAGGTATGGTGTTCTTTGGATCCAACTCAGCATTCTTTCCCCTCCAAACACGACAAGTTGAGTTTCTACCAAAAAGTTCTATTTTGGTTTCATCTGACCATATGATGTTCTCCCAATCCTCTTCTGGATCATCCAAATGCTCTCTAGCAAACCGCAGACGGGCCTGGACGTGTCCTGGCTTCAGCAGGGGGACACGTCTGGCACTGCAGGATTTGAGTCCCTGGCGGCGTAGTGTGTTACTGATGGTAGCCTTTGTTACTTTGGTCCCAGCTCTCTGCAGGTCATTCACTAGGTCCCTCCGTGTGGTTCTGGGATTTTTGCTCACCGTTCTTGTGATCATTTTGACCCCACGGGGTGAGATCTTGCGTGGAGCCCCAGATCGAGGGAGATTATCAGTGGTCTTGTATGTCTTCCATTTTCTAATAATTGCTCCCACAGTTGATTTCTTCACACCAAGCTGCTTACCTATTGCAGATTCAGTCTTCCCAGCCTGGTGAAGGTCTACAATTTTGTTTCTGGTGTCCTTTGACAGCTCTTTGGTCTTGGCCATAGTGGAGTTTGGAGCGTGACTGTTTGAGGTTGTGGACAGGTGTCTTTTATACTGATAACGAGTTCACACAGGTGCCATTAATACAGGTAACGAGTGGAGGACCGAGGAGCCTCTTAAAGAAGTTACAGGTCTGTGAAAGCCAGAAATCTTACTTGTTTGTAGGTGACCAAATACTTATTTTCCACCATAATTTGCAAATAAATTCTTTAAAAATCAGACAATGTGATTTTCTGGATTTTTTTCCCTCATTTTGTCTCTGATAGTTGAGGTATACCTATGATGAAAATTACAGGCCTCTCTGATCTTTTTAAGTGGGAGAACTTACACAATTGGTGGCTGACTAAATACTTTTTTGCCCCACTGTAGGTTCTTACTGAGTACTGAAAAATCATCTTGTTTTTGGTTCTTTTTAAACTCAGGCTTCTTGAGAGGTGTATTACCTGTAGCTGACATGTTTCGGCGTGTTTACTTCTGCCTTCTTCAGAGCTGTTGTTTCTGTAGATGTTACTTCCTTTTATGAGCGGGCAGCAGGGGACGATGTCGCCCCCTGCTGCCCGCTTCTTCCCTGGTGATGATGGAGTCCCAGCTGTGGTCCAACAAGTAGACTCCATCGTCCCGGTTCATGGTGTTGTGGCCACGTCTTCTTATTTCAATCGCCTCCTTTATCCATCTTTTGTATTTTTGTTGTTCTGTGTTGATAATCCTTGTGTTGTCCAAGTCCATGATATGGTTTTCTCTTGTGCAGTGGTCTGTGACGGCTGATTTTTTTTATTGTAGTTTCTGCTTCTTGTTTTGTTGCTCTTGTGTGTCTTCGTTTTGTTTCTTTCTCGCATTCTTTCTGATGTTCTATTTTCCGTGTGTTGAGTTGATGTCCAGTTTCTCCTATGTATGTTTTATTGCACAGTTTGCATGGGATCTCGTAGATAACGCCGCATTTTTTATCAGATGGTATTTTGTCCTTTGGATGCACCAGTTGTTGTTTTATTGTCTTAAATGGTTTCGTTGGTGTGTTGATGTTGTATTTTTTCATCACAGTCATGATTTTCTCTGTTGTTCCTTTAATGTATGGGAGGGTTATAATGGGTTTTGGCTCCGGTTTCACTGTCCCTTTCGTCTTCTTGGGTGGTCTGTTGTATGTTTCCTTGTTTGCCTCTTGTTCTCCTTTTTTTTTAATGCCCAGTTTGGGTAGCCGCAGGTTTTTAGTGCAGTTTGTATGTGTTGATTCTCCAGTTTCCCGTCTTGATCTTCTGTTATTATGTTAGCTCTGTGGTACAGTGTTCTGATGACTGACATTTTGTGTATTGTGGGATGTTCTGATGTCCATAGCAAGTATTGGTCTGTGTGTGTTGGTTTTCTGTATATGTTAATTTTTAGTGTTCCGTCTGGTTGTCTGGTTATTTTCATGTCCATGAATGTTATGCTGTTGTCTTTCTCTTCTTCGTATGTGAACTTGATATTGTTGGTTTCATCCATATTGTTGAGGTGTTTTGTTAAAGTTTCCGTTTGTTCCCTGGGTATTATTTCAATTATGTCTAACCCGAACCTTGCTTTTTGTTCCAAGTGGAACAAAAAGCAATATCAACATCCCCTTCGAACTGCAAAATAAAACTTTGGAAACGCTACGTGGATGACATAAACCACTGCACAAACCACTGCACAAGAGAAAACCATATCATGGACTGGGACAACACTGGGACAACACAAGGATTATCAACACAGAACAACAAAAATACAAAAGATGGATAAAGGAGGCGATTGAAATAAGAAGACGTGGCCACAACACCATGAACCGGGACGATGGAGTCTACTTGTCGGACCACAGCTGGGACTCCATCATCACCAGGGAAGAAGAGGGCAGCAGGGGGCGACATCGTCCCCTGCTGCCCGCTCATAAAAGGAAGTAACATCTACAGAAACAACAGCTCTGAAGAAGGCGGAAGTAAACACGCCGAAACATGTCAGCTACAGGTAATACACCTCTCAAGAAGCCTGAGTTTAAAAAGAACCAAAAACAAGATGACTCTGTTCATAATTCTTGTATGAGCCATTTATTTTTAGAAATTTAGATTTGATCTTTTTAAGAGAATGAAATGGGGAAAAAGGTCTGGAAACAAATGTTTTTCCACATTCTATTTTCTCCTTCCCCATGGCTAACTACTCAAATCAAATTCCTTATAGTTTAAGCCTGCACAGGAATCCAGTTTATGAAAATAATGACAACTGTTTTCGTCAACAACCTATAGACCTGACTGCATAGACAGGCTTTATGTGTGACTACTGACCTGCTGAGCAATCTCAGGATGGTCCTGAATTAGACTGCGTAGGAGAAGGCAGACCATGTTCATATCCACCCCTGAATATTTACTGCTGGTACTGTAGTGATCTGGATGACTGCAAAAAAAAAAGCACACTCTTAAAGAGGCCATTTCACACAAATTTAATTACTTTGTGGCTATTATTTAAGTATTAACCTGTCATATGAAACATTTTATATCTAAAAATGTTAGGAAACACTGATTAGCAGACTTGTCAATCTCTTTGCATCAAAATTCGGCTTGTTTCATCAGGCTTTGGCAGCTACTCATTAATATTCATTATTCGAATTTGCTGGACTCAGACTGGCTAACAAACTAGCCTAGGAGAGCAAGGTATACAGTTTCCTGCCCTGCTGCGCATGGCAACAGCAGATGTTGTGTCTTCTGGTTTATTACGTCTTATAGCTACAGCTTTTAGCCAGCAGCATGCTAGGTGTGGTTTTAACTGCGGGAGCTGCCGAATACTAACAAGCAAAGGAATTGTGACGAAACAGATACAGGCCGTTTGAACTCGGGTTTTATGGCCACCTGCGTAGTTTGAGAGATAAAAACTGAATGAGAAGTTGTTGACCTGTTTTCACACCCACTATGAAGGTAAGAACACCTGTGGAGCTAAAATATTCAACAAAAACCTCAGAAAAAACGTTTTTAATGGAATGGCCTTTTTAATCATGTACATACACTTGGTATAGTCATCAGTATCAATGACTTGTAATGTCAGAGCTGGGGTACCAAACTGCAGCTGTATGGTTAGTGTTGCAGCTTGTGTCCCACAACAGCTTGTGCTGTTTGACCACTTACACTGAGTGTGAAACTGACTTTATTTCAATTGTGATTACCTTAACGACAGGAAAGATCCATTGAGGCAGCTTGCTGAGGAGAACACGATGTCAATCTCACTATGATGATCAATAAAAAGCAAATAATTAGTATGAAGACTTTTTACAATAAAATTTTTAATAGTGCTTTTTAGCTAGATACCTATTATTTTAAATTACAACCCTACATCCAAAAAAGTTGGGACTGTGTAAAATGTAAAAAAAAAAAAAAAAAAAAAAACAGAATGTAAATCTAGTACACCCATATTTTACATTGGAACATAAACAACACATCAGATGCTGAAACGGAGCTATTTTACCTTCATAGAAAACGTTTGCTTATTTTTAATTTGACGGCAGCATAATATCTTCAAAGGTTTTAGAAAGTAATTGGCACAATTCAAAAACAACTGGAAGAAAATCGGACAACTAATGAACTGGCAAAAAGCTCAGTAAAACAACGGAATATAATAAAATAATCTCAGATGAAAAAAGTTGCTGAACAATTTGAGGAAAATTTAAAACTGACTCTGAAGATTGTATCATCTACAGTGAATATCGTCCTCAAGACATTCAAGAAAAATCAAGAGAAATCTGTGTGCAAGGATCAAAGTTGAAACTGGATACTTGTGATTTTCAGGCCCTGAGGCAGCACTGCATTGAAAACAGACATAATCCTCTACTTGACATCACTGCAAAGGCTCCAGAACACTTCCAGATATCACTGTCTGTCAGAACAGTTCAGCATGTGATCTACAAACACCAGCTAAAGATGGATCATACAAAAAAAACATCATACAATGGTGTGAAAAAGTGTTTGCTCCCCTTTGTTATCACTTTTTAAAATTAGTATGTTTGTCACATGAAAATGTTTCAAATTGTCAAACAAATTTAAATATTTAATTTGAAAACACAAGTAAATACAAAATGCAGTTTCAAAATGTAGGTGTTTATTATTAATGAGTGAAAAATTTAAAAATTGCATGGCCCTGCGTGGAAAAGTAATTGCTCCTTAGACTTAAAAACTGGTTGTTCTATTCTTAAAGGTGGAATATGGAACATGAACACCACAACAACAGAACAAAACCTTCAGCCATCGGGGTGCCAGGCTCGTGACCCCCCCGCGTGCGCTCCGATGCTGAGGTCAAACAAGATTCCTCACCAAACCCACTCTGATTCCCAATCCAAGAAGGACAGCAAAATATTACACGTTCAGCTCACTAATCATGCTCTCCAGCCCTGCTGATCACACTGACTCTGATAATTTGAGCTGTTTGTCGCTCAGTCATCAATTCAGTCCATGGCAAAGAACTCATATAGCTGCCCCATCTCTTCTCGAACAAACCAAAACCTCCTGCAGTCTCCCCAAGATCATCTGTCCTCCTCACGCCATGCTGCGCACCAACCAGCCACACAATACTCTGAGGCATCCTCCAGCTGAGCCCACAGCCCGGACTTCCTCACACTTCAGCCACCTGCTGCTCTGTATTAGCGTGAGCTGCTAATAAAGAGTTTTTCACACGACCCTGCTCGTCACATGTTGGGAATCCCCTATGGCAAGCAATTAAGGTCAATAATGAATAGGGCTTCCAGCTGCTGGACTGGCAGACTCCACAGTACCAGCCTCGCTCTGCTGGACTTAGTGAGTGAACTTCGTGATCGTGATTATTTTCAGTTCGATCACGGCGATCAGCTGTGTGGCTATTTTCTCGATCAAACATGGTGGAAGCATGCAGGCCAACTAGTGGGTGTTAACGCTACGGGGACGCCGTCATCGTCGACGATGCCAGGGACCTTGTTGTGTTTAATCGAACATAGCTTCCGAACCATAAAAGATAGAAACGTACTTTTTTTCCCTCTAAATCGGGAGAATCCAAGCTTTCAGACGGTAGTTCCGGCATCGCTCTAGCTCATTCACAAGGGATACAGTGTCGTGTCAAAGTCGGTGTTCCAATCAGAGCCTTTGTCTTTTGCACATGACGCGCGGTTGTCAAATCAATTCAAAATAAAAAAAACAAGGTATAGGACATTCTGGGGCATTGAAAGGTGGTGTTTTAGTAGCATTTAAACAAAAAAAGTGAGGCGAGGTTTATTTCTCCAAAAAACCCTTGGTCCCCAGAGGGTTAATGCTCCCTGCATGCTGTTTGCTCACCGCCATTAAACTACAAGAAGAAGCGTGTCATGTCATTTTATTTGTTGTGCAGTGTTTAATTTTGTCGTTACAAAGTAGCAAAACAGTATTTTTATTTAATATAAAGTGCCTGTGGCTATGGTGTGAACAGCATGTAGCATTACAGATAATGATAAAGTTTACATTTCAGGGTGTATTAATAATCCCAGAGCAGACAAATTGTTTATTTTGTATCTTTGTCCAAAGACTCAGGATGTTAATAAAAGGTTTAACTAATATCTAGTTTCTTTATTTTTACATATTGAGGTGCTTTAAACTGGCAATATGTAATAAAAATCGTGATAAAAATCGATATTGAACAATATGGAAAAATATATTGATTTTTTTTTTTGCCATATCGCCCAGGCCTAGCCGGACTATTTACCGTATTAGGCAACCTGCAATGGTGCCCGCTGCTCTGCCAGCTATTGGCTGGTAGATGTAAACATAAGGCCAACGTTGTGCCCGTCAGAATAAATATTTTATTATATTTCACTTCAAAATATAATTTCTAAAGAAAATAGTGTATTTTCATTCTACACCCCTCTAAACACTGCATGGAGGCATTATTTTGTTAAAGAGGCCATTTCACACAAATTTCATGACTTTAAAACTCAAGTATTTAATATTTCCTGACTGTAACTGAGTTCTTGGGAAATTATGGAGAGAACAATTTACTGACATAACTGTTGATTTTAACCAATTTATTGAATAATCTGAAATGTTTGAGAAAGAATTTATCAGCGCAATCACCTCATTGAGTGAGTTTTTTGAATCATTCAGTGCCAGCCAGATTTCTAACCCCCTTCAGTGCCAGAGATATTTAGCATTTTTACAGATTTTTGAAGACCCACAGAATATTTTCTCCCATGACTATGTGAATTCTGAAACCATCAGCACAAAATTTTGTCTTTCTTCTTTCAAAAGCAAAGAAGAAGTTTCTACCTCTTTCTGTTATTTATTCATCTGCAGTTCAAAAGATGAACTTTTATGAAAATGAATATAAACAGGTTTTTCAAGCAGATCAGTGAGTTTGATGTAAATATTTCATGTTTCAATGATTCATTCAACATCTCAACTATGTTTTACTACCATGAAAGCGAAAAAACAACAGTAAAAAAGTACGGTTTATTTTACATCTAAAAAGAGTCATTTAAAGACAATTTCAACATTTGAATAAAATATAAGAAAAAAGCAGCAAATTTCGGATTCAGATACTCTCTGTGTGTGTACGTGCGCGCGCATGTGCATGTGTGACTGGCGCGACTCCCCCCCTACTAATGGCCATTCCTTTGTTTATGAACACTTACCGTGTGTTTTATGCGGTGATTCCTTCTTTATTTTGGTCCCTGCTGCCTTTAGAAGATCCTAACAGTGGATACTTGTTGGATAAATCCACCTCAGCTTCACTAAATCGACAGAAGAACTGACTGAAGACATCACAAGTCCGAAAATGACGAGCTGGATCCCAAACCACGCCACAGTCGACATAATACTCGTTCCTGGTAGACACGCTGGAAGGCTTTTATCCATGTAATAAACTCCACCACCTTCTCAATTCCATAAATTCTATACTAGTTTGCAATAAGTCTCTCTGAACAAACCGATTGCTGCTCACAGGCTCTGAACCGCTTCCTCATTCACCGTCTGTCTCGTCCTGAGTGTCTGGCACTGAATGAGTTAAAGAGGCCATTTCACACAAATTTCAGGACTTTGTGGTTATTTCTTAGGTATTAACCTACCATTAACCTAAAAATTTAATATCTAAAAAACATTAGGAAACACTGATTAAAAGACCTTTCAATCTGTGTCAAAATTCGGCTGGCTTCGGGCTGTAACTTATTAATATTCATTATTCGAATTTGCTGTAGTCAGATTGGCTAACAAACTAGCCTATGGTATACCGTTTCCTGCCCCACTGCGCATGGCAACAGCAGACGTATTCTGCTTTCATACATGGGCCGAATGATGTCGGTACGGACCCGTTCCTGCTTTGTTCATACTTAGCCGACCCCACCAAATCCTGGCACCTTTTTTAGAACCGCTGACTGTGTGGTCCGAGCAGGACCAGACCTACCCGATGCCTACTCACCACGCCTACCTATGAGCTGATTGTTCCAGTAAACTGATGTCAGTCACACACCTACCTACGTAGTGTTAACCACCGATTGGCCTGGCAGTGTGCATGTGATGTGACGACACAGAATCGCACAGATGGGATTTAACACAACGCAACTCATGTTATTATCATTTTTTTTTTTCAAGATTTTTAATATGGCAACTACAAAAAGCAGTGACGTGACAAGGTGAAAAAGCTCAAATGTGAATACAGAGCGATCAAGAACCTGCAACGGTCGGAGTGGAGCCAACCGCAAATGATGGAAGTGGTTCCAGGACATGGATGCTTTTTATGGGGAAAGGAGAGGGTTTGGAGTGGACACAGCAGCTGTATGGGTTATGATTCATTTTAAGCGCTTTAAACACTTTGAAGCAGCTCACGAAAAACTCCTGTAGTGAACTCGCAGTGTGCAGATGAGCTAGCTTTGTCGGCTAACTCTTAGCCATCTGTGTTATGGCTCCTGCGACATGCGGGAGACTGACGACTTCTTTTTTATCTCTGTATCCGAGGTCTATGATGGTGGTTTGATGGAGGAGATGTGGCCAGGGAATCGGAGACCGGGTTCCACAGAGAAGTGAGCTACTCTGCAGAGAGGAAGGGAGACGTGACCGGGTGGTGCTAAGAAGCTGTCTGCTTCCTTTTGTGAATAAATAAAATAAAAAGTGTGCAAAAGTTGTAGACCTGTTGTTGCAATAGATGTTGTTGACCTGTCTTCACACCCACTATGACTGTAAGAAGACCTGTGGAGCTAAAACATTCAACAGAAACCTCAGAAAAACTGTTTTTAAAGGTGGTATATGGAACACAATAACACAGCATAAAGCCTTCAGCTATCCGTGCGCGCGCTCCGATGCTTAGGTCGACCAATATTCCTCACCAAACCCACTCAGATCTCTGATCCGAGCAGGACAATAAAATATCATGAGTTCAGCTCACTAATCACGCTCTCTAGCCCCGCTGATCACACACTGACTCTGATAAAAGCAGCTCCTACCTGTTTGAAGCTCAGTCAAGGATTCAGTCCGTGGCAAAGAGTTCATAGTTGCCCCGCGGCTCCAAAACTTCCTGCAGTCCCTTTTAAGATCCTCTGTCCTCCTCACACACCATCCTGCACGCCCCACTTATCCAATAAAATAAAAAAAGCAATAAAATCCTCCGTGGTGTCTTCCAGTCCAAAAAGTGGCCCAAAACATTCATCCACTTCAGCAACATGCTGCAGCTACGTGTTAGCTACCTGCTAATAAAAAAACGTTTCCACACAGAACTTGCTCGTCACATGGGAAACCCCAGAGGAATCCACTATGGCAAGCAAATAAGGTATATAATCCGCTGCTTGACCTGCAGACTCCACAGCACCAGAATCACTGTGCTGGATAATAATCCAATACCGTAAAGATACGATATTAGGCAACCCAAAATGGTGCCCGCTGCTCTGCCAGCTATTGGCTGGTAGATGTAAACAAAATGCCAACGTCGTGCCTGTAAAAATTTATATTTTATAATTTTTTACTTCAAATATAATTTTTAAAGGAAATGCTATATTTCATTCTACAACCATCTAAACACCCCGTGGAGGCATTATTTTGTTAAAAATATTGTTTTTAATGAAAATGTTCCACATACCACCTTTAATGTAATGGCCTCTTTAAAAATATTGCTTTTTATGAAAATATTCCATATTGCATCTTTAACAACAATAAAGCATTTGTGATTACTAACAATGAGCTATTAACAAAGCTGTGGAGGAATTCTGACCCACTTATGCCTGCAGAATTGTTTTATCGCCATTACTGCAGTTGTGAAGTTTGCTGTGAGTTTATTTGTATATACATTAGGGATGCACGATAACAGATTTACAACGGATACTGAAAACTTCCTGCTTTGCGTAATCGATACCCCTTATGGGGACCGTCCATTGATTTTAGTTACTAGATTTATACCTAACCCAAACCCTTTTCCTAACCTTAACCATTACTGATCTATAACTAACCCTAAGACTAACTAAAACTCTATTCACACCATACCTATAAACCTAACCCCTAACCCTAAAAAGGGGAGTCCCCCCCATGGGGACCAGGCTTCGGTCCCCATAAGAACCCTCGGACCCCAGAAAGATAGTAAAAGTCAGGAAACGGGTCCCCAGGAGGTCAGAAATACAAAAACACACACACACGCAAGTGTGTTTTGGTATCCTTATGGGGACCGTCCATTGACTTCCATTGATTTTAGTAACTAGATTTATACCTAACCCAAACCCTTTTCCTAACCTTAACCATTACTGATCTATAACTAACCCTAAGACTAACTAAAACTCTATTCACACCATACCTATAAACCTAACCCCTAACCCTAAAAAGGGGAGTCCCCCCCATGGGGACCAGGCTTCGGTCCCCATAAGAACCCTCGGACCCCAGAAAGATAGTAAAAGTCAGGAAACGGGTCCCCAGGAGGTCAGAAATACAAAAACACACACACACACACACACACACACAAGTGTGTTTTGTTATCCTTATGGGGACCGTCCATTGACTTCCCATTGATTTTAGTAACTAGATTTATACCTAACCCAAACCCTTTTCCTAACCTTAACCATTACTGATCTATAACTAACCCTAAGACTAACTAAAACTCTATTCACACCATACCTATAAACCTAACCCCTAACCCTAAAAAGGGGAGTCCCCCTCATGGGGACCAGGCTTCGGTCCCCACAAGAACCCTCGGACCCCAGAAAGATAGTAAAAGTCAGGAAACTGATCCCCAGGAGGTCAGAAATACAAACACCCCCCCCCCCACACACACACACACACACACACACACACACACACACAGAGTATCTGAATCAAAAATTTGCTGCTTTTTTTCTTATATTTTATTCAAATGTTGAAATTGTCTATAAATTACTCTTTTTAAACATAAAATAAACTATCAAAAGTACTTTTTTACTGTTGTTTTTTCACTTTCATAGTAATAAAACAGTTCAGATGTTGCATTGAAACATGAAATATTTACATCAAAGTCACTGATCTGCTTGAAAAACCTCTTTACACAAAACACTCTTTATCTCGGCTTTTAGTCCTGAAACGTGTGGACTGTCATGAAAGTTGCTATTTTGTACTGCAGATTACTAAATAAAAGAAAAAAAATTTTTTTTTGCTTTTGAAAGAAGAAAGACTAAATTTTGTGCTGATGGTTTCAGAATTCACAGTCATAGGAGAAAATATTCTGTGGGCCTTCAAAAATCAGTAAAATTGCTAAATATCTCTGGCACTGAGAGAGATACAGTATGAAATCCGAAAGTGGCTGGCACTGAATGAGTTAGTTGGAGGGGGTGTTGAAAAAGTGCCCCCAGTACCAGGGGCACTCAGGCTTAGGAGGTTAAAGTCATGGCACAGGATCTCAATCATACCACTCTATGTAAACATGGTTCAGAAGCACTTTCCTGGAACAAAGTTAATTTAAACTAGTCTGAAACTAACTGGAGAACTCTTCATGAGTTAGATTTGGCCATTTTTTTTTAAACCTTGGACACCATATCCTGCTGTCTGAAGATGAGAGGGTTGCATTATTGCCTATGAGGTGGGAAGCTTACACATCTGGAAAGGCTCCATCAATGCTCAACAGAACAAGTAGATTAAATTTAGAGCAACATCTGCTCCCATCAAGACAACGTATCTTTCAGGAAACGTCTTGTATATTTCACCAGGACAATGTTAGACCACATTGTGCACCCAACAACAACTTGGCTTCACAGGAGTAGACTACATATGCTGAACTGACCTGCTTGCAGTCCATATGTTTCACCATTAGTAAACATGAAACGAACAAGCGAGCCACAAAGACTCAGGACTGTTGACCAGGTAGAATTCTGCACTGGACAAAAATGGGACAACTTTCCTCATCTAAAACTATAGCAGCGGGTGTCCTTATTTCCTGTGTCTGAGACGGCCGTTGCTGGAATGCTGTTCTGCAAAAATATGCTGTCTTTTGAGATGTGCTACCGATTCCTTCTGCACATGTGCCATTTCACAGTCTTGACTTCAATAAACAGATTTATCACTTATTTTTGTTTCTGTATTTTTCCATAAATACATTTTACCTATCAAATAAATTCTCCCAGGAAAGAAACACTAAATATGATGTTATTTTTACTTTATTTGCATTGTCAGAGTGACAGGCGGCTGTGACTCAGTGGTTAGAGCGGTCGTCCTCCAATTTGAAGATTGGTGGATCGATCCCGGCTTCCACCGCCACATGTCAAAGTGTCCTTGGGCAAGACACTGAACCCCATGTTGCGTATCGGGTTGTGTGAGTGTTAGCCCCTACCCTCTCCCTCCGGTTTGAATGACTAGAAAAGTGCTATACAAATACAGGACATTTACCATTTACAGGCAAATATTTGGACACACCCAAAGGAGAATGACCCAACAATGGCCACCAAAGACCCAGAGGGCTTTTATATAGAAAATATCAGAGAAGGACCATAAAAATAAGTTTCAATAATTAACAGGGCACACTCGCCATAAAAAACAATACTGTATAAACTTCCAATGACATCTCATTATGAAATAAGTTGTCAATTTGTACTACTGAAGTTATTACGTCCATTGTAAAGGCATCAGAGGCGCACAGACTGATATCTAATATGAAGCTGAATATGTTTTTCGGTGAGTATCGACTTAGACAAGTTTCAAAACAGTAGCTTAAGTTGTAAAAGTTATTTAGTACTGCTTTAAAAGAAGAAGGAGTCCTACAACCTACAAGATGCATTACCTTGTTCCTACTTTTGGAGACATGTTACTGCCATCAAATTCAAAAAGAGCAACAATTTTTTTGGGAAATGATAAAATATCTCAGTTTCAATATATGTTTTTATCTGCTTTTAGTAATAAAATCTACATTTATGAGATTTGAAAGTCATTGCATTCTGTTATTATTTATGTTTTAACACAACTATTGGAATTGGGGTTATAACTCATATTAGGTGTAACAGAAATATACCAGAATTGAATAGAGAAATTTACTTGGAGATGTCCAGTGAGAGTCTTCCCGATGAGTGATTTAGCCATTTCTGTATAATGTCCTCATTTAGAGAGCAAATCTTTCTTTGGGAATCCTTTATGCTCACACCTTCCGTGTTCTGGTGGTTCTGTAACAATAATTGACAAAAGAATTTTAAAAAATAAAATGTATGGATTTATGGTGGACAAGGATGGACTGATGATCTGTCTAGGGTGTTACCCCGCCTCTCACCCAGTGATCGCTAGAGAATGACACCAGCTCCCTGAAACCCTTAAAGGTGTTAAAGTAGCTTTTGTGGCAAATTTAGATGTCAAATTTACTTTTAAATCATTTTATCGACTTGTAGCGGCCTTGTACTTATGATTTCCAAAAGAAAACGTTATAATATTCATAAATCATAGACCTGGTGTGACTTAAAATAAAGTAGCCGATAGGTAACAAACCCGTTTCTTTATCTATTGGCTATTAGATTGTCAATCACACTACTGCTAAAAGTAACAATAAACAGCCCTTTACCATTGATGAATCTGACATGTTCAAAGAAATAAAGTTGTAGTTTAAATTGGTCCATCAATAGGTCCTTATATTGTTTAAAAACTAAAATTCCTTTTATTCTTCCAGTTCATAAGGATTGTCTTCTTAGCAATGCATAAAGTGATAAGAACCATGTGTTTGACTTCATTCCAACATTTTCTAAATCACCCAATAAGCAAACTGATGGTGCAGCAGGAATGTTACATTTCAGACAAGTTGATAAGTCTTCACATATCTCATGACAGAATCTTTGAAAAGGTGGGCAGAACCAGACAGCATGGATGTAATCATCAGGTGAATTGCTTGTGCAATGTGAGCAGGTGTTAGATGGAATGAAACCCATCTTCGTTGATCTGTGTAGTGTGTTCTATGGAGGATTTTGTATTGTATTAATTGGAGGTTGGCATTTCTTGTCATTTTAAATGTTTTTAAGCATGTAAGGAACCAGAAGCTCTGGTCAAAGCTGACTGATAAATCCGCCTCCCATTTTCCAACAGGAAGGGATATTGATTCATCTAGTTTTGAGAGTTTGTCATATATTTCAGACATTGATTTGGGGTTTTTAAGATTAAAAAATTGCACCATTCTTATAGGTGTTTGTAGTTCAGTCTGATTAAACTTAAATTTATGTTTCACTATAGATTTGATCTGATGATATTCTAGAAACTTATTCCTATTAATTCCATACTACAGAACTTAAGTGTTGAATGGAATCAAATCTGTTCCTTCAAATATATGTTCCAAGTATTTGATTCCTTTACTGCTCCAATCTGAGAAGTTTATCATCTTATTGCTTTGTAAGATATCAGGGTTGTTCCAGATGGGTGTACGTTTGTATAGGATAAGTTAAGACTCAGTCATATTGAGAAACTCCCACCAAGCAGCCAGAGAAGAGCTGATATTAATGTTCTTAAAGCAGACATGTCTTTTAAAATTTGGGCTAATAAAAAGCAGGTCTGAGACTTCTTTGTTACTGCACAGAGCCTGGTCTACATCTAACCATGGCTCATCCAAGGTGCTTTTATTAATCCATCTTAAGATGTACTGTAACCTGTTTGCTAAGTAGTGGTGGTGAAAGTTAGGGAGGTCTAATTCTCCTGTGTCTTTGGGCCTCTGTAATGTTTTTAGACTAATGCGGGGGGGGGGATTTAACTGCAGAAAGTACCAATGATCTATTCAAGTGCCAAAATGTTTGTATTATTTCAAGAGAATACGTCTGTAAAGATTATCTCAGCATTATCTCAGTATCTATTAGATATCAAAGATCAATCACTTAATTTTCAGATTCAATCATGGCAGTTATTTACTTTGAGATAATCAGTGTGTAGGATAAATAGGAAAAAAATGCACACTGCAGACGTTGACTTTTTTAGCACTAAACTTTGTGTTTATCTGTTTTGAAGATAGACACTTTCACTCAAATAGAACATTTTAATACAAAACTGGCAGCCATAAGAGTTTTTATATGTGCTTACATTGGCAGTGCAATAATGAGCAAAGCTCTGGTCTCCTCCAGCATAAATCCTTCTGACAAAACAGTTCTGTTCAGCATCTGCATTGTAAAATGACAAAAGAATATTTCAGTAATATCAAATGGTAATCATGTTATCATGTTGCACTAATGTTGCTTTATTTAAAGAGTCTCACCTGTCTCTGTTGCAGCAGTGACAGCTACCCAGGGACCTTTGACAGATGAAGGGCTTTTTCTATTGCAAGTAGAGCGTGTACCAAGCTGCCCATTGCCTCCGAGCCCAAATGAATCCATCTTTCCAGATGAGGGTGTAAAAGCCAGTGTGTGCTGCCTAATAATAATGCAATTATTTTGAAAACAATATGAATCCGTTTCATGACAGTTTTATTCAATTTAATTAAACCTTTATCAGTCAATTTCATGATAACCACATTAATGCCAATAAAAATGTACATGTCATGCTTCTGTGACATATGGAAAACTACATTGTAAATTTACCGTCCACATGCAATCTGTGTGACTACATTTCCCATGAGCTCAAACACCTTCCTCGGATTGATTTCATGATTTGTAGAGTTATGCCCAAGTTGTCCATATCCACCTGCTCCAAATGTGAACACACCTCCCTCCTGTGAACGTCAAATTGGAGCTGATAAATAATGTGTCAAACTGATGATAGTACTTTTATATAAAAAAAAAACACGGCATCAGAAATTTTAACCAAAATGTTTTAAGGTAGGAGACAAGTATTATGGATCATGGGTCTCTTTTTGCTTTAACATAAACCAAAAGCACCACAACCGTAAGTGATACATGTTTTCAGTTTGATTATTTAGGAGCTAGGCCTTGTCTACACAGCTAAAATGGCAATCTCCACCTAGAAAATAATTACAGATTTGTTTGCTTTGAATAGATTCAAATCAAAGTATTCTACTGACAAACCTATCAATTTATCTAACAAAAGAAACATATAGCCAACCTTAGTGAGTGCTGCAGTGTGATCTTCTCCACAAGAGATGTAAATCACTTTCTGTGATCTCAGGGACTTGAGGAGAGTCGGATAACACCTATCTGTTAAAACCCAGCGAGAATCAGTCTGTGTTCATGTTTTAAATAACTATAAATACTTTAGGGTTTTAACCACTCACCATTGGTGTCATTGAGACCGAGTTGACCAAACTTGTTACACCCCCACCCGAAAATGCCTCCTGAGAAAGTGAGGGCAAAGCTGTGAGCACCACCTGCTGATATCTGAACAAAAGGAATTCCCTGTAGAGACTGAATCATCTGGGGTGAGGAAATGTTCTGCCCATTTATTCCCAGCCCAAGTTGACCATATAGATTCTGACCCCAGGAAAAGATTTGGCCACCTATAGGTAAAAAACAGACGCACTCATTATAGCTCATTTGAGACAAATATATCCATCTGAACAAATAACTGATTAATATAAGAAGGCAAACCATTCTCACCTCTTGAACATGCAAGGGAGTGCCAGTACCCACAGGCTACCTGGGCAATTTGCACATCAGACAAGCTCTTGATGTTTCTGTCATTTTCAGAGGTAGAAAAAATATATAACAAAACAAAGGCAAATATAATGTTGTGTCAAACATGAACAGGTTGGTAAAAATTTGAAAAGTTAATTTACCGAGGGACTCGAACACATTCTTCAAAGTTATTTAAACCCAGCTGTCCATCTGAACCCAGACCCCATGAGAAAACCTGCCCTTTGTCATTTAGGGCAAGTGTGTGGGACTCGCCACATGACACAGCCACAATGATCTGTGCATCCAAGGCCACTACCTGTTCTAATAAATGACAGGAACAAATGGGTTTCTGAATGATCCAATCAAGTATAATTAGAACATTAAAAAAAAGATCACCAACCTGGTTTCTTTCTGGATTTGTCATGCCCCAGTTGTCCCAAATCATTGCAGCCACAGGTGTATACAGTCCCATCCTCCAATAAGAAAGTTGTATGTTTGCGGCCACACCCCACATCACTCACTTGCTTTCCATGAAAGAATTCACATTTTCGTGGCTCAACCACAATCTCTTCGTCTATCCCACCTAAGCCTAACTGTCCATAGGAAGCATTTCCCCAACACAGCATGGTAGGTAGTGTATTTGGCTATACACACCAGTTGGATCTTTAGTCCTGCAAAAAACACCAAAAAACATTGGCTCTACTAACCTTACAGAGAACATTCACATACCCATTAATATAGATTTAAGATAAGCTGTAGATAATGGTAAATGGCTGTACTTGTATAGCGCCTTTCAAGCCAAAGGACACAAAGTGCTTCACACAACAGTTTGTCATTCACCAATTCACACACACTGACATGTTTGGTGGTTATAAACTACACACATACAGCTGTCCTGGGACACACACACTGACAGAGGCCAGGCTGCCAGAAACAGGTGCCACCGGGCCCTCTGACCATCACCAGTCAGGGTGCGTGAATTGTCTTGCCCAAGGACACAACGGCAAAGGGATCTTTTCCAAATAATAATAAAGTGGAATGACAGATGACATTATTACAAACGTGAAGTTGCACCAACAAGGTGATTCCAAAGAGCTGTTAGCTGAAAACTTGAAACACTGTTGCTATCAGTTACAGGATAGTGCATCTATCAGGTCCTGTGTCAGTTCTATGCTGGACTTTTATTCCACGTTTCTTCAATACAAACATTTTACTTTTTATCTGTGGTAGATAGATTTTTACATCTGACACCACTTTTCCATTGTCCTCCACTTAACCATTGAATTTACCAGTGAAATTAAAAGACATTCAGGGAGGGTCCCCAAAAATAATTTAAAGGTTACAGGAAAGTCTGACTCCTTGAATATATACAGACGTACTAATAAGTTTACACACCCTGGTGGATTTTTTTTGGCCATTTCTCAACACAAAAACTTTTTTTTAATTTTCGTGCAGTGACATTGTGAAGTCATTTATTGTGAAAAAAATATGTTTCCACTTTTAAAACCAACATCACAATAGAAAATTTACCAATATTACCCTGTACACACCCCAATGATTTTGGTGTGAAACATGCACACAACTTGACACAAATGGGTTTTAAAGGCTGCTAAATCATCAATTGTGATCTGTTTCCTTGTAATTAGAGTGGGATTATAAAAGGTGTGTAAGGTTTTGGACTCCTGACAGACACTTGCCTCTTCCATCCAAAGCTGCACTGATGTTTCCAGTTTCTGAGTCATGGGGAAAGCAAAATATTTGTTACAGGATATACGAGAAAAGGTGATTGAACTCTATAAAACCGGAAAGTAATGTAAAAGATATCCAGGTTACTGATAATACCAATCAGCAGTGTTAGAACTCTAATAAAGAAGTGGAAAATTAAGGGTTCTGTTGAAACCAAACCACAGTCAGGTAGACAAACAAGAATTTACAGGAACTATAGGCTTTTCGCTAAGAAGAATGGGCTGCTTTATAATAACATTATATACAGAATCTTCTCCACAACTACCACACGACTCCAAGCTGTCATTTGTGCTAAAGGGGGAAATACACTGATGTGTGTAAATTTTTCAACAGGGTCATTTTGGTATATTCTTCTATTGTTATGGTTATTTCTTCCACAATAAATGGTTTCACAACATCACTGACAATCAGTAGAAAAAAGGTTTTCACATATTATTCATTTTATTTGAGAAATGGCCAAAAAAATCCATCAGGGTGTGTAAACTTATTGGCACAACTGTATATACATGATATTTATTTACGTGTGAGTGTGTGTGTGTAGTACCAATGTAAATGGACCTATAAGTGAACAGATTGCATTGTTTTTGTTTCCGATTCAATCATTACTTGTAAAAATGACCCATGTAATTTATGTGAATACAATCTGACAGCCTTGTGTATTCTGGCAGAAGCTCCCGTCATGGTAAGAACTACTACACACAATCTTTGATGGTAACATGTAAAACAAATGAGTTAAAGTAATAAACCAAGTAAGCTAACGCAGCTCACACTGTTAACAAGTTGTTTACGGGGTGGCTAAGCCACATTAGGTAATTCATCCATCCAAACTTTCACAGGAAGTCAGGATTAGTAGATTTAAGCTCGTTTCAAACGGGGTACACATATAATATATCATGTATACCCTCACAATACCCTACATGTACTGCCTAACCAAATAAAAAAGTTTTTAAAAACACATTTGAGAATGTGTTTGACGTCTCTCGACGATTAGCATGTTATTACAAGCTAACCATATCAGCGATGACTGACGCAATTTTAAGTGTAAGGAGTCCTCAACATGATAGGATTGCTGTTGGTAAATACGTTCAACTCTTTGAAGATTGTTTCATTAAAAGTGTTTTGCACGTGATTACTCTGATAGGGTCGTACTGCGGTTAGCAAGTACGACAATGTATTGCAATATAACGCAACTAATGGTTGAACTAGTAAATCAAATCGACTACAACATGTACTTAAGTTTCATTTTAAGTTTGTCATCTTGCGAAAGCCGATAGTTTAACAAGTTTGAGGACACGCTATAAGTAACCGTTAAAACCGAAGTAAATCTTACCAATCTTGTAAATGTGCCAACGTTACTGTCCTCCAGTGTTTCTCTCAGTGGTTAGTTCAGTAGTTAGAAACGCATAAGCCAGCACATTAATGACCAATGGCAGTTTAAAATAAAATTTAAAAAAACAAGCCACTCGATCCATTTACTCTAAATATCTGTCAACTGCTGTACAGTGATGTTAAGACAGTTTGTTGCCATGTCTAACTCTTCATTTCCGTTTAGTTCTTCAAAACAAAGGTTTTATGTGTTATTAGAACGACCAGCCAGACATAAAGCGCAAACAAGCCGTCTTGTTTAACTAAATACTAGTATAAAATCAAGTAAATATGAGTGAGATATTGCTCTATGTATTTTCTAAATGTAAAATATGATAACTTGTAGCTTTTTGGAAGTTTAATTTTAAATCCTACTCAGTTAACCGGAAGTTATATTGGATGTCAGCAATTTAACTTACGTAGAAGAAGAAATGTCGCGAAGCATCAGAAATGTTCTAGAGGTGTAGTCCTGCGCATGCGTGTTTTTGCTATCGTGTACCGTGTTTTTGTGTACAGGGTAATTTATAGAAAACAAAACAATTAAACATTCTAGCTTTACACTCACAGCCTCCCGGATAGCGATGGGATGAAGATACCTCAAGGAGTGTATTGACACACTAAACAAACTGTGTCGGCACTGTATTGACACTGTTGATCACTCAATAGTGACCTCTGCAGTAGTTCTAAAACCATTGCAGGTAAACAAGACGAAAATAAGATGGAATAACTTACATGATGCAAATTATAGACGAGAAGCAATGTACAGACCATAAAATAATTTCAGAGAAATGTTAAAAATTTTATTCTATCTTATCTGCATTCAACCCTGTGAAATCAAATCTCTTTATAGAAGAAATTAAGAAATACATTCAAAGAATAGATGCAGCTTTTAAAGAAAATTGTGATGCTGACTTTAAAATAGAAGAATTAGGCAGGGCAATCAAAAAATAGCTATTGGCAAAGCACCTGGTCAGGATGCTTAACTACAATATTTTGTAAAATATTTTGGGAAGATACAAAACAATTGATGAGACAGGAAAAATGTTGCCTGGTCTGATGAGTCTCCCTTTCTGTTGAGACATTCAAATGGTAGGGTCAGAATTTGGCGTAAACAGAATGAGAACATGGATCCATCATGCACTGTGCAGGCTGGTGGTGGTGTAATGGTGTAGGGAATGTTTTCTTGGCACATTTTAGGCCCCTTAGTGCCAACTGGGCATTGTTTCTGACCATGTCCATCCCTTCATGACCACCATGTACCCATCCTCTAATGGCTACTTCCAGCAGGATAATGCACCATGTCATAAAGCTCAAATCATTTCAAATTGGTTTCTTAAACATGACAATGAGTTCACTGTACTATGGCCCCCACAGTCACCAGATCGCAACACGATAGAGCATCTTTGGGATGTGGTGGAATGGGAGCTTCGTGCCCTGGATGTGCATCCCAAAAATCTCCATCAACTGCAAGATGCTATCCTATCAATAAGGGCCAACATTTCTAAAGAATGCTTTCAGCACCTTGTTGAATCAATGCCACGTAGAATTAAGGCAGTTCTGAAGGCGAAAGGGGGTCAAATTAGTATTAGTATTAGTATGGTGTTCCTAATAATCCTTTAGGTGAGTGTATCTATGTTATTGAAATTGAAACGTGAAAATGAAACGCATATCACTGTTTATTCCAAAATTATTCTCACAAACCCATGTTTTAACTGAATCTATTTACAATGTAAATCAAATTATTTAATAGAAAATCATGGAAAATGAAGTTCTGTTTAATTTAAAAATATGTTGGATAGAAATGTCTAAAACTTGTTTGATTAAAGGTTGGATATGGAACACAAAGCCATGACGATATCTAGTGTGTGGTGTTGTGGTTGTAACAGTAGAACAAGGTTTCCAGCAAGGTTTCCAACAATTTTCTGTTTTTACATAATTTTGTTTCTTTGGCTGTTTTATTTTTGATTTTCAATCGATATTTTTGACTCATTGTAACATACTATGAAATGAAATGAAATGAAATGAAAAATACTTTATTTATCCCAGAAGGGAAATTCAACTGGAGATACAGAGAACAGCTTGGCCTTCACTCTCCAGGCAGCCAAGGGTCACAGTGTGCCCGGCGCACGTCGTTCAGGCCAGCTAAGATCACACAGGAGAATACATACAAATACATACATACATATACATAAGCACGCATCAGCCTGTGTGTTAGGAAAAAATATGAATGAGACCACGTAAGGTCAGGTCAGAGGGAGGAGAAAAAAGGTTCCCTACACCCAGTGCCCCAACATGAGGGGCGCTCAATGTAAGCAATAAAAACCTCCAGCAGGGGGGGGGGTTCACGAGACATGTTGAGAACTTTCTTGAGGATGTGAATGTAATCAGTGTACAGTGGGGCAAAAAAGTATTTAGTCAGCCACCAATTGTGTAAGTTCTCCCACTTAAAAAGATCAGAGAGGCCTGTAATTTTCATCATAGGTATACCTCAACTATGAGAGACAAAATGAGGAAAAAAAATCCAGAAAATCACATTGTCTGATTTTTAAAGAATTTATTTGCAAATTATGGTGGAAAATAAGTATTTGGTCACCTACAAACAAGTAAGATTTCTGGCTTTCACAGACCTGTAACTTCTTTAAGAGGCTCCTCGGTCCTCCACTCGTTACCTGTATTAATGGCACCTGTGTGAACTCGTTATCAGTATAAAAGACACCTGTCCACAACCTCAAACAGTCATGCTCCAAACTCCACTATGGCCAAGACCAAAGAGCTGTCAAAGGACACCAGAAACAAAATTGTAGACCTTCACCAGGCTGGGAAGACTGAATCTGCAATAGGTAAGCAGCTTGGTGTGAAGAAATCAACTGTGGGAGCAATTATTAGAAAATGGAAGACATACAAGACCACTGATAATCTCCCTCGATCTGGGGCTCCACGCAAGATCTCACCCCGTGGGGTCAAAATGATCACAAGAACGGTGAGCAAAAATCCCAGAACCACACGGAGGGACCTAGTGAATGACCTGCAGAGAGCTGGGACCAAAGTAACAAAGGCTACCATCTTCAG
>SSNP01000276.1:72719-127972 GCA_006937955.1 Pachypanchax playfairii
CCCCCCCCCCCCCCCCCTCCACCCCGCCGCCGCCCCCCCAACAACGTGCAGAGAAGGCTTTTGCAAGAAGAAAGAAAAACAAAACCAAGAAAATGTCTCGACAGGTGAGTATTATTGTCATCTTTGCGCTCCTAAGGGTGGCGTTGCTAACAACGGCAAGGGCTTCATGCTTGTATTTATGTACGTGAGTGTGAGTGCCGTAAAGCAGGTTTGTTCTCGCGAGATTAGTCGGGTCCGATCCACTGAAAGTTGCAAGTGCTGCTTTCAGGACACAGACCCCGGAGGGAGGGGAGGGACCCACGAATCACCCCGCCAAGTCCTTGTTTACCCCCACAGGGACTCTAGAAAACATTTATTGAGGTGAAAAAACTTACTTAGTTCTGCTTTAATTCCAAACAAGATGGTGAAGCAGTGCGCCCACATCTACTAACTACTAACTAGATGTCAGGGGGAGCTCGGTGCTGAGGTGGTGCGGTCCAAGTGCGGATGAGCGTGAGCAAGCTCGGGATTGCTGACTGGTGGGGGCAACAGGGGGCGAGCTTTAGAGGTGCGGGCAGCTGGGAGTGCTTGCCAGCTGCGAGGGAGGCTGGCTGCGAACGGACGGACGCCACTCAGCAGAGCTGATCTGGAGAGAGGAAGGAGATGAAGGCTGGTTTGATTTGGAGGATGCCGCCAAGGTTTTGCTCCAGAAAAGGTCACTGACATGCATGGAAATACCTCCACGATTGTTGTTTTTGTCGGACGTAGCAACAGTAACAAAGGGGGAGCGGGACTTGGCGTAAGGTCCATTGTTTCATAAACTGTACAATTTGAGAACAGGAAACTGGCAACTGCTGTAATTAGGTTTTGCAAAACATTGAAACAGAGATGACATAGGGATACATTTCTCTGAATAAACACTTCATTGACTCTGTGAAGAAAAGCAGCCTGCTGCTTAGTGGAAAAAGTGGAATTCTATCAATGTTGCAATTCTTGTATCTTAAAGAGGCCATTTCATCCAAATTTCATGACTTTGTGGTTATTTTTTAAGTATTAACCTGTAATATGAAACATTTTATATCTAAAAAAACATGAAGAAACACTGATTAACAGACCTTTCAATCTATCTATTATGCTAACTTGCTGGACTCAGATTGGCTAACAAACTAGCCTATGAGAGCAAGGCATACTGTTTCCTGCCCCACTGCACATGGCAACAGCACACGTAGTCTCTTCAGGTTTGATACGTCTTTATGCTAACAGCTTTTAGCCAGCAGCCTGCTAGGTGTGGTTTCAACTGCTGTGAATAGCTACTAACAAGCAAAGGAGCTGTGACGAAACAGATACAGACCGTTCAAATTCAGGAGAACTTGGGCGTTATCACCACCTGCATAGTTTGAGAGATTAAAACTGAACGAGAAGTTGTTGACCTGTTTTCACACCCACTATGACGGTAAGAACACCTGTGGAGCTAAAATATTTGACAGAAACCTCAGAAAACCATTTTTTAATGGAATGGCCTCTTTAACTTTCAGTCTGATTAGTTTTCTTGACTCTATGTTTGTTTCAATAAAAATCCTTTAATTGAAGAAAAAAATCAAGAGCAACCACTAAAATGATTAAAAAAAATACTGGAAAAAAACATTCAGAGTTCAGGTTGGATTGTTTACAGGTTTGATTGTTCTGTTACATTTATCAGTTTGCTGTTGAAATGTATTAGTCAGCTGTTACATTTTCCACTTGGAGCTTTAGTCATTTACTGTAACTGCTTTCTGTATTGAAATACTGAGCATGTCTGTAATATGATGCAGTAAGATAAAAAGGGTTTACAGTGATGGGGTATCTGCGCTGCTTTTTGACATTGACTACATATCCCATTGTCACTACGTTTACATGCAGCCAGAGAAATTGGATTTATTGCCGTAGTCTGACTGAAAATGGATTTCTGAAATGCATGTAAATGACTTAGTCGGAATGAAATCGAACTGAACTGAACTTTAAATAGTCCAAAGTTGATTTTCTGTGCATGTAAACGCTCCGGCTGCTTAGTGGTGCTATCTGGCCTGCCCCTACAGGAAATGACGTTGGTGGCAGGGCTACGATAAAAAGTTAAACTGAAGACGAAGATGGCGGCTAACTAATTTTTTAAAACTTTATTAACAACTGAAACATAACAATATACAGAGATACAAACTCTCGTTGAGGACATAAGAACTACAGACAATGAGCTAGGGGACGATCTATGAAACAACAACAACAAAAATAAAACATAATAGAGGAGCATAAGTCATATGGAAAACTTAAAACAATAGGTTTTACTTGATCTGGTGTGAGATGATTCTGGCACTTTTTAAAAATTATTCAAAGAAGAAAAGTACTGTTCAAATTTGTTCAAAAAACAGGGGAAAGAGGGCTTGTTATCCCTCCATTTACTACAATGAATGTGATACTTGGCTACTAATACAACAATATTAATTGCATCAGAGAAGGCAGAGTTCAAGTTTTCCACATAAAATAATATTGCGCCAACATCAAAAGAAGGAATATTAAGTTTTAGATTTATCCATTCTCTAATATCTGTCCATAAACATTGTGAATATTGGCAAGAAAAATAAGATGTTCCAGGGATTCATCTTCCAAATTACAAAAGACACATAAGTCAACTTCAAATTTAAATTATTTTTCAAGAAACTCAGATACAGGGTATATTCCATTTATTATTTTAAAATGAGTCTCTTTAACTTTTGGAGAAACAGGCCATTTAATAAGTTTCGAATAAGCAGAAGTCAAAGTAGTTTTACAACTTATGTTAAGAAGTTTCTTGAAAGAGATTCCATTATAATCATGGTAAATCTTTTGCCGGACTCCATTATTAATGATCTTGTTACATTTGAAATCAAGCAAGTTACTGTCATTCACCTTTAAACTGGGCAATGAAACAGTCACTTTTGAATATACAATGACATTTTTGATTAGTTGAATCAATGCCAAGGGGATTGCATTGCATATCTTCTTGAAGTCTTTATAACAACAAATTAAATTAAATTTTGCAGTAAAGGATTAAAAGTTCAAAAGATTTCCCTGGATGTCTAGAAGATCCTTTACAAAGATAATACCTTTGTCATACAAGTCCTTCATAAATGTTGATTTCTTACCAACTAATATTGCCCTGTTATTCCACAGAATTGATTCATGAGGAGAGAAATTATGTTGAAATATAATTTTCCAAAACTGAAGAATTTGCTTGTGGAATGTGGAAAGTTTAACTGGGATCTTATTAATTTCAAAGTCACACCTTATAAGAAAATCAATTCCACCCACTTAAAAATTTAATCACGTATGTGAAACCACATAGAGTCTTGTTACATAATGAAAGTCTTTAACCATTTGACCCTAAGAGTTCCAATCGTGGCTTCAAAGTCCAACGCATTAATGCCACCATCTTCATATTTTTTAACTAGCCAAGATTAGAGCTGGCAATATAAGATTTTTTCACATCACGATATGTTTTTTTCATTTCAGGCGATAACGATATATATCACGATATAAGCCAAATAACTATATTTGTAAGATTTAAATGTGCCATGGCTCACAAGTAAAATGTGAAATAATCAGCAGCTTGTTTTGATTTAGACCTTTATTTCCGATGATAAGTTCAACATGGCAGATGTATTTAAGGAACATGAGACTTCAGTTTCAGATAAATAAAGGCAAATATTGCAAACTACACAAAAGGTAGCCATGACGTCGCTATGTCTCTTAGCTTTTTTGTCATATGGTAAGACGCTGGAGAAAGCCAACTCAATTGACTGTTGCTGCTTCGCAGGGATTCCCCTGATTGTTTTCGATGACGAATCAACGCTTTCAGTCAAAGATTGAGCATGCTCGAGTCTAGTGGGTGGCACTGCTTCAGGTGATAAAAAAGGTTTGTTGTATTTCCAGACTTTGGAAACACGCTTTCGGCACAATTTACAGTGCGCGCTACTCTGGTTTTTTTTTGTCAGACTTCAAATAGCCGAAATACCTCCACACTACGGAACTTCTCTGGCCCTTCCTTTAAACAATCCCTGGCATTGGAACCGTCATCTGTGTTCTCTTTGGTAACCTGGTCATCCAAGCTCTCGGTTGATTTTTCTCTAGTAGGCACGGCCGCTAGCTGCTTCCCAAAAAAATACACATGTGCGGCTTGTGCGTAACAAGTCACGTGACGTAACGCTGCGGCTGTAATTGGATCGTCTCTGCGCTACTTAATGTGGATTGGCGGTTCTTGTGTTTTTTAAGAGAGGAAGAGAAAGAGATAACGTCTATTGCAATAGTTTCATTTTTCTATTGAGAAAAAGTTATTTCGCTATACATATCGTTATCGTTCTATTGCCCAGCACTAGATGAGATCTTCCGATGCAGAGAGTTTTATTTTTCCACAAAAACTGAAAAAGGATTGAGTTAGCTTTCTTTATATTTTTCTGCGATATAAACAGATAGTGACATGGATACACCACTTTGGAAATGCCATCTGCTTTAGTTAACAAGCTTCTTCCAAATATGGTTAAATCCCTTGTCAACCAGCGACTTACCCTTTTTCATATCCATTAAGCGGTCCGAGATGTCGACCTCTTCTCTTCTAATTACATTTTTTTATATTAACACTCCCAAATATTTGACTTAATTCTCTACTCTGACAGATAAAATGCTTTTATGTAAACAACTATGAATGGGAAGAATTTCACATTTTTTAATATTAAACCTTTGAGAATAATGCTATAATATTAAGGGCTTTATCAACCATTGCATCATTTTCTAAAAACAATGCTGTATCATCAGCAAACTGACTTATCCTGTATTCTCAGTTAAAAATAGTTATTCCCTGCAATTCAGAACTGTTATTGATTATAAGAGCTAGTAGTTGAGTTGTCAAAATGAATAGTTTTGGGGAAATCGGACAGCCTTGTCGAATACCTCGCTAAATCTGGAAGTAAGGCTTGGATTAAGGGATACTGAGCTACACATATTCTTGTATAACATTTTAATTAACCCACAAAATTTATCACCAAACCCCAGAAACTTTAAAGCATTCAACAAAAAGGTATGTTCAATTGCATCGAATGCTTTGTAGAAATCAAGGAACAAAATCCAACTATCCTTATCAATGTAAACCGATAATCTAATAATCAAGAATTAATCTGGTGTGATTATGGATGCTTCTTCCTGTAACAAAAACTGATTGATTTTCATCTATCATATTCTTTAGTCCACTGTTTAATCGAGCCGCAAAAACAGGAGCTAAAATTTTGTAATCGGTACATAATAGAGTGATAGGTCTCCAGTTATCCAAATGTTTTGCATCTTTGTTAGGTTTTGGAATTAAAGTTATTATTTCTTGTTTCATTGTGTTGAAAAGATTACCTGTTGAGATACATTCTAATAAAGCTTTATACAACATTTTTCTAATATCATTCCAAAAAAAATGATAAAATTCAGTTGTTAGTCCGTCTAAACCAGGAGACTTCCCAAGAGACATTTTCAAAACAGCCTTATCTAATTCCTCAATCTTAATTTGTTCTTCCATAAATTGTTTAAATTATGTATTTATATCTTGATTATATTCCTCTATCATGTTTAAAAAACAAGAGCCATTTATGTCAGAGTAATTAGACTTATGTAAATTGGAATAAAAGTTGTCTATTTCTTTCTCGATCTGACTTTTATCTTCCAAAACCGATCCATTTATTTCCAATTTCCAATCCATTTATTTAGTTATTTTCTTTTTTAGCTGACTATGTTTTTCAAGATTAAAAAAGTATGTGGTGTTTTTCTCCCCTTCTTCAATCCAGCGAGCACGTGAGCAAAGGCCCCCTTTGCTTTTTCTAAATATAGGTTATCCAGTTCATCTTGTAATTGAGTTAGTTCAATAGACTCTTTGGATGCCAATTCAGTTTTTTTACAGAGATTATTTATTGTGGTGATGATATTAAACTGTTTTTGTTTTCTTAATTTAGACATTTTACTTGTATCAATTGCCAGTTCCCTGATCTTCAATTTAAGCCATTTCCATTTACTTGCAGGTGACATTTCCAAGCCTTTAACTTCCTCTACTAACTGCCAGACGTTGTTGCAGAAATCAGCATTCTTCAAAAGAGCATTATTGAATTTCCAAATACTAATAAGGCTAGGATCTGACCTTGAAAATATCAAGGATATTGAGATAACACAATGATCAGTTAGGGGTGAAGCAGAAATATCACATTTAGAGATATAATTTATCAAAGAAGTAGAAATGAGTCAATAATAATAAATAAACCATATATAAATATATACGTATATACCATTACCAATATATACCATTCCCTGAGGCAGTAAATCATGAAAACTGTAAAGCCCCAGGATTTGTAATCCTCCAGTAATCAATCAAATTTACACTATTCATTAGATGAAGAATCAGATCATCATATTTATGACAATGAGCCTTGGGTGGATTTTTACCTAGCCAAAGATCAGGCACCAAATTAAAATTGCCCCCTACTACAATTTTGTTTGTTGAATAATACTACTACATCTTAAAGCAGAACTAAGTAAGTTTTGCTCTCGCTTTCCCCCTACTGGTCCCCTGTGAAAGCTCACTGTCGTGTCGTTCTCCCGCCGCCGACGCAGATGCTCTGCCGATGTTCACCCGCGACTGAGCTCTCTCTTGGTCCCAATCACGTTTCCTTTTTTTCTGCTCGTCGGTCAAAAGTTTTTTCGTTCTTTTTGGTTCTGCCATCTTTGCGCTCCTAAGGGTGGCGTTGCTAACAACGGCAAGGGCTTCATGCTTGTAATTATGTACGTGAGTGTGAGTGCCGTAAAGCAGGTTTGTTCTCGCGAGATTAGTCGGGTCCGATCCACTGAAAGTTGCAAGTGCTGCTTTCAGGACACAGACCCCGGAGGGAGGGGAGGGACCCACGAATCACCCCGCCAAGTCCTTGTTTACCCCCACAGGGACTCTAGAAAACATTTATTGAGGTGAAAAAACTTACTTAGTTCTGCTTTAAAATAATAATAGAAAAAAAAACACCAAGAATTTACATTGACAAATCACAAGATTACATAATTCAGTGTACCACCTGTGGCCCCCCATGGTCCAGAATAATCCTTGAAGCACAGGAGACCACAACTGTGATAATGGTAAATGTCCTGTATTTGTATAGCGCTTTTCTAGTCATTCAGACCACTCAAAGCACTTTAGCACTACAAGTTTTACATTTACCCATTCACACAACCCGATATGTAGACCGGGGGGCAACATGGGGTTCAGTGTCTTGCCCTAGGACACTTCGACATGTGGCAGTGGAAACCGGGATCGATCCACCAAAATCAAATTGGAGGATGACCGCTCTAACCACTGAGCCACAGAGGCAAACCCTAGTCCACTTACCTAGTGCCCCACCAGCCTAAAAGGATTTCAAAATCAAAACTTCACTTGTACAAATCAACAGAGACAACAATACCATCATCATTGATGTAAATCATAATAAACATAACAATCATAACAATAACACACCGTCAGTAACTATTTTTTTACCACCATACTAAAAGGAGATATCAAGAAGAGAGCTGATCTGTAACTAAATCATGTGTCTAGAAATTTTAACAAAGGATTCCAAGTTTCTTCCCATTTGTTCATATTTCCAGAATTTATAAATCAAATTTTTTCTAGGGTTATTACATTTACTAAATCCTTTAGACAGTTACTGAAACCTGGAGCAGATGGTGTTTTCCATTCTTTAAGAACCAGTCTTTTAGCCAAAACTGTCCCAACTGTCTCTCTGAGAGTAAAAAAAAATAAATACCAGAATTGCTGTACTATGGGAAATTCCCAAAAAGAATGCAACATCCTTCTGTTGATTTACATTTATAATACATTGGTGACACATCAGGGTAGAATTTATGTAATGAAACTTTAGAGTAATAGAAACGGTGAATCACTTTAAACTGGATCAGCTTATGTCTGCTATTGATTGAGCAATTATGAAGTTGAGACTATCAAATGTCAGGAGCGACAAAATGTAATAATTAAATACATCATTGAATAATTAATTAAATTTGTCATTAAATAATTAAAAGTGTCATTAATTTATTTGAACAAAATTTTTGAAATAAATATATAAATATTTATTTTACAAAAAGAAATAATTCGCTATTTAATTAATTAATGGTGTATTTAATTATTTCATGGTGTATTTAATTATTTCATGGTGTATTTAATTAATTCATGGTGTATTTAATTAATTCATGAGGTATTTAACTAATTCATGGTCTCCATAGCTGCTCGCAATGAATTTATTTCATCTGTCAGTCTCACCCAACAAACTCAGTGGGCGGGACTAACACTGATCTAGTCTCTGATAATTGCTTTGGTCTGAAGCCTCGTCAATTCCGGTGGTAAAATGGAGGAATTACGTTAGGATTTTGATGAGTTTATGGTGGAAGAAAATGTAGAATTTGTCTTAAAAAAGCAGGAACTGCTCAGAGTGAAGAAGTGGTTAGAAAAACAGAAGAGTTTTTGAAGTTGTCTTAGTTTTTTGGTGTTAATCTAACTTTGATCAAAGAAAAAAATACGAATTTAGAAGAATCTGTGCAGAGTTTCGGTCAACATGGTACGAGGACCAGTATCAGATGTTACTTGAGTACGTGCTCTGTGGATTAATCTGATTTTAGGTGTCGGACCATCCGGTAGAGAATGACAGAATTCTGTCTAAGGTATATTTATTGTAATTTCAACACTTATTACAAGATGGATTCAAGATTTTAAACTGTATTGACATTCGTTTTTATTTGTTCAGAAATACAGACCTTCCTGAGTGTCTGATGAAGACTTGGACCAGATCCAGGATCCTAATTCTGGCTACAAGTGGTTTCTGGAAGAGCGACCTGTCTGTGTTCCTGGTAACTTTAATTATTACCTATAACATGTATCTTTATAAAATAATCCGACTTTTATTCATCACTGAATTATTGTTTTTGCTGCATTTCATCATTTCCTTTTATTACTGCCTGATTTAATCATATTCATGTTGTTCAAGTCAAAGTTTTTCCTGTTTAATTGTTGTGTTCCTCACTGAAGTCCACCATTTTATCTATTTACATCCAAACATGAGTCAATGCAGAGGGAGATTTTAATGAGAAATCTGCAGCTGCACGTGTTAAAAAAGATGTATGTATAAATTCAAATCAAAGCAGATAATTCTACATATTGTGAGATCTAGTTGCAAATCAAACCATCTCAGAAACCCTGTGACGTCATGTTCACATGAATTGTTACTAAAATCTATTCAATACTTCTTTATTTAGATGTCTGAAGACTGTGATTGACCGAGCGATCATCATCATCATCCAGGCTGAACCAGTCCAGAGGTCCAGCTGATCCTGGTTACACCCAGATGAAGAAGTTTCCTTCTGCCACATTCAGGAGAATCTTTATCTGATGCTGTTGGACTCAGAGACTGTGGAAGGATTGTAAATAGTCCTGGAATACTCTTATCAAACAAAGATCTTTTATATACGATCCTAGCAAAAAGAAAAACTGAATGCTTCTTTATTTTTAGACATTTTTGTGTGAACAATTTGTTTAACACTGATAAGTTTTGATTATGAATGTGGTCAAAAACAATGAATGAATGTAAAATGTGTCTGAACAAAAACTCTGTTATTAAATGTTTAAACATGTCCAGATCCTGTGTGAGCTGATTATTACTGAAAGGTTTTCCTCTAAATCCTTGTAGGTTTTGAACCTGGCTGGAAGGTCCAACACAGGTAGATCAGGGTTCTGCAACCTGCTGTTCCAGGACCACATGTGGCACTTCAGACTCTCTGAACTGGCTCATTTTAGCTTTGACTAAAATAATCATGAACCTGAATAACAGGAACATGTTTGCCCCTTTAACATGGAATTTCTGCGAATTCACACTAATAACACAAACAGATTGTTCTGTCTGTATGAACTGGGTCCAGAACCAGACCTGAACAAACAGACTTGAGTTTAACTGAAATGTTTGTAAAATGCAGCAATCAGCTGAACTTTGATCTGAATCTTTCTGAGCTCCAGTCAGTCAGACTCTCCTGATCCACAAACCAACATGTTACATCAGACTGGAGACTAATTACATTAAACAGCTGATTTGATGTTTCAGTGTGTTCAGTTGGATTAAACAGATTCTTCATATAACAGAAAGAAACTGATAAATGACCTGAGATACTTTAACAAAGTAAAACTTGTTTCATTTTATGAACATTTCAGTAATAACTACCTCCATCCAACCAGTATTATAACAGCTTGTTCCCGCAGGATCCTGGTGGAGGCTGGTGTTTATCTCCTGCAGCAGGAACAACAATCTGTTTGTGTTATAAACATAAAGGTGGAACTTCAAGTTACACACTTATAGTTAAACTGTTTTACTCTCATTTTGAGGGTCAAAGTGACTTTTTGGCTCTTTATAAATGAAATGTATTATGAGTAATAAGATAAGTAAAATCTCCATATTAGTCAAAAAAGTTGCAAATCCCTGATGCCAAAGTCAGGTAGGTTCCTCCAGAAACCTCCATGAGTTCAACAAGAGGTCTGTAAGTAGAATGTTTGGAACTTTGTCAGCCAAACAACAGGTGTGAGTGACTTCCAGCACCTTGCCTGATTTATTCAACTCAAAATGTGAAACACTGCCACCTAGAGACAGAGTTTATGTAGCTTGATCAACTTAGCTAAACTCTGACATCGACTCACATGTCTGGCTGTACAGCTCAACCAATCAGATGTTAATGTCTGTTGATGAGCCCGGTGACAATTTAAATTATTTCATGATGCACTGCAGCAGTGGAACCATGAAATAATTAAATACACCATTAATTAAATATGGAATTCTATATATTTTGGGAATAAATGTTTACATTTTTATTTCATTATTTAATAAATTAAATGCATTTAATGCCCTTGGAGTGCCATTTAAAGAATGTTTTATCTAATGAAGATGGAATAAATGCATGGTTATAGCATCTGGGAGAATAAATTGTTTATTTGGGGATATCGTATCATTTTTTAACCTGATTAAGAATTTTAATTGAATTTCTTACTGTAATACTGTGGCTTATAGTTTTAATAGAAGAAACTGGTTTACTAAAGAACAAAGATAATAACAATGTGTATGGTTTGACTAAAGACTGTAACTCCAGTTTCAGCCACAATCTGGCAGCCTCTAGTGACTCACTGTTTGGAAACCCCATTCGCCAATAGGTCAAAGCTTTCATATTAGATGCCCAATAATAATTTTTAGACATTGGGAGACCCAATCCTCCTTCATCTCGAAACCTAAATAGATGTTTTGTTTGATATTTTATGTTTTTTACCTCCCCAAACAAAATCCAAGGTTATGGATTCAAGTTTTTAAAAAAAATGAGTAGGAATAATTATTGGTAGTATTTGTAAAAGAAAGTTTAATTTCGGCAGGATGATCATTTTGATAGCGTTCACTTTACCCAGCATAGAGAGTGGTAGGGTCTTCCAAAAATCAAAATAGTTTTTGAGTTTATCAAGGCCCTCTATGAAGTTCAGTTTTAACAATAAGTCATATTTTTTTGGTATTTTTAATCCAAGATATGTAGCTGTCCACAATTTTAAAGGGGCTTTGACTGATTTTCCCATTTTCTCCTATAAGCTAACTTTTAGACCAATTTATCTTATAACCAGATATTTTGCCAAAAGCGTTCACATATTTTAAAAGATATTGTATTCCCTTTTCTGGATTAGTAATTGTAAAACGTATATCATCTGCGTAAAGTGAGATGAGACTTTTGAATGAACCTACTTGAAGTCCTTCTATGTTGGGGTGCATTCTTAACCTGATAGCGAGTGGTTCCAAGGCAATATTAAAAAGTAACGGAGAGAGGCAGTCGCCCTGCCTTACACCACGATGTAATTCAAAGCTAGTTAATACCATATTGTTGGTGCTTGATATATGATTTTAATCCATTTTATAAAATTTCCCCCAAAACCAAATCTTTCAAGAACATGAAATAAATAATCCCATTCTAGCATATCAAAAGCCTTATGAGCGTCCAGTGTAAGGACGGCTGCATTTTTATCTTGCCTGAGATCTCAATATAATAGGTTAATTAGTCCCCGTACATTTCCAAAAGAAGGCCTACCTGGGATAAAGCCAACCTGATCTGGGTGAATGATTTCTGTTATGTGCTTATTTAATCTTGTGGCAAGAACCTTTATGGTCCAAGTCAAGTAATGAAATAGGTGAGCGCACTTCTTTTAATAATTTGATTGTCGAAGTGACATGTAAACTGGGATACGGCTCTCGCCAGGGGGCTAATCCTTAGTCCGACTTCTGCCAAAAGCTCGATTTAGGTGCATGTAAACGTACTGAGTGATTTGCGAGCATTCAAAATGTCCCGGATCAAAGACAAATATGCTAATTTGGGGGCAGGCAGTGTATGTCTATGGCCCTGTTTGGGGCTGCTGCACTACCTGGTGCTCGGACCCGGTGTGCTCTGGTGCTCGCTGGGCTGGTGGTTGCTTAAAACCACACTCTAGCTACACTGTACCTTTTTTTCCTTTTAAAAATACTCCACACCCCATGGTTTGTTGGTTTATTTGTACTTTTCCATGGTGTTTCTCAGTGGTTGAAAAGTAAAATTTTCAAGATATGTACAATAATCAAAACTAAAACTCAAGATTATGGCTGAACTTTAAAAATACTGTCTGAGTTCTAAATGTCAAGGTTTCATTTTTAAAAAAACTTGAGAAATCAGCCCTGTTAGTTTAAGGAGTCTGGCAAACTAAGAAGAAAGAAGAAGACAAGTCAAGAAGAAAGTTTATTTAACGTCTGTATTTTAGACACACCCATTATACAGAGATACACAGCATTGAGTCTACATTTGTGTTGTGGCTCATTAAGCCCAAGAAGAGTAAAATCAATCAAAGCAGATACATATTGAGGTTAGTTTGTCAGGTTACAGTATGCACACTATAAGCTAGTTTATGTTGCCAAAACAAATGGTAAACCACTAAACAAAGGCTATTTCTGTATTTGGAGAAATCATGATTTACATTCTGATTTTTGATTACAAGGATTTTCTCTCCAACTTAAAAGAAAAAAAAAAATTAGCTTTCTTATCAGAGTTGTAGTGACTTCCTCATTGAAGCAAAAAAGCCGAAGGAGTGACGGACAGAACATATTCATTTATCACAAATAACACAAAAATGAGTTATGTCTGAATCATTTGAGAAGTTGAAAGGTAAATGTCATTTCAATGACTTTTTATCCCAAGAATGACTAAATGCGAACAACACTGAGGTAAACATCTACGTAACAACAGACGTAACTGTTGACTATTTAGAATAGGTGAATTGTTTTCCAAATGTGCTGTGTATCTTGCTGAGCAGGTTTGTTCTTGGAATTTTCCCCTCGTGACTTAAGCACTGTGACCTGTTTCTCAGATCAGCATACAACTGAAGTGACAACCCAGCACACAAGCAGGATAGAAAGAAGACAAGCAAACATGTTGTACCTGCTGGGAGTAAGTAAACACCTTTTAAATATTATTCTTATTTAGTTTCAGTGAGCTCTAATTCAAACTTCCTTTTTTAAAGTACTGCAACCACTGATGTGCTGATTATTGTTTCTGTGTTCAGATCATAGCTGGACTACTTTTCATTGTAATTTGCTTTTCTAAAGGACTTAAAGAAGTAAGTACTTAGTAATTATTGACAGTGTTTTACTTATCTGACATAAAAAAAGTGTTTTAAAATATAATAAGTTAAACATACAGCCACAGTTTTTGGTACCCTTCCGCTCACTGAAACAATTATTAACTTTTCCTGAAAGGATATTTAATTGAATACAACTGTCTGATAGAAATCTGTAAAGATTTGGTATGTGATATCATATTTTTGTCTGTAGAAGTTCGTCAATGGCTGGATAAGAAGTTTGGCTGATCAGATAGGACAGATGGTTGAAAAAAGAGGCTCAGGAATGATTTAAAACTTTTGAAGGTACAGCCCCTTCTGGATCGCACCATTGGTGAACTTCAATGAGCTGCTATTATTAATAAAAAAAAACCTGATTGGAATTAAGCAACATACATGCTGACAAGCCTCAAAGACTCAGTGACTAGCCTCAAAGACTCAGTGAAACTGTCATTTGGACTAACAAAACAAAACTGGAACTTCTTGTTTTGTTTTGTTTATTGTGGAGGGGTATAAAAAAAAGGTGTCTGTCTGCATAATCACTACAGAAACAGGAACAGAAACAAAATCTACACTGTGAAAATCAAATAAAGTGGGCGGTATGACTGTCTGATGTGATTATTATTGTCAAAAGGTAAAGAAACCTCAAAAGGTCCAGATTCCTGAATCAACAACAAATAGCAAGATGGTAAGTACATTTAGTTGTCCAATGTTTAAAATTGACATTCATATAAATTGTTGAGATCAAATTTGTGATACCTTTGTCTTTAACAGAAGGATCTGAGTGAAGAAGATGTGCATCTACTGGCAAGGATTCTTTCAGCTGGACTGGTAGATGCAGATCCAAACTACCTCCAGCACCTTAAAGCCTACAGAGACTTAAAAGGCGCTTGATTTCTTTTTAGGAAAAGCAGTGTTAAGATGGATCTAATACAAGAATATTTTTGGGGCTGTCTAAACGTTAGTAGTGATATTAGGCTAATGCTGCTCAGCATTATGTAAATGACAACAAGTCACTCCTGCAATCCCTCCTGAAGTTCCTCACTCAGAGGAATAGTACACTTCATTCAGGCAAATGGCTCTAACTGTTGAACTGCATCCTGATTGTATTTTTCTTGCCCGTGTAACTAATAGTTTTGCTGTTTGTTTATTTATTTTTTGTTAGTTTATGTATAAAAAGTGGAGTTTGTGATATTTAACGTCTTGATTCAGAAAGTGGTTTAGCCAAACATAAGCCACTATGTTGTTTTGTGAGTAAGCAACTTTATTATGCATAACAGACATTTTACAATTAAACACTATTTAGCTCTAAAATTAAATTATAGTGGTTTTATGAAGGGGATAAATGGCTCAGAATGTTGTTGTAGCAACTGTTTTTGTACAGAAGTTTGACAAAGAACATTACCGTGACTCGTTTGTTCCAAGAACTGGCACAAAAGACAAAAATATGAGCAGAAGAGTAGTTAGAAGAGACAAATTAACACTAGGTAACCTTATTGTCTCATACTCCACACATGACTGTTTAGCTTGTTTCCAAGCAGGTAGAGCAAGCTCACCACTGACATGTTAAAGAAGAAGAAGCTCATCAAACCAGCAGCATGGAAGTTTCCCAGAAGGGGATACACCCAGATTCCCACTGACAAATACACCCACACAATCCTGAGGAACATGTTCAAAAGAGACAAAAGATGAGTGCTTTTAGGCAAAATTTTCTGTTGTTTTAAAAAAATTGATGATTCATGGATTATTTTTCTTTTACCTTACTAAAACTGAACATTGTAACAGCTCTCAAAAGTAGTATAATAAAACTATACTTTGTAATTATATTGCTCAGAGTTTTGTACTGTCAAAAACAAAAATCATTGTACAAACGTGAGCCAGAATTATTTAGTGTTTGAGGGAACTATCTAACCTAAAACTTCATGATATTTAAACACAATGCACAATGATTTATTGGATGAGACTACGACCAGTTAGAAATATTAAATATCCAGTAAAAACATGGCGCAGAACCAAAGAAATGCAGTTCATTCAACTACTGAAGGCAAAGATGGCATCTAACAGGTGTTTGTAAATTACCTTGTAGGTGTTAAACTACTATATTAATATCATTTTTTAAAGATTCAACAAAAAAAATCTGAAGAAACTGTGTTCTTGTGACATACTCTTGTTAGCAAATTTGCTAACAGGAGTTGAATTAAAGTTGGTTATTTGTTTATTTTTCTGTTATTTATTGACACAAAAATGATTTTCTTCAGTTTAGGAACCTTTTTATACCTAAATGATTCATAGACCTGATTCAAATAAGAAAAACTCTAAAACATTCCCATGTGAAGATATAATATTAAACATGACTGAACAGAAAATGAGAGATAAAACAAGCTGAAAAACATTCTTAAAGCCTCATCAAATATTTCCTCAAGACAACTTTATAAGATCATAAGTCTAGTATCTTGGAAGCAAAATATAAAACATGAAGGATGATTTAAGGGTTATCTGCAGTACTGTATTTGTGTAAAATTGTTCTTTGTACCTATATACATATATAGACTATACTGGTGGGCTCTGTCTAAGCACTTACCAAGTCAGATAAGCCAAGCCCACAAATCCCAGCACTGCCAGTGCATGTTCAGTGTGTGGATACATGTGAGGCTGGACCAGCACTTCTCCAAGCAAAATAGGAAGGACTAATGTATGCTATGAAAATAGAACAGCAAAAATATGAGAATTATAATCATAGAAGCCTGGAGAATCAGGATTGTTATATATTTTTTAAACAAATGTGGGATAATAAAAACAGAGACCATTGCATGGTTTGCCCAAGGCGGGAAGAAGGTGTCAATTGTAGCTGGATAAACTAACTCTCTGTCGTAGGCAAAGATCATCCAGAATAGCAGAACAACAAACTAAACAAGTGATAGTGAACAGAATATTAGTTTAAAGCAGAATTGTTATTTTGTGTAGAAATCAGCTAAATGGTTGTCTCACCACACCAACTGGGAAGGCAAAAACAGAGAAGAGGAGGTCTTTCCATCTGTTCAGAGTGCTTTCTGCCATTTTCCCTGGTTGGAAATCCGTAACTGTTGCCAGGCCAAAGTAGCTCATCTGCAATAACTGAAATTGTAACAGCAAAATCATTGTTTTTCTGTTATTGTTCATGAAACAGGACAGAATTAAAATACCACAATTACCACATGCTCACCAGATTTAGAAAGGTAAGGTACTTCCATGGTCCTCCATAAACAAAGATTCCTTCTGGTAACTCTTCTCCATCTTTTGATGCAAGATATTTAACTACAAAAGCATACCAGCTGAATGCTGAAATGTGGACCAATCTCCTCCAGGTTGTAGTCATTCTTATGTTGGCTTGGGCTTATCTTTAACGTGGCTCCAAAAAATAAATGACAAAGTGCAGAAAAAATCTAAAAAAAATATAGCTCAGTGTTCTTTCAGGCACTAATATTCTTTAAAGATTAGTGAGATTCAGCTTAAGCCTACTAAGGCATTTCTACGTTGCAAAGCCAGATGGATATTTAAAGACAAGAGGCCCTCTGTTTATTATGAAACATTGAAAAAAAATCTTCTTAATAATCTTTTTAGTGTGGCATGTGATTGCATGGTGTGGTAATTCACAGTAACTTCATCACAGTGTTCTGCAAGAAAAAAACCCAAGTAATTTGATTAAGTAAGTTTAATACTTTAAACCCAGTATAGACATACTGTATTATTAATTTGTCTCGATTACTATTTTGAAACAATCCAAACATTATAGCAAATATTGTGAGTACTTTCAAAACATGTTTTATATTAAGACAACATGTTTTTGAAGTTAAAAAATAAAAAAAAAACATAACTAATGTTTAATGGCCTGTATTTGTATAGGGCTTTGCTAGTTTTACTGACCATTCAAAGTTGTCACTTTTACACAACAAGTTACATTTACACACACATTACACTTTGCGACTCAGTGTGTCAGGAGTCTGGGATGGGCTTGTGTTTTGTTTGTTTATTTTGACATTTCCCCACTTTCAGTTTCTGCCAATTCTTGCTCCCCCTCCCTCTTCTGTTCAATTCACCTCTGTCTGGCTGCAGGTCGTCAGGTGGCAGGCATTTGCAATCAGGTTCTCTTACCAGCAGACACACCTGTCCTCACTTAACCTCAACCACAGCAACAGTTTAAGAAGCAGGGCTCAACATTCAATCGACACCGGACTGTTGTACCTACTGGGTGACTTTTTGACCCTGTGTTCTGCATAGCAGTTTTGTAATCATAGTTTCTGATCATAGTCCAATGTTACCTTTTTTCCTTCCACTGTGCAAAGGTTTTTGGATTTTGCATCTCGTCACGGATTATCACTTTTCTGCCTGTGTCTGCTGGAACTAGTGATGGGAAAAATGAAGCCCCATGACACAATGGGGCTTTCCTACATATTGTGTTACTAAATGGCTCACTACTCAAGGCTTCATCTAAGTGCTTCAAGACACTGCCATCTGCTGGATGATTTAATGTATTACAGGGCATGCTATACCCAGTAGCCTCTTCTAGACAGTCTTTATCATTTCACAGTACTACAAAGTATGTAGGCACAACGAAATTAGGGGTACAGCTCTCCTTTTGTGCGAAAGTGAAATATAAAATAAAATGACCTTTAATTAAATTTAAGCTGAATGGAAACAAAAAATGTAAAAACGGGACAATAAGAATAAAAGGAATAAAATAAACAATAATAAAACCACAGTACTCTCACAGTTATTATAGTTTTATGTGAAAAGCTTTTGTAGGTCAAAGGAATAAAGTAAATTCCAATAAAAGTTTCAATCAAGTGAATAGTTTTACTTTTTTTTTTTTTTTCTTATTTTTATTTAAAAACAAAAGTTTCTCTAAGGTTTTTGGGTTGAGTTCAACTCACTAACTCTCTCCAAACGCCAACAACACCACAGTTTATGAAGAAGCGACACGCTGGCCGAGCCAGTGATGTCACCTGCACAAACCGAGGCCACTGTCACGTGGTTTTCCCCTTCCTGATACAAGTCTCGAAGCAGGGCTCCATTTGGCACGCCCACTTTTGCTCGACACAAGCTCCGGTGCCTCGCTTCATTTTTCCCATCACTAGCTGGAACCAGTCTGATCATCTACACCTGCAACCTGCAAACTCTGCCTGCTCATCCATCTACACTCGCCTGCCCCCCTGGACCTGTTCCCTTCCACGCTCCTTGGTTTGGCTCGGTTAGGCTCTGTACCCCCTCATCCATGTTTTGGACTTTTGATCACATAAGCATCTCCACCAGCTCTGCACATTTCCAAACTCCTGCTGCCATAACTAATCCCCCTCTCCCTCTGTTCCAGGCCTCCTGCTCAGTGTCACAGTTCCTGTTTTGTTCATTCACAATTATTGTAAAAATAAACTCTTCTACATTTTCAACCAGTCTGGGTTTCAGCTCTTGGGTCCGGTCATAACATTATGACAGTGGGCTACATGGGGTTCAGTGTCTTGCCCAAAGACAATTTACTTTTGTTTTTCTTTTCTCTTTGCTACAGCTCAGCTAGAGAGAGTCAGAATAGATCCCTGTCGGTACATTATTTGTATCTGATATTCCTCAGGAGTCTTGCTTTCTTTGTACTCTTGTTCTCTGACTTGCATCATGGCTATAGCTTTTTGTATTTAAACACCCCAAAAAAGGTATATTTCAATGGAAGACAGGAAACAAAGGGGAAACACAGTATCTGCTTCAACACCTGCAGAGACACAACAAGGACAGAGCTAACAAAGTGACAGCAGACCTATATGCAAAGACTGATTTTACATAACTGCACACCTAAATGATAAACCTCATAACACTGTGCATTACTGTCACAGCCAGATTTAATATTTGCAAACATCTGAGTGCAGTGACATGCTTGTTTGTGGAATTTCACCATTAAATATTTTAATCAGATGATGGACCCAAAGAGTTTGAGCCCCAGGACATCCGAGGAGCCCCTGGAAAAACAGTGCAAGGCAAACCGTGATCCCACCAGACAAGAGCAGCAAGGACCACCAGAGCAGCCACCCCATAACTACAATGCAGAGACTCCAGGGGGCCACAGAGACCAGCTGCACCAGAGAGGACACCCAACCCCCAACAGGGACCCAAGCAGACCAGGAAGAACCAGGCCCCGGCAAGCAGCTGCCAGGAGTGAGCCAGCACACATCCACGCGCCAAGCCCTGAACCTCAAGAACTACCAGCGCACCAGCTGGCTAGGGTGTCGTTCAGGAGAGGAGTTTGGCGGTGAGGGAGAGGTGGCCTCCCTGTAGAGATGGAAAGATGCCACAAGAGAGAGGAGTCTGAAGCCCAACCTGACAGACAAGGACATACATTCATGCACATACAGACACACACCTGTTCTATGTTTAACCAGGGCTGGTCTGGGAAGCTTTTATTAAACCACTTTAAAATGTACTGTAACCTGTTTGCTAAGTAATAATGATGGAAGTTAGGTAGATCTAATCCTCTTATGTCTTTGGTATTCTGTAATTCTTTTAAACTAATGCAGAGGGTCCTTTCCATAAAAATTTAGAGACATATGAGGGATTTACACCATTCAGATGGTGGCCTTGTTGGGATCAGGGTAAATAGATAATTTTGCTTCTTGGTAAAATATTTTTTATTGAAACAACCCTTCCCATGAGTGATAAAGGTAAGGTGCTCCATCTAGTGAGATCATCGTTAACTTTTTTAGGAAGTGGGGTGTAGTCCAGCTGTAATAAAGGTGCAATATGAAACATTTTCATAAAAAGCAATATTTTTAACAAAATAATGCCCCCACGTGGTGTTCAGAGCGATGTAGAATGAAAATACAGTATTTATTTTAACAAATATATTTGAAGTAAAATGTAAAAAATATTTATTCTGACGGGCAAGATATTGGGATTTTGTTTACATGTACCAACCAATAGCGGGTAGTAGCGGGCACCATTGTGGGTTGCCTAATATGGTGAATTGTCTCTAATAGTAAGGCTGGTACGGTGGATGGTGTCAGTCAGTGATCGAGAAGCTGCTTCACAGCCCTATGGATTTTGTTGTCCTTCTCAGGGGAGGAACGACCGGAGAGGATTGGGGGCCAGAGGGTTTTTTTGCGACATCGGAGCACAGTCTGGTGTGAGCCTGGCAACCCAATGGCTCGAGACCTTGTTTTGTTGTTGTAGCTGTGGCAGCCGGGCATGGGATGTTGTTGTGGTGTTCGTGTTCTATAGTCCACCTTTAGGTCTGGGAGTCTAGGGAAGACATTGATACCCAGATAGCCCCACGTGTCCAGTCGGTGCTACACATAGGTCAGGGATTGCTCCGTCTGACAAGAGGAGGGCCATCTGGTATGTATTTTACGTTGATTGGAGGACGTGCCAACAAGTGTCCGCCTACCATGATTCATCTTTAGCAAATCACAGTAAGCTCTTGCCAAATCCAGTCGGGAGAAATTAATTTAAGTGTAGTCAATCAAATTAAATAATCTTTATGTATTTGTGGATGAATGCCTTCCTTTTATGAAACCAGTTTGGTCAGGGTGAATAATGAGAGGTGTTACCTTCTCAAAACTTTAAGTTAAGGCTTTACAGATTATTTTAAGGTCCACGTTTATATGGGGAAATTAGATGGTAGCTGGTAGAAAGTACAGGGTCTTTATCTGGTTTACGCAAAAGACAAATATTGGCAGTATTCATGTTTGGTGGTATTATGCCATTATTAGTTCAGAATTCTCCATAGAACTCGGTTGGAATTATTTTATTTTTATTTTATTGCTTTTTTATTTTATTGGATAAATGGGGCGTGCAGGATGGTGTGTGGGGAGGAGAGAGGATCTGCAGAAAGTTTTGGAGCCGCGGGACAACTATGAGCTCTTTGCCACGGACTGAATCGATGACTGAGCTACAAACAGGTAGGAGCTGCTTTTATCAGAGTTGGTGTGTGATCAGCGGGACTGGAGAGCATGATTAGTGAGCTGAACTCATGACATTTTATTTGGTTCGGGGATCAGAGCGGGTTTGGTGAGGAATATTCAGCCTGAGCATCGGGGCACGCATGGGCGCGAGGGGCTAAACGAATTTAATTTGCTGGACTCAGATTGGCTAACAAACTAGCCTATGAGAGCAAGGCATACTGTTTCCTGCCCCGCCGCGCATGGCAACAGCAAATGTAGTCTCTTCCGGTTTGCTATGTCTTATGCTATAGCTTTTAGCCAGCAGCATGCTAGGCGTGGTTTAGACTGCAGGAGCTGATGAATACTAACAAGCAAAGGAGCTGTGACAAAACAAATACAGGCCTTTCTAATTTGGGCGAACTTGGGTTTTATCGTAACCTGCATAGTTTGAGAGATAAAAACTAAAAGAAAAGTTGTTGAGTTGTTTTCACACCCACTGTGAAGGTAAGAACACCTGTGAAACCTCAGAAAAACTGTTTTTAATGGAATGGCCTCTTTAAAGGGACTGTATCATGCTATTTTACAGTTTTCACCGTCTGGGATCAGCACATATGTGACAAAACCTTACTGTTTGAGTTAAATTCACTTCATTTGTCCTGAAATATAACTTATATTCTCGAGTTATTCTCTGACCAGGAAGTAAAACGCTCGGTTTACCTAAAACCCCGCCTCCCAACTGTGAGTGTGATTGGGCTGTTTAGAAACACTAAACAAACTTCTGTAACTCTCGCAGCCAAATGCGCATTTTCGACGAGAAATTTTTAGAATGAAATACAACGGTTACTCAACAACAGAGTGTCTTCAGTCAAAGGTTTCTTCAGATCCGCTGCAGCACAGACCGCTACAGGAGATCCTTCATGCCCACAGCTATAACCAACAATGGCTCCCTGAAGAAGAACTGAGCTATAATAACATTTAATTTCCCTTTGGGGATTAATAAAGTATTTTTGAATTTTAATAGAATTTGTATTATCTGACTTGAAATCACCAATCAGACATTTATGGTGCAGTATGCTGCTGATGTATCTCATGTGTGTACTATGTCTGAAATTGTCTCTTTATGTTTACGTGTCTATAAGTAAAATGGAAAAAATGAACCTGAATCAAATTCTCTGTATGTGTAACATGCTTGGTCAAATAAACCTGAAAACCATCCAGCAATCCCAATCAATCAAGAATGATAAAAAGAACAGGAGAACTTCAGTGAATGGATTCTTCCTAAGCCTTGAAATGGTTAGTTTTAAAAACGTGCTTCTTCAACCAAGTGTTTATTGTTTTCAGTGTAGTAGAATATATTGACCTGAAGATGGTGCTACAGGAAAAACTTCAACTTGTTACTACATGAACAGGTCATTTGTCTTGCTTGTATCACATTAATTTGTTGAAATCAGTTATAAAAACTTGATTTTGATTCTTGTCATTTTTATACGAAGTGGAAGCTGGTTAAATATGCAATTAAGTTCAAGAAAAGAATGTCATTGTATCATGTTTGGGTTTGGTCTGTAAATACGGTCTGCATTAAACTGAGGAATTTGAGTCTGTTATTTGTTGCTCTCAAATGCCCACTAATCCAATTTACTTCGAACATGGTAGATCAGGACTAACTTTAAATGTTTTTGCAGTTCATGTCACAGTAATCAGGGAATTAAATTTCAATTAAATGCCAACACCAGCACTGCAATTACGTTTATTTGTACAGCTTTTATTTGAAGACAGCTGAGGTTTTCCACCTCTTCCAGCTGTGCAACATGTGCAATATTATCTTTTATGTGCAATAGGGTTTTTTATGCTTAATGAGTGTTTCATGTCATCTTTTATCCTTATCTTTATAGTTTTTAAATATATCTTTTTTCTTGTATTTTGTTTTTTTTACTACACAAGTACAGCATCTAATTTCATTGTATCTGTTACTATGACAATAAAGCTATTTGGGTTGTGAGACACATAGCAGGGTCTGAAGACTTTTTAATAAGCTGTTTATTTTCATTAAAAGTGGGTATGTTGTAATGCTTATTTGAGATTTCAAACTTTTTTTTTACATTGTGCTTCACTGTATTCATTAAAAAATGACACAGGAAAAACATTTAGCCATTTATAAGAACGGTATTAAATTTTACCTTTGTATGTACATGTGGGGAAAGTTTACAATCATTTTAAGTGATTTGGGCCATCTGTTTGGCACTGTTAAAAATCTGCTTAAAAATAAACAGGTTCATTCAATATCTCCAATATTCAACAGCTAAAACATCACATTTACTTAACATATGTTTTGTATATTTGTTATTTTATCTAAATCTCAAGTTTGTTTATTGCATTTCTCTACCATGTTTTAAATATTCAAAACTTGTAACACAAGCATGGATATAAAGTTACACATCCACTTGTTTAAAAATATATAGCATGAAACTAACTACAATTTTATTTACAATTAAAGTAAAATAATATAACACAGATCGCAGTAAAGTACAGCTTTACAATTACATGTAATAGAACAGCTAACTATTTTGTCAGCGCTGTAATAAAAAGGCAAGGCCAGGCCATATGACAGAAACAACCTGTTGAACACATTGCACGTTACCCCATGCAGTCAGTAAAAACATGTGTGAGCAGGTTTTACCTGAGCCCATGTACTTTACATAGTACATCTGAGAAGCAACCACACAAAAGTCTTTAGTTGAACATGTCACATGTAAGTGAATCGGCTTTGCATCATTTTCTTCAGCTGGTAGTTGTACTTTGAAAAGCTCTAATACAAGTCCCTTGAATCTGCAGCAGGACAGTCCTGGTTTGCAGCCAGCACAGAGATGAATATTGCATTTATTGAATCCCATAGAAAAAAAAAATGCATTCCACAAACACTATCCATTGTTCATGAGCTCAAATTTCTTATGATCCTGTTTAAGATGCCATCTGTTAAAATAACAAAGATAAAATGATTTTCTTACATTTCCTTAAACTGGTGCCATTAACAAAATGCGTAACATCATTATACCTCAAAACGACTGTAGATTTTCTTCTCCTTCCTCATGCTCTGAATCCTCTCTAGCAGCTTCTCACGCTCTTGAGGTAATTTAGGCTCCCGTCCAATAAACTTTCTGAATCCTCGTTCTTTTTTTTCAGCTTTGTCTTCTTTCTCGTCATCTGTGACAGACAACTCTTTGGCGGCTTCATTTCTGCTTTGGTGGTTGACAGAAATTTGCTCCAGAAGCAGCTTTGTATCATCTCGAAGGTTGCTGCTTGACAGCACATTTGCTGTTGATGAAGAGTAGCGAGACTGACCTGATTTGGGCTGCTTAGATGCTACCTCTGTTGATTCAGAGCAGGTATTGCGGTTTATTTGGTCATTTGCAGCTTCACCAGCTACATATTCCAGAGTACAAATGTTTTCACTCTTAGATTTGTCCTCCGAGTTATCAGATATTTTCTCATCTGTGTTCACAAACTCTAGCTCTTTTTCACTTCTCTCTTCAGGCACAGTTGACGCAGATATTTGGCTTTCAGATGCCTTTTCTGTTTCACATATTTTGCATGGCAAATCCGTTTCTTCTGGGGTTTCTGAGGTAAATTCAGGTGAGCTGCTCAGTGATTGTGCTGATTGGTGAACCAGAGATCCCTCTGCTTTAGACTGAGTTTCACTGGATATTACAAACAGGATAGTGTCTGTGGTTTTAGTTTCAGGGGGTAAAACTGACTGGTCTGACTCAGTTAGGGAAGCACATACTTCTGTTTCAACAGGTGAATCAAAGTCTGTCAGGTTAGGCTTGGTAGATAGAGTAGTTTGCGATGGTATGTTTGGAGAAGCCATAGCATTACCTGTGGGAGACGTAATTGGAATAAAGTCTGTGTTTTTTATTGATTCTGTTTTTAAAGCCATTTGTGTAGACTGAGTGTCTGGTGAAGTCGCTGGATTAACAGTATCTTTAAAATCATGTTTTGAAACAAAGCTTTCTAGATCAGATGCATTTGGATCTGACTCTGATACAGAGGGGCCAGTCATAGGAGATGTGCAATCAGCTTTTATATCTTCAGATGATTCAGGAGCCTCACAATTCTCTTCAACGCATTCTCCTTTTTCCAATTCAGAAACATCCTTCTCCAGTTCTTCAGTTGAAAGTGTAACAGCAGAAAACTCCTCATGGTTTGTGGGGGAGTATATGACATTAGGCTCTGGACCAGCAATATTTCTTTCAAAAGAAATATTAGACTCTAAATTTGTAGTTTTAGCTGCTGATGTGCACTCAGATGACCCAGATTGGGGAACAGAATCCAGATGAGTTTGGCTGCTCAAAGTGTCAGATTCTTGTAAAGTTTCATGAGCTGATTGGGAGGATGCTTGTGATGGGGTGCTGATCAATTCCTGCACTTTGGCTTCATTATAATTTTGGGAGGATTTGTTTGGAGTTGGGGTTGAGCTGGAATCTTCAGGACTAAGATCAGGGGGGGGCTCTTCTGTAATGGAAGGACTGTTCTGAGAACCAGAGATTGGCAGAGGGTGATCAGAGGAAGAGCTTATTTCTGATCCAGTGTCTGGTTCAGATGGAAAAGGAGAGTAAAATCTGGTTTCTAATTGAACTGATTCAGGATTTTGGGTGTTAGTATGCAATGCTGGAGTCATTGCCCACTCTACTGGACTAGGGGTCACAGAAGCAAACTCTGCAGTAGACTCTAGAGTTAGACTTGCTCTTTCATCAGTAACTTGTACAACAGATAAAGCATCAGCAGGAATATCATTTTTGTGGTTGGGGAAATGACTGCTGTCCTCAACAACAGGATCTGACACAGTTGGCTCTTCTGGTGATTTGATAAGAAACAATTCTGTTTTTCCAGAAACAGAAAATTTGTTTTCTTGTTCACTACCTGTTCTAGAATCATTGTTGACAACAGAATCCTTTGTGCTCTTATTTTCTCTATCATCTAACAAAGAAGAAGCTGACTTGCATGCTTCCATGGTCATCATCTTTTCCACATTTTCTGCAGCAGGATTTAGAAAAATATTGCTTGACGTTTTTATACCATCTGAGGTTAATTTTGTAAGAGGCTCATTCTTCTGAGAGGTCAGACTGTTTTTAAGTTCTACTTTTGATTTAATTTGTTCTTTTTCAGCTTCTTCAGCTTTAGCAGCTTTGCGTTTTGCTGCTAAGTCCTTAAAAAACAAGAACCTCTTATCAGGATCACTCATGTCCATGTATAATGGTTTTCGGATAAAAGGTTTTGCTGGCTGTACTAGTTGATCAGTTTTGGGTAGCGCCAATTCAGAGGTTCGAGACTGAGATATTGACGGCAAAAGATAATCTTTTTTAAAAAGATGCGGTACAGACGATTCTTCCAGTGATTTAATCTGACTGTGTTCTGTTTCTGCAGAACCAGCAAGGCTTGTCACTGGCTGGGTGTTGAACTTTATAATCTCGGAACCGGCTTTCATTTCTTGCTCACTACAGGTATCGGAAGTATTTGAATCACTGACAACAAATTCCTTCTCCTTTGTATTTTTACTATCATGTAAATAAGTTGGCTCACAAGCTTCTGTGGACACCATTCTCCCTGAAATCTCTGCAGAAGGAATTTCAACACTTAAACCCTCAAATTTAAAACTTTTAATGCCATCTGAAATTATTTTTGGAGGAGACTCTTCCTTCTGGATAGTGGGGGTGGTTTTTGAATCTGGTTTCATTTTGGCCTTTTCCTTTTCAGCTTTTGAAGCTTCAGCAACTTTACGTTTTGCTGCCAGCTCTTTAAAAAACATTAATCTCTGATCCGGATCACTCATGTCTTCATACAATGAACGTGCAAGTAAAGATTTAGTTGACTGTGAAAGTTGATCAATTTTGGGAAGCTCCACTTTAAAGGGCTTAGTCTGAGGGACTGATGGTGAAGGAGCATCTTGTTTCACCTCCAGCTGTTTTAATGTCTCCTTCCCTTCAGGGTTTTCTGAAAGATGTTTTGAATTATCCTCCTTCAATGAATCTTTACAATTTCCTTTACTGCTTACATCATCTGATCGGCATGTTTCAGTGGGTGACTTGGTGTAACAACTCCATTCAAAAGGTTCTCTTGCAGTAGTTTTCTTCTGTCCTAAAACATGAGAAACAAAAGGGAGTTTTGTCTGTTCAGTTTTATTTGTGTCAATTTCTTCATCATGTTGATCTGCAGTAGTGGTGTCTTGAGAAGTCTGCTGATTCTCCAAGGTGCTGTATATCAGAGAAGACTTTAACCTGGAGTTCCTTTGCATAGTGGCATTGTATTTTCTTCTGAAAGAGTCTTCCCTTCGAAGCCCAATGTTTTTTGGTTCCTTTTGTTCCGCATCCTCTGTCTTTTCCCCTTCATTTGTGGAAGAGGATTCCGAGGGTGTCGGTGTTACTTTGATTTCTACTGCCACTGGAACAGGCTCTTCCTGCAATTTCTTTGTCCTCACTTGAGTAGCTGCCTTAGCATAACTTGGCATCTGACTAGCCCTGGGTGTTGCAGGAACTTTAAACTCTTTGACATTGGGCATTTTGGGAATTAATACACCCATTCCTGGTGTACTTTGCTGTTTGGGATTAGTGGGCTCTTCAAAAGTGTCTGGTAACTGAGAGGGCTCCAAGAATAGGTCTTCTTCTGGGTTCTCATATGCACTTAAGTATGAGCTAATCCTCCAGTTTCTCATTCCCCGTTTCACAGTAGGGTCCTTGCGGTCAGTAGCAGGATGCTGGTAAAATTGTTTCTGATCAGCTGAATTTGAAGGAGTGGGAGAGGTTTGACAGACATATGGCTGTGCTACATTCAGTCTTTTGGGGTGAGATGCTGGCAAGGATTTCTCTAAGCTCTGGTCAAAGTTCAGATTTCTTGTAGATGATAAATAGTTAAGAACAGGGTCAAAGTTGTCAAGTTGTGGCACCTCTTGTGGTAAACTAGGTTCCAGGTGTTGGTCACCAGATGGAAAGTCTTGATTCCAGAACTTGTCATAGCCACTGTAATCTACTTCTGGTCCTTGATAATGCTGCTGGCCTCTGTATAAAGGTTTTCCCTTAGGCTCTGAGTCTAGCATCCCCTGTTGCGGCAAGAATGGGAAAGAGTATCTACTATGAACACCTTCAGCATAAGAGTGGCGTTTAAAGGCAGGATTTTCCGTCATTAAAATCCGAGCTGGACCTTGATCAAAATGGGGTTCAATGCATGGCTGCTGGGACGCAAACCTACTGTACATATCACCTGGACCAAAAAGGGAATCGTGCCTTTTGAGAGTCATCTTCCTATAATCACCATCCATTCGCTCATCAATGGAATGCCTTGCCCATTCCTCAGAATGACCACTGTCTGGAGACAGAAACTTTCTAGGTTCTCTATACATTAAAGAACTTTCAGTTGGGTATTGTGTCTTTTGTAAAACATTAAAATCTTCAACTGGAACAAGTAGATTTTCAATGATCAATGGCTGGGACTGAGCAAACAGAATCCGAAATTCCTCATCAAAGTTAGTCACAAGTTGTCCGAGAAACAGGTGTGCCATACAGCGATGCAGCTTCTCAAACGACCACATAAAGCTAGATACAGACAACAAAAAGTAGGATTTATCCGTTTAAGTACAAAAAGATGAACTGAAAGCATTTGGGAAAATATATAATAGGAAAAGATTAAAAGAATCACCTGTAATTTCCACTCAGGACAGCCCTGCAGTCAGTCAGCAAGAAGCGATCCATCATTTGACCTTTCAACGATTTCCCGGAGCGACACTGATATGTGATACCAGACACTGTTCTCACACGTAAAAACTGCAAGACACATGAAATCATTTTATATACAACAGAAAGCACTTGGTCAGTGTAGACATATTCTCCAAGTAGCACATAAAACTAATGGTCCCACATTCATGTTATCAACATAATTAGACTAATTAACCATGACAACATACCCCCATCCTTTCAAATCACTTTCATATCATCATGAATTCAATATCTAGTAATTAAAAACTCAGCACACCTAATCAATCAGCCCCCAATCTATGCTGAAAATGTCATCCATATCTGTTCGTAACTTTTAGTTGTCTTGTTAATAGACAAATAATTATATAAAACTAGCAGAAATGAAAATTTGGTAATAATTAACATAGGTCTTCTGAATTATTTTAAGCTAGGTGGCAGAGCTGAATTAGAACGGCCACTTCTAGAACTTTTAAAAGGTTTACAATAAAACTTTGAAGATTTTTTTATACTCCTCGACAGCGTCAGTACAACATAGCTGTATATGAAACTTGTACTCACTTGAAAGTTCTGCAAATTAACTCTACAGTTAACCACCATATTAATAAAATGATCTGCATTGTGCTCATCCAGCAGGATGTAGACAGCAACTCTCCTCGAGGCAGCGTTGAGAATGTCCGCAAACATATCAACATCAGTAAAGATGTCCATCACTATGGCAATCACCTAAGGAATTGAAAGCCAGAGGCAAGATCAATATAAAAAACAAACTACCAGGAGTATTATACTCCTAAAGAAACAAAACAAGAGAAGAAAACCTGCTGAGCATTCTTGATAAGCCGCCTAGCTTGCTCCTTGATACTCGGCATGTCTGGCTCAGGGGGGTTAACAAGAGTTGTGATTTCTGTGGGTTCAATGAAGGTATGCATCTGAGGCCAGCCAAGGTCCAAACCTGGAACCTCCAGATCTGAGTGAACTGGCCAATAAGTGTCTGAGGAGCCCTCTCCTTCGCTCTCCAGAAAATACTGCTCAGGCTGATTGCTCTGATTTGGAGTCCGAACAGAGTTCTGAATATACTGAATTTCTGATGGGGAAAGAAAGTTCACTACATCTGCTTTTTGGAGGAACTCGTAGTACCCATCCAGATTCTTCTCAACCAGTGCATCAATGGCCAGGCGGTACTCTTCCCGGTAGTGGGGAGGGAGGTAGTTTGGGTCGAGGGGGTTATCCCCAGCAGAGGAACACTGAGAGCGTCGTGCCATAGTGTTGTCTAAGGAACACACAAGAACAAAAAATAGTTATGAATTCATAGAAAATTTCCCACTAGTGTCATTACTGAAAACTGGCATAAAGAGCTTAGACATAAAAATTGGTTGTAGAAGGTTGTGACAGTGTACATGGTCTCTGTTAAATAAACTGAACTAATAAAAAGGGCTTTTTCTGTTTCCTCATTTTATGGAGCCAAAGTAAGGATTACTTTTTGATATGATAACTACCCTGCATTGAAAAAAAAACATCTGTTTTACCGTTTTCCTAAAAAGAACTAATATTACCTAATTCAATAAAAACTTTTCTTCATGTACAATTTTGTCACAAGATGCATGTCCAATATTTTGCTTTTTTTCCAATGTTTGAATGTTTTAAACTTTTATGAATTGCTAAAAACTGAGCAAAATTTGAACAAAGACTTAAATACCATGTAAGTAAATTAAAGCTTCCCAAGTGTGAGTCACTGAAAATCTACCTCAGACTGAAACCACATTTTTAGATCCTCCTTGAAGAACTTAAACTGGTTTAGATTGGGTTGTTGTTCAGACTCAAGGAGTGAATTTCCTCATCTTGGATTTACATGACTACTAATAAAAAACTAAAACCTGCATCTTTCTATTTTCCTTAGTCAATAATATACCCAATATTGGCGCTTTTCCACTGGCATTTTCTAGCCCTGCACAGCATGCCTTTACACGACATGGTGCGGACTGGTTCCACTGTATTCACAGAAGTGAGGGCGAAGGCATGGACGAAGGCGGTGTATCTGGCTGTTGTGGTCTTTCACAGCACGGTAATCTGCTTTCATCTTCTCTCAACACTGGTTCCAAGTCCACTGAAAACCATGAGTGACCATGGAGTCCAAGAGCTCTTTAAAAACTTTTTCGCTCTGTGTCACTCTGTCCAACTCTCCCTGTATCCTTTCTTCAGCCACCAAAACACAGGAAAGTTTTCACCTCAACATTGCTCCATTGACTCACCATTTTTAATTGTAACACAAGCGGCAACATCAACAAAAGTTTTCAAAAGTTTAGCTGTTATTTACTGATGCAACTTTTGGGTCTTTCACTACACCAATCAGAGGCCAGCAGTGAAGAGGTGGGTGTGCTAGCGTCATCATTTATTATAGCCAATCACTGCGGCTCACTTCAGCCCACCTTCTGAGGTGGTACGAAAAATCCGCGGCTCAGCCCCAAAAATGGATAGTGGAAATGCTCTCAAACCCCGCCATGTGGCTAAGTAGATGCCAATGGAAAACCGCAGTAACAGAAAGAAGAGCCCAGCTTGTCTTTGTTTATTTCAGTGTGAAAATGAGACACTAAGTATGACTTTTTAACTATTTTTTTTTCCTGATCAGTGGCTGTCTGGATGTATTGAAGCACCAACAGATGTAGCAAAAACATCTGGATCATGTTACAGTTTCTCCTGCTATCTAATGTTTCACAACTGATCCACATGAGCTGACCTGAATCAGAACGCGATAGAAATAAACTTCATCTGGGATGTTCTTGTAGTGATCAGAGTTCAACAGCTTATCAAGACTCATGCTAAATCTGATATGAAAGACTGAAAAAAATATGACGGGATGGAGTAAAATGAATGTTTTAAATAAGCACCCCAAAATTTATCAGAAACAAATGTTAGATTTTATATTGCAAATATGATGAAGGGCAGAGTTATTGTGTAGGATAAATAGTAGGAAAACCGTAATCCTTATAAATTGTTATAAGAAATTATTGTTTGTGTGTTTCAGAGATAGAACGTATTTGCGGTAAAGGCTCTGACATGAAAATGACTTGGATCATTGCCAATGATCAGTCTGAAAAACAAAAATTCATTTTAACAACGGCTAGTAACTTTAGTGGACACAAAGTAAGTCTACATATGTGCATATGCTCAGAAATGGCGTTCTTTCGATACCGACTTCGACAGAATAACAAACTAGAGTAAACGCAAAGAAAAAGGAAGATAGAATCAAACCACTGGGTAGATTTGGGTGTGGCTCCTCCCTCTGGCCAAAAAGATTAATTTCCAAGTTCGTGGTGAAACAATGTGCGATAACAAAAGGCTCATATTAGTAACAAAACTAAATAGTTTTAAAAGGCCGAATGACCACTTTAATATCAAAGTAAATACCTGGCGATGCATTTCAGGGTCGTAACGACTGTCACGAAGAAAAAAAACTTTATAGAGTCAACGTAATGTTCCCCATATGTTCAAACCCTCATGACTAAACGGTATAATACAGAAGATTTGCCACAATACATGTTTATAACGTGAACTTACCTCTTTCTCATCAGACTTTACGACGGTTACACTTTCCACCCATCTTTCTTCTTCTGTGGGTTTTCTTCACAGCTGCGTCGAGTTTTATTTTCAGGTGGGTCTTAATAAAGTTTGCCTTTTCCCCCCTTTACCCAGCTGAACCAGTTTACTGTTGTGCTCGGGGCATGTTGGCTTCAATATCTGAAACAGAGAGCAAGAAAAACTGTCGACAAATGTGACGCTCCGCCTCGGGAGGTCCACAGCTTGTTCCTTTTTGCTCATTGCTATTCTGTTTGTAGGCAGTCCTACAACCAGCTGACCTCTGCACGTCTCTTATCTTACTGACTCTAAACTACTCCAAATAAACTTCTACACATGCTCATAATAAAGATTTATTTCTCTGTGATAATCTCACTTACAGCCAAGCTTTAAAACAGCATGTGTCTTCAGAATGAAAACAGACAAATAATAACAATAATAATAATTTATTATTTTTTCTTAGATTAATTATTTGTTGTTAATGAGTCTTCCTTTAGAGGGCTGGAAACTACTAGGTATTAATGTTCTTCATATATTGATACAACAAACATGAGCTCATATTTGCTGCTAAAGTTTGGTGCAACCCTAACCCCATGCTTCGAAATGCTCTTGGGCAAGACATTGAACTCATAATGGACCCTGATGCTCTCTTGGAAAGTGTTGCAATATAGAATACATGCTATATAACAATGCAAATGGATTAATGAAAAAAACATTCACAGTGTATCATCATCTGTAAACAAGATGGTTTCTTTTTATTGCATTTTTTCTTGCAAGTTTTATTCTTTGTTTAGGTATTTGTTTATTGTTATATTTACTATTTTGTTTTATTTCTTGATTTTCTGTGCAGCCCTTGGTCAGCTGTTATGCTGTATGTTAAAGTGCTCTATCAATAAACTTGACTTTTTTTTTATAAAAAAATATATTTTTTCCTATTTATTGATTTATGTATTTTGCCTGAGGCTGCTTGATTGAGCCAGACTTATTCATTAACAATTTCTTGAAAAGGGTATTTGTATAATTGAAATGTGTTAGTGCCTAATTATATACATCAAAACTGCTCCAATCACAAATATTTTGATGGGGACTGATTACTGGCCATCAGTAATCTTCAGTACTTCATTGCCAACACAGGGTTTTTGTATACTGTATAAGATGCACAAAGGTAGTACCAGACAATGAGTCTTTCTAAACGATTACAAATCACTGCCTTTTCATTGAAATCAGAAGAGTATTGCAAAAAAAGGAATATGCTTATGGGTTAACCTCACATTATTTCACTCATGAGGATGTCATAAAACAATTGGGTCACTGAGACTAGATTATTATTGCAATGGCTGTGGGAACACAACTGCTCAAGCTAAAACTTGAAGACAATCTTTCATTGTTCACTTTAGGCACTGCCTAAGGCAAATAGAAGACGAGTAGGAAAATAAACATCAGTGTTTATGTTCACTTTGTTCATAGATAGTTGTAATACAGCATTCCACAAGGTAGCATTTGCTTTGCACTTTTGCACAACATTCAGATCAGAACAAATACATATGAATGGTCATAACCTTAGTTTTGTGATGGACTGTTCATGAATTGTTTTGTTAACACCGAGTGTTGTCAACAAAAGAGACATGCAGTATCTATCTATCTATCTATCTATCTATCTATCTATCTATCTATCTATCTATCTATCTATCTATCTATCTATCTATCTATCTATCTATCTATCTATCTATCTATCTATCTATCTATCTATCTATCTATCTATCTATCTATCTATCTATCTATCTATCTATCTATCTAAAATATAAAGCAGATACTTCATATTCAAATGTGTGGATTAGGTGAGCGCAACACAGATGAAAGTAAAACTGACTTTTCATAACCTAAAGCAATTATTGACCACAAAGTAAACTAAATGCACAACTTCAATTGCTGGGTGGAGTTTGGAATTTAATGTGGCTCCTACGTTCAGTACATGTCTAAACCAAAGGTGGTTTTGGAAGAAAATGGTTACATTCCTCAATTTATGTCAGTACTAGTCCAGACTAAAATTGTTCACCAACTATTTAATGGATTGCCATGAAATTATATAAAAAAGTACTTTTCAGTTAAGCTTTGCACCATTTAATTTTTGCACCTGTTTTTCTGTGGCAGGTAGCAAAAGGAGTGGCAGCTGTTTAAAATAGATGAAACTGGCCAGAAACTGTATTAAAAGATGAATCAGCTGAAGAAAAACAGTATCACATACACAACCAGTTCTCGCCCAACCCAGACTTGTATTTGCTGAAGCATTCCATTATGTAAAGGAATGTTCAAAGTACGTTCACAATAGAAAAAGGACAGCTAGCTCTTGACATTGATGTCATAATTGCTGCATGACAGAGAAGAGAAATTGTGCTTTACATTTCTACATGCCTGTGATTTGCAGCTCTATTGTATTGCATCCTGTGGCATATCCTGCACCCGAAACACATGCTGGAATATCCTGCACTGAATCAGGGACACACATCTAAAAACAGATACCACATCCTGTTAATGCATGTTTGATGCAAAGAAGGCAATGACTTTTGTTTGAGTTTAAAGGGATATGTGAATTAACTTCACATGACTGTTACCACATCTGGAATTACAGTTTTTTCACTTTTCACTTTACTACAATTTTCACAACCTTTTTGTCATTTTTCACAACTCTAGACACAAAACTCACAACCAATGATGAATATACACATTTTTTCCCTTTCTCAACTGCTTGGATACAATACACATAAAACTTAGATCATTAGTTTATTCAACAACAATCACCTGTTCAATTTGACACAACTTAACATCAAAGTACTACTGTTTCAAAATGCAATTCACACGTTACATTTCAAATGAGTGTCTATTCATTTGCTTTCAGTTATCAAACTATCAATTGATCCAACTGCTCAAAATGAAAAGTAACTCTTGCAAAATTCTCAGTGCTGTATGGATACAGACAAACAATCAAACCATATGTTTCTATAATTTGCTGTCCAATTCTGCCAACTTGTTACTGATGATTGGGTACACATTGTGGAATGAGTCTATAAAGAATTGCTATGGATCCAATTGTGAGAGCATGGTGACATGGAGCCAGCAGGTGATCCAGGTTACAATGAAGGTGCAAACAGTGGTGGGAGGAGGACGAGGAAGACATGTTGGTCTTTTGTTTCTCACATAGCAAGCTGCTGAGGAACACAGTATTTAATGTTTTACAGTGTTGATTTTTTCTATTTACAATTACTGTAATTATTTTTGCTTTGATTCAAATAAACCTATGTTGTCATTGCACTTTGATGTTTTGCATCAATTTATTACAAAACTTATTTATTGATTCTACTGTGTATTCTCTTCACTACAGCATTACCTTTCCAGAGATGTGTACATGTACATGTAGTACCATAAAGGTGTTTTTGTTCTGCAAGGTAGAGTTGTATGCTTGTATTTCTGTTTCTATTTTTTGTTTCTACTTTTTTGTTTTGGCATCTAGGATGGGCAGCAAAGTAAAAATTTAATTGTGCAGAGAAACTGTATCACCTATTTTGTTGTACAATATTTAATGATTGCATGAACAATGACTTAATGAAACTATGGGTTGCTTGTGTGTAGGTGATATAGAGTTTTGTTTCAATGGCATTTTACAGCAAATTTGTTTTTTTGGAACCAACATTTATGCAAGTGCAAGATTTCTTTAAAGGGACTGTATCATGCTATTTAACGTCTGACATCGGCACATAAATGATAAAACCTTACTGTTTGAGTTAAATTCACTTCATTTGTCCTGAAATATAACTTATATTCTCGAGTTATTGTTTGACCAGGAAGTAAAACGTTCGGTTTACCTAAAACCCCGCCTCCCAACTGTGAGTGCGATTGGGCTGTTTAGAAACACTAAATAAACTTCTGTAACTCTCGCAGCCAAATGCGCATTTTCGACGAGAAATTTTTAGAATGAAATACAACGAAATGGAGGTGCTAATTTTTCAGAGGACGCTCGGTGGTGAGGAGCGTCTGGAGGGAAGAACGGTCCACTCGTGACTGGATGCGAGCCGACCCGGGAGATGACACCAAGACTGGGATCGGACAGGTGAGGTGAGAACTCGACCGTACTGCCGAGAGCGGGGCGGACTGAGGGAGAGAATGACCAGGATAGGTCTGAGGAAAAGGCTGGATTACTGAGGTGGATAAACTGCAGCACGGAGGCTAACAGGAGCTCGTGGCAAACGGGACGTATGACTGAGCGCTGGCAGGGTGAGTGACTGTGTCTTTTATCTGGTGGTGGGACGGGCTGCAGTGACGTGGAGCTCAGCTGTAAGGCTGGAGTCATACTGACATGTGATTAGCAGGGTCGAGTTGATAAGTCTTTATTAGCAGTTCATGCTAACAAAGAGCAGCAGGTGGTTGAAGTGTGGGAACTCTGCAGGTTAGACATCTGCCGTGATGAGCTCCTGACAAATTGTTTCGGACTCTTGCAGCTCGCCTCGTTACTGAGAAAAAAAGGGGGAGTGTTTTTTTACTACAGGGGCAGCAGGGATTGGTCAGGAACTTCCTGATACGACACCGTGACGTAACGCGGTTCAAACTCAAGCGTTTTACATGAGCTAGTAAAGCAGCTGCTCAGAGCGCAGGATTCAGGAGGATTACTCAGGAATGCACGAATTAAGCCAAAAACCACTCTGGAGGTCTTTTAAAAAGAAATAGCATCACAACATGGTTAAAAGCTCCAAAAAGTGGATTTTTCATGATACAGGACCTTTAAAGATGTGAATGCACAATGCAATGTTTTGAACACTTTGTTACAAGTAAAGGCCGTTTTGAGTTTTGTTTATAGAGTTGTGAAAAATGACATCAAGGTTGTGAAAATTGTCACAAAGTGATTGAAAAAACTGTAATGATACCATAAAGTTGTGTTTGACATCATCATGGCATTCATGTCAACTGAGCCCTGAGCTTAAGCTGTGAAGTGAAGCCTGCAAAGTTCCAAATGAACAGCTCACCGATTGTGACTACTTCCATGTTTGCCTTTGTGCCTCAGAACCAAGTTTACTTCCTTTCATACTTCCACTAACCTTTCAAGTTATGCTGCTTTCTATTGTTGTTACTATTTGTGTCCGCTTGTGGTTCCTTTGTTTAAGGTATAAAAGTCACATTGGCAGAGGTTTAAAACCCTGCTGCTGAGCACCTCTGTCAACGTAGCCCCCCACAAACATTGATCCCAAACACTGCTGCATATTAAAGAAATACTGGTAAGTTTATCTTACACTGTAGATCTTGGATGGTTGAAAAAATCTTATTGAAATCAATAGTTGGTATGATCAGTTGTTAACTTTAAAACAGCATCAATTCTTCAAGATGCACGTGCTCCCAGTTTTTGAAGGAATTCAGTCTACTACTTAGAGACATGTCTACAGATCTTCTGTGGCCTTTTGTCTCTTCATGTTATTCCCAATATAAACCACAGTGTTCAGTTCACTTCTGCATGAAAGATAAACCTACTGTTTCACTCTACAATTTTTCAGCATTCTGCTAAAGCAGTACTTTATTAATATTTAAAATTTTGTCTCATCAGAACACCTGGACACCAGAAAATCTCCAACTTTGTGCAAGAGTATCCAATCAATCAATCAATCAATCAATCAATCAATCAATCAATCAATCAATCAATCAATCAATCAATCAATCAATCAATCAATCAATCAATCAATCAATCAATCAATCAATCAATCAATCAATCAATCAATCAATCAATCTATTTATAAAAGTGCTTTAGGTCGCCCAAAGTGCTGAACAGCAAAAATAAAGTTAAAAGTATGTTAAAAAGTACATATTGATGTGATTCACGTTTTTTAAATGAATGAAAATAAACAATTACAATTTATGCTTGTGAAATCATTCATATGTGCAACATTTTGTCACACCTGCTTAAAACCTTTGCACAATATTGTATCTGTGGTAAACTTATAAAGACCATCTACTTAAAGAGGGCGTGCCATTAAAAATGTTTTTCTGAGGTTTCTATTGAATATTTTAGCTCCACGTGTGTTCTTACCTTCACAGTAGGTTTGAAAACAGCCCAACAAGTTCTCATTCAGCTTTTATCTCTCAAACTATGCAGGTGGCAATAACACCCGAGTTCGAATGGCCTGTATTTGTTTTGTCACAAATCCTTTGCTCATTAATATTCATCAGCTCCCGCAGCTGAGACCATGCCTAGCAGGCTGCTGGCTAAAAGCTGTTAGCATAAAGACTTATCAAACCGGAAGATACTTCAAAATCAAATCAAAAACAATTTATTAATCCCCGAAGGGAAATTAAGTGTTGTTGTAGCTCAGTTCTTCTTCAGGGAGTCATTGTAGAAGGTTATAGCTGTGGACAGGAAGAATCTCCTGTAGTGGTCTGTGCTGCAGCGGATTATGAAGAATCTTCTGACTGAGACACTCTTGCCGCTTTTCCACCGACAGAACACGGTGCGGCTCGGTTCACTTTAGCCCCCTGCGGACCCTTTTCCACCGCCTTTCTTGGGTCTTAACCGCGTCATTCCGCGCCAACCCGGCCTCTTTTTTCAGACCACTTCCTCGGTGGTCTGAAGCGGACCAAAGCGGGCCCACACGCCCACCTGTCTACTGATTGGTCCAGTAAACTGCTACCAGTAGCACGACTACCTACGTAGTGGTAGCCCCTGATTGGCCCGGCTGTGTGTGGTGTTCACGTGGTGTGATATAGAAGCGCTCCCGCAAAAGGCTTTAAAAAAAACTCCCAGCAACCATACAAATATTTTATTTTAAAATACAATTGACTTTGGACAATGGCGACTTCCTCCACAAGAACCAAAAATCAAACCAACCAAAATGAACCACAGACAGAGCGCAAAGTACAAAAACACACGTATATCCGCCATTGTTGTTGTTGTTTCACGCGCTGTGACGTTGCGGACAAAGACTTTTGCGCGCCACTTTTCATAGCCAGATGGGCACGCCCCTATCCCCACTTACGTCCGCTTTATGTTTCCACCGCCTCAAGCGAGTTGATCCGCGCTATACTGTACCGCTCTCAAGCAAGCCGTGCTGATTTGTCGGTGGAAAAGGGGCATCTGTTGTTGAGTTATTGTGTCCTGAAGAGGACGACGAGGGTTTTCCATCATTTTCTTCATCCTCCTTTGGACAATCAACTCAAGAGACTCCAGTTCAGTCTCCAGGACAGAATCAGTCCTCCTTATTCATCTGTTCAGCCTCTTCATGTCACCTGCTCTGATGCTCCATCCCAACAGGTGACTGCAGATGTGATCAGCTGACAAACTCCTCTTGTTTGAAAGCCAGGTAGAGACACGCTGGAGTACGGGATATGTTCCTTTAGCCATGTCTCAGTAAAACACATGATGCTGCAATCTCGATATTCTGGCTGGGTCTTCAACAGTTTCTAGTTCATCCATTTTGTTACCAAAGAGATCTCACATTTGTCAATATGACTGAAGGAAGTGAAGGTTTAAACTTCCTCTTTCTCTCTCTTCACTTTGCTCCTGCTCTGCATCCATGTCTTCTTCTTTTGAGCTCATCGGGGATCCAGAGTTTCAATTTGCGAATTATTTCAGCCTTAGAAATGTCAGTTAGTTGCTCTTTCTTGTAAACAAGTCTCTTGTTGCCATGGTTACGCATAAAAACAAGTGGCAAAAAAGTGACAAATCAAGCAAAAAACTCAATCAGCACAGCACCCAAATCAGAAGAAAAGTATTAAGAAAATATTTCCACAAGAAAAAAGTAGCAAGAAATAATCAAATAGAACAAAAAATGCTAGCAGGTGCTAGCAAAGTCACAGAGCTACTCCAACAAGCTGCCACCAGTTGTAGAGCTATTCCGGAATTGGTGTGCTGTTGCCATGTGTAGTGGGGAAGGAAACAGGAATCCTTGCTCTCATAGGCTAGTTTGTTAGCCAATCTGAGTGCAGCGAATTTGCATGATAAATATAAATGAGTTGCAGCCGAAGTTGGATGAATCTTCTGCATTATGTTCAAATGCAGAAGGGTTTGACACCAGAGCCGTACTCGATCATTTCCGCGTCAAATTTTAGGTCGGACCAATTACATATCACCTTTGTTGTGCCTCATCCTGAAAACCCGGAACTAGCGTTTTCCACCCAGAGCACAACATTCAACATGGCGGACTCGGCTGTTGATGAAGTATTTACTTCTGTGTTCCCACAATGTTTGCTTGGAGCGGTCAAATACGTGAACCGAGTGTGCAATGACACCTTGTATTCGCAAGCTTTTGACACAAAAGCGACAACTGTCATTAATATTCGTCTTTTCTTCTCCATTAACCATGGCTCTGTAGCTACCATTACGGCTCCGCTCACTAAACTTTTTGTTTTTGCGCCGCCTCATGTGTATCCGCTTTAGCGTCACATACAGTATGTTGCGTCACTTCCGGGTTTCTGTGATTGGTTCTCTCTCAACTGGCTAAGCCCGCCTTCGAAAGTGAGAGACAGCGGTTCAGCTCCAGGCCCTCACGTCTTTGTGAAGTAATCTGTCAAAGACGTGAGGGCTTGGTTGATCAGGTAAGTAAATGAGTGTTTCTTAATGTTTTTTAGATAAAAATGTTTCATATTATAGGTTAATACTTCAGAAATAACCCCAAAGTCATAAAATCTGTGTGAAATGGCCTCTGTAAGAGTTGGACTGAATGATCTGAAGTCAATGGTGAGATGCTACTTCTTCTTCTTTTACTTTTCCTTTCTGCTGCTCCCTTCAGGAGTCGCCACAGCAATTCATCCATCTCTATCAAACCCTGCATCCTTGTCCAACCTACCTCATGTCCTCCTTCACTACATCCATATATTTCTGCTTTGGTCTTCTTCTTCTTCCTTCTTCTTCCTCCTTAATTCCTCTTCTTTCCAGTGCAACCTGCTCCTTGCTCTCACTAAAGATTACAATGTAATCTACAAACATCATGATCCACTGAGATTCCTGTCTGACCTCATCTGTCAATCTGTGCATTACCATAGCAATGGTGAGGTGCTACTAAGACAGCATTTATTTCAAAGGAATGGGCTGAGGTTTTTTTGATGGCTGAAACTACTGGGTGCAGTAAATTTTGGAACCAGTAAAGTGAGCTGGCATTGCCGGTTTCTGTGGTTAAAGAGGATTGTGAGGCATGGCATTCTGAAGTCTCCAGAGAATGATGTAATAGACAAGTGATTCATAGGAACATAGGGAAAATGGTGGTGACCTTTCTGAAGTGGTTTGTCTTGCTTTTCCAAACTGTTATTAAACATGAACATTTCTTAGTTGAGGATTGGTAAATCAGACATGGGTTTATTGTTAGGTCAGAAGTGGAGAAAACAGTGGTAAGACAAAGATTAAAGATTGAGAGAGTCTTCAAAAGAACTGAACAAAGGAAGGGTGAAGAGTTTTTCTAGGCAGTCCAGTAAAATGCTGATTGATAAAGCAATTGTGTTCTGGATGAGTGAGATCGAGAAAGCTGCAGTTTAAAAGGAAGGTCATGAATCTTTAGCAGTGAAACTGACATCAGATTCAATCTCTTCGGTTCAAATGTTTGTTTTCTTGTCAATTAAGAGATTGCTTTGGTTCACTAGAGTAGAAGCTCTTTTATTTATTGAACTCACTTCTCTGCGACATAATCACTGTCACCTCCTGGCTGGGATGCTGTTGCCACTTTCTGTCCAAGTTTCTACTGGGCAGGTTATATCCAACTTAAGTGGTTGCTTTGAGTATGTCAAAAAATGTCATTTTAAAGCTGGAACATCTGTACTGCGTCTCTAAAAACAGTCTGTTCAAGCTCCCATTCCACCCCCATGCATGTCATCAAACTGTTGAGCTGCAGTATTGACTAGTTTGTTTGAACAATGCTGAAAGAAAAGACCATAAGAACTTTGCTAAACTAGAATAGATTAAGTTGTCATTATGTAAATTTAAAGAGCAACTCACCCTGAAAACAGCTTTTTTCTGCTTATAAACTGTATTAGTGGGTCTTTACCAATGCAACCTTTCAGTTTCTGGGCATTTTTTGACATTTTCACATTCTACACTTTTTGGTCTAAAAACATCTTAGTGCTACCCTCTTAGGGTTGAAAGGTGGCTATTGCATTTAAAATTTGTGATTGGCTGAAAGCGGTACATGTCCACGTCAGTGGTACATGTCTACGTCACGGGCATCGTCTCTAAGACGCGCCTCCTGGTGTATAAAACCATCTCTCAGACAGACATACTCGCCCCCACCCGCCTGTTGTCTCCAGTCTCTCACCAAAGAGCTGCACACAGGGATTTAGAGCAACTGGCTCAAAACTACAAGAAAGGGAATAACTAATATCAGTAAAATAATAATAAAATCAGGGCAAAGACTTCACTGCAGTGGTTGTGATTGTGTGGATGTGATTTGTGCACGTTATATTTTTATTCATGCATTTACTCAGACCCCTCTCAGCAACACGGCAGTAGTTTTAGCATTGTGGCTAACAACAATCAATCGGTAAAGTACTCTGAAAACTACAACAATGAGAATTACTAATATTATTAAAAGAATAATGAAATCTGTGCCAAGACTTCACTGCAATGGTTATGATTGTGTAGATGTGATTTATAGACGTTATATTCTCTTCAAGCTGGGGTTACCATGACAGAGTCACACTGGAGATAATCTAAACACGGAGACGTGCTACATACCAATCACAGCTCAAGACTGCCTGTCCCCCAGGGTCTTAATTAACCCCTCCTTCAGCATTATTTGAAAAAGCAGTTAGATTGCAGGAGGAGACATTAGGAGGAAGTTGATTCATGGAGTGAGTGGTTGTTTTGGAGTGCTGGTGAATTAGAAGAGACTATCTAAAAAGTTTTTTCAAAAGGCTAACTGTACTTCTCATGTTTCTTGAAAATGTTCACCTTTGATCTGAAAGGCTTATTTAGTTCTGATCATGGGTTTTGACTCCTAAGCTTGGATGTCCCATCCCTTGATCAGAACGGAAGAAGCCTTTCTCTGAAAACATTTTGGATGGACATGTCCTGGACTATGGAGGACCAAACTGACGTAATTCACCTTTCGCCAAGCCCTGCCCCCTTAGTTACTGTTGCTACACCCGCCAACTTGTCCAGCGAAGGTAGATCTTTTTGGAATAAATCAGGAAGCTTTCAGTCGTAAATTTAAAAATGAGGAGGGCTGCCCTTCTTGGTTCAACACCTCCTGGTCAATAATCAGGAAGGCACAGTATCCATGTGGATATCAACTGTAACTAACTGGAGAACACCTTGTTTGATAGGAAGTGAAGTCCTATCAGAGATGTCTCAGACGACTGCAGAAAAACTTGGAGCCCCAGAAGGAAATTCCCTCCTCGGGTTCACTGAGTGTCTGTGAAGATTCCTGCGGACTTCTTTGTTCTATATTTTTAATGCGCAAACAAAGCAATCAACAGCAGCCTCACTCCAGAAAACCAGTTTAACTGCTTTGACACATACTCCTTACTCTCTGGTCATTTAGTTTGTTTCACTCTTTTTGACAGTCCGTTTCACTTGCGATGTTCACGTGAGCAGCTGCAGTGTTTTCAATACGTTATTCCTCGACTGGTTTTATTCGACTGTCTTCTCGTTCAGCTCAGATCGGAGCACATAACAGATATTTGATCAGATGGCCAAATCAGGGGAAATTACATGGAGATACAGAGAACAGCTTGACCATCACTCTCCCTGCAGCCAGGCCCTTAAAGCCGGCGCACATTGCTCAGGTCAGCCAAGGTCACACAAGAGAATACATAAACACGCATAAACCTGTGTTAGAAAAAAGATGAATAAGACTACATTGGGTCCGAGGAGGGGGTAATGTTTTCATTGAGGTCTGTCTGTCTGTTAGCGGGATAACTCAAAAACTAATGGATGGATTTTGATAACATTTTTAGGAAAGGTCGGAAATGACCCAAGGAAGAAATGATTTTGGGGGAGATCCAGATTAGCGTCTGGATCCAGAAATTTTTTTAAAGATACGGACATAGTACTTTCTACAAAATGTCCACTTGGCGGAGGTCTGCGCTCTCTGAGTGCTTTTCCAGTTTGCATAATACAGAATTTTTTTTTTGTAAGACAGTCACTTACTACTCACTCACAGTGGATCATTATAAGGGAAATTATCCTGGTTTTTTTTGTGTGTGTGTGTTTCACAGGGTTTTGCTGCCATTAACAGCTCGCTGGAGTTCCTGGCCTTCTTCACAACCTGCTCCATGACCACCTGTCTCCTTTGTGACACTTTACATCTCAGTTTCAGTTACCCGTTTACAACATAGATTTCCAATAAAATTTGCACCTACCTTTTCAAAATACTCTGGTTTCAGGCATTACCTCTGCCAAGGAGGTAATGTTTTCGTCGGGGTCTGTGTGTCTGTTAGCAGGATAACTCAAAAACTAGTAAATAGATTTTGATGAAAATTTCAGGAAAGGTCGGAAATGGCCCAAGGAAGAATTGGATAGATTTTGGGGGTGAGCCGGATTACCGTCTGGATCCAGGAATTTTTATAAGGATACAGACATAGTACTTTCTACAATATGTCCACTTGGCAGAGGTCTGCGCCCTCTGGATCCAGGAATTTTTTTAAGGATACGGGCATAATACTTTCTAAAATGTGTCCAAGTGCTGCTAGGTGGAGGTCTGTGCTCTCTGAGTACTTTTCTAGTTGGTTGTGTGAAGGAAACTACTTGGTTTGGTAGTTTCCTAGCTACTTTCACACAACCAATGACTGAAACCAGAGGATTTTGAAAAGGTAGGTAAAAAATTTTTTGGAAATTAATGTTGCAGCGGGCAGGGCGTGGCAGCAAAACCCTGTGAAACAAACACACAAAAAACAGGATAATTTTTCTTATAATGATCAGCTGTGTGGAGTGAGTGAGTGAGTGAGTGAGTGAGTGAGTGAGTGAGTGAGTGAGTGAGTGAGTGAGTGAGTGAGTGAGTGAGTGAGTGAGTGAGTGAGTGAGTGAGTAGTTACCTGAAAAAGTAACTGACTGTCTTACTAAAAAAAAATATCTGTATTATGCAAATAAAACTGATTCAGTTTCAATACAAGAGCAATGCCTTACTGCTAGACCACAGAGTCTAGTTGGCTTTTAGATCCACCCAGCTTGCACATAACCATGCGTTTGTGCAGCCACTGCATTTTGTTTCATACAGATATTTACAACAAGCAATGCAACTTATAAATAGTGTTTACTGAAAGAATATGCGCTTTGTACAGTGGTGGCTGGCCAATAAAAGGTGCTAGGGCGCCGCCCTCCCTACCAAGAACACAATGTGCCAACAAATAAGAAACATTTTTTTAATATAAAAATTACATGTATTTTGAGTTAAAAACACTCATTTGTACATTCATATACTGAGAAGAATTTATAAATGATTTCTGAAAGAAAAGTAAAATCAATGAATTATGAGAAGTATTTCTTTCAATCAATTTATTCTGAAGACGTGTATAACAAAACCAAAGACTTGATGAGAACTCTTGATCCATGTCCTCCTCTTACTCACTGCTGGCTGCCTGAGAATAGGATTTATAAATAGATTTATTCTTGTACCTCTACCCCACAGGTTGTTCCAGAGCTTGATAAAGGTGTTTTTCTGCTCTTTCAACCCTAAAACATATTTGAAAAAGCTTAAATCCCTAACAAGAAATTACCTGTGTGTGTAAATACTTACACAGGAGATACGAACGGGAACGGTAGAGATGTAAACAAACAATAAAAACATGATTAACACTAAAACCAAAGACCTAATTAGACCACCGCTGTAAGAATTGACTTTTTTCACAGCTATTTTTTTTTTAACTTACATCTGAATGCAAACTCCTCTCCCTCTGCGCTACCTCTCGCTTCATCCGTCATTGATTTACACTCTGCCGAATTGCCAAAAAGAATTGTGGGATAGGTAGAACGTGAAAGGATACACCAGACCCATCCTCAAAATTTGGGGGAAAATAGTACACATTTCGAGGAAGTTTTTGAAGAATCCTTGGAATTGATATGGTAGCATCTGAGTGCCAAATCTCCTTGTGTTATTTCCTTGAGCAATCTAAGTATTTTGGAGCTTGTATTTCTCCCTGTTGTAAATAACCCTATTTTCTCCAGGATTTCACCGCTGCCTGCTCCGTGTTTTTCTGAGACTGTTCCAGTGTTCCTGGAGTCTGATCCCCGTCTCAGTCTGTCTCCCTCCAGTGCACTCACCTGGCCGTGGATGCACAGCACCGCACTGGACCTACCCTCCCTTCAATCACCATTACCACCAGCTTCTTGAGTCCCCGTTTTCTCTGCCTCCTACGTTCTCTCATACTCTGACAATTGGAACCATTACTAATCCAACTTTCCTCTGCAGTTCAGAACCTCGTGAGACGCACCCCGCTAACCAGTCTAGTCCTTGCAGTTTCTGGACCTTCCCTGGGCGCACCATCTCACCGAGCACATTTCCACTTTGTACACAGCAAATTGTAAATAAACCTTGTCACTTTTGCACCAGAGACTGTTGTTCTGTGAGTCCAGCCTGTGGGTCACCAAACTCTCTGAGCCCATGACAAATATATACATTTTCTTGACAAAAATGCATGCAATAACAAAAGAAAAAAGAAAATATATACATTTCTTTGTAAAAATGCACGCATATGGAAAAGGAAACACATATATTTCTGCTTTTATTTCTAATTACGTCAGTTTTGGTCCTCCATACTGGACAACTGAGAATCTACAAAAACTTGCTGGAGACATGGTTTGAATGAGCCTGGATCTGTTCCTCTGCATAGTTGGTCAGATGACCCAGGGTCTGATGTCTTTGATGATAGAGAGGGAGATGAGCATTAGCTGCATAAGGAACGATGATTAGTGTAGCGAGTACTTTGCTGTGCAGAGAAGCTAATGCATAGGTTTCTTGCATGAACTGGAAAGAGTTCTATTGCATCAAATACAAACTTTGTATGAGGCATGTGGCTAAGAATGTTCTAAAATGTTTGTAGTCAGTGATTGGAATAACGCCGTTTAAAGTAACTGCATTACACAACGTGGTTGGATTTTCAGTAACAGAATAATCTAATTAATTACAATTTCCAATGTTAAATAATTCAACCTTGGTTAAAATCTGATGTTGTCAGTGGAGCAAAGTCTGTTGCTTGACTTTGTGTCTCATCTGTATACTGTTTGTATAAAAAAGAAGGCGTAGAATATAATAATTAGCATAGTTTCAATGAAACCTACAGAGAATGATTTTGATTTGAATATAACTTTCAAATAAATGTCAAATAAATATTGTAATATATATAACAACAAAAATATATATATTAATTCTACAATGAATGAATATTGGTGTAGCTCTGTGATTGTATATTTCTTCCTTGTTTTCTTTTTGTAAACATTACTTTTTGAATTATTTTTAGGGATTGGATGATTTAATGTGCATCCTGTTATTTTGTCACTTTTATGAAGTAATGGTCCATAAATTCGCATTCAAGGGATGAACATGATTAAATTTTACTTTAGTTAAAAAACAAAACCGTGAGTTATATTTTATTTTAATGTTTACAGAAACTGGAAGGTGAAAATCAGCTTTAATTCAATGCAACACTTTATGACTGTGGCGCTGAAGCACAATGTTTCCAAATTTATCCACGAAGAAGACTTCAACTCAAACTCCGCCCAATTTTTTTTACCCGCGCTCAAACATAGATTGTGTATGATACAACAATGTATTACTTCACCAAAAAATTGTGGTTCACAGCGGAAAAGTGAAGTGAACGCGTCATGGGAATCTAAGTTTAATTCAGAGGCTAATAATGTGTATATAAGTAAAAATGAAAAGCTTTTTGTTTTACTTACTAGTTACTGGGAAGCTCAGCAATGCCAAGATTATGTTAGCTGTCTTCGGATTATTTGAGTGAGAGTGATACATCATCTTTGTTTTCTCGAGTTTTGTGCAAATTGTGTTTCCTGTGGAAGCGACATTGTAGTGTTGTACTCTCCATTTGTATCCACGGTTACGTATGTATTCTCACAGCTGTTAACTGCTGTGCAATCATTCTGAACACAAACACTACAAACATGGCGGGAGTTATCCGGAGGCTTGACGAGACTGTTGTTAATCGGATTGCTGCAGGAGAAGTTATTCAGCGTCCTGCCAACGCCGTCAAAGAAATGATTGAAAACTGGTATCTGACTTGATAAATTACAATGAATACTCTTCGTTCGGCCGGAGTTAACCTTAGGTCATCTCTAGAAGCTAAAATAACAAAATAATGACATTAGCCATCACTGTTTGTATCACGTCCAATACATAAAACTAGTCCTGCGTAACATGGGGTCTGACTGTATAGCAACTATAAATTTGGTTTTAAAAATTTTCAGTTTAGATGCAAAGTCCACCAACATTCAGGTGACGGTGAAGGACGGTGGACTGAAGCTCCTTCAGATTCAGGATAATGGGACAGGGATCAGGGTGAGTTGCCCTCTGATTAGTGGAAAACCTTCCCACACACAGCTGCTGTTTGTACTGTGCATCTGTTGCCACTCATTGCCAGTAGTTCATTTTATGGCAATATTCTAAAACCCATCCTACTTAGATTGTGTCTACCACTGAGCGTTCTGCTGACCTTCTGAAACACTAATGACTGAATTCTTGTCCTTGTATTGCAGAAAGAGGATATGGATATTGTTTGTGAAAGGTTCACCACCAGCAAACTTCAGACTTTTGAGGACCTTTCATCTATTGCAACCCACGGATTCAGAGGAGAGGTGACACCAGGCTTTGGAGCAGTATTGGTTTTCAGGACAGAGCCTGTCATTGTCCTTTAGTATACTTCTGATGTTTTCTTTGTACTCCTATTTGCAGGCACTTGCCAGTATAAGCCATGTGGCTCATGTTACCATAACCACTAAGACAGCTGATGCCAAGTGTGCATACAGGTAGTATCAGTTTTTAAAACTTTGGTTCCTCTGCAGTTATGTATAGATCATCAAGTGTAACATGTTTTTGTTGTACAGAGCCAGCTACAGCGATGGCAAACTAAAAGCCCTGCCCAAACCATGTGCTGGCAACCAGGGAACACAAATACTAGTGAGTCTGAAGAGCAGTTTAGCCAAAACACAGTGAAATTTATGGATCCTCAAAATGATTCTTTTTATTGATTGTAGGTGGAGGACCTTTTCTATAACGTGTCCACCAGGAGGAAAGCTCTGAAAAGCCCAAGTGATGAGTACTCCAGGATTGTAGAAATGGTCTGCAGGTCTGTGTTTAATGTCTTTGTCTTATGTTTCTCTTTCTTTTGAACAAATGCATACAACCAACAATGTTGTGTGTTTTTAAAAGGTATGCTATACACAATTCAGGAAAAAGCTTCTCTGTAAAAAAGGTGAGACTTGCAAAATGTTTTTTAAACAAAATAATTTACACTAACAAAGTCAGGTATATTTGGTTTTTGGATGAAATCTATTGGAAATGTGAAAAAATTTCTTTACAGTGATATTACAACTTGAAAGTAGGGCATTTAAAAAGAAACATGGAATGGCGATTTCCTCATCTCAAACAATTTATTGAAACAAAAGCCAACAACAGTGGGGAGTATACCACAAAACATGTCTGAAGTGGGGGAAATAATTATTTGACCCCTTTCTGATTTTGTAAGTTTGTCCAGTGAAAAATAACTTTAAATAAAAGATAGAAACTGATTTGCATTTCATTGCGTGACATAAGTATTTGAACCCTCTAGCAAAAAAGACTTCGTACTTGGTGGCAAAACCCTTGTTTGCAAGCACAGAGGTCAAACGTTTCTTGTAATTTATGACCAAGTTAGTACACATTTTTAGGGGGAATTTTGGTCTATTCCTCTTTGCAGATCATCTCTAAATCACTAAGGTTTTGAGGCTGTCTCTGCGCAACTTTGAACTTCAGCTCCCTCCATAGGTTTTAGATTGGATTAAGGTCCGGAGACTGACTAGGCCACTCCATGACCTTAATTTGCTTCTTTTTGAGCCACTCCTTTGTTGCCTTTGCTGTATGTTTTGTCATTGTCGTGCTGGAACACCCATCCATGACCCATTTTTAGTTTTCTGGCAGAAGGAAGGAGGTTGTCGCTCAGGATTTCATGATACATGGCTCCATTCATTTTCCCATTGATGCACCAAAGTTTTTCTGTGCCCTAAGCAGAAAAACACCCACAAAGCAAAATGTTTCCACCTCCATGTTTGACGGTGGGGGTGGTGTTTTGGGGGTCATAGGCAGCATTTTTCTTCCTCCAAACATGGCAAGTGGAGTTAAAGAGGCCATTTCATACAAATTTCAAGACTTTGTGGTTATTTCTTAAGTATTAACCAGTAATATGAAACATTTTATATCTAAAAAACGTCAGGAAACACTTATTAACAGACCTTTCAATTTGTCTGCATTAAAATTCGGGTGGTTCCGGCTCCTTCCGTCAGGCTGCTTCGTCAGCAGCTCTTTCATATTCATTATTCAAATTTGCTGGACTCTGATTGGCTAACAAACTAGCCTATGAGAGCAAGGTATACTGTTTCCTGCCCCGCTGCGCAGGGCAGCGTCAGACGTCGTGTCTTCCTGTTTGCTACGTCTTATGCTAACAGCTTTTAGCCAGCATGCTAGGCGGGGTTTCAACTGAGGGAGCAGCCGAATACTAACGAACAAAGGAGTTGTGATGAAACAGATACAGGCCGTTCGGACTCAGGAGAACTCGGGTGTTATCGCCACCTGCATAGTTTGAGAGATTAAAACTGAAATAGTTGTTGACCTGTTTTCACACCCACTATGAAGGTAAGAACACCTGTGGAGCTAAAATATTCAACAGAAACCTCAGAAAAAACGTTTTTAATGGAAGGGCCTCTTTAATGCCAAAAAGCTTAATTTTGGTCTCATCTGACCAAAGCACTTTCTCCCAGTCACTCTCTAAATCATTCAGGTGTTCATTGGCAAACTTCAGGTTGGCCTGCACATGTGCCTTCTTGAGCAGGGGGCCCTTGCGAGCTGTGGTGTAATAGGTTTCCAATGGTTTCTTGGTGACTCTGGTCCAGCTGCTTTGAGGTCATTGACTAACTCCTCCCATGTAGTTCTAGGATGATTTCTCACCTTTCTCAGAATCATTGACACCTCACGAGGTGAGATCTTGCGTGGAGCCCCAAACAGAGATTAATTGATGGTCATTTTGTGCTCCTTCCATTTTCGAACTGTTGCACCAACAGTTGTCACCTTCTCTCCCAGCTTCTTGCTAATAGTTTTGTAGCCCTAAGGTATCCCAATCTGACCCCCTTAGACTTTTATCTTTGGGGTCATCTGAAGCCAATTGTCTATGGTGTGAAGATATGAGATGTGCAGCACCTGAAACTACGGATACTGGAAGCCTGTGCTGGCATTTCTACTGTGGTGTTGCTATCAGTGTATAAAGAGTGGGAGAAGAGGGTTGCATTGACAATCCAATACAATGGGAAGCACATTGAACACATTTTATAAGTGGACAGAAACTTGTAAATAACTCACAAAAGAGTAAAGTTATGTTAAAACCAAGCACATCATTGTTTTTCTTGTGAAATTACCAGTAGGTTTGATGTGTCACATGACCCTCTTCCTATTGATAAAACAAAAGTTGGATCCAAGATGGCCGACTTCAAAATGGCCACCATGGTCACCACTCATTCTTGAAAAGTTTGCCCTCTCACATATACTAATGTGCCACAAACAGGACGTTAATATCACCAACCATTCCCATTTTATTTAGTTGTATCCATATACAGTGGGGCAAAAAAGTATTTAGTCAGCCACCAATTGTGTAAGTTCTCCCACTTAAAAAGATCAGAGAGGCCTGTAATTTTCATCATAGGTATACCTCAACTATGAGAGACAAAATGAGGAAAAAAAATCCAGAAAATCACATTGTCTGATTTTTAAAGAATTTATTTGCAAATTATGGTGGAAAATAAGTATTTGGTCAATAACAAAAGTTAATCTCAATACTTTGTTATATAGCCTTTGTTGGCAATGACAGAGGTCAAACGTTTTCTGTAAGTCTTCACAAGGTTTTCACACACTGTTGCTGGTATTTTGGCCCATTCCTCCATGCAGATCTCCTCTAGAGCAGTGATGTTTTGGGGCTGACGCTGGGCAACACGGACTTTCAACTCCCTCCAGAGATTTTCTATGGGGTTGAGATCTGGAGACTGGCTAGGCCACTCCAGGACCTTGAAATGCTTCTTACGAAGCCACTCCTTCGTTGCCCGGGCGGTGTGTTTGGGATCATTGTCATGCTGAAAGACCCAGCCACGTCTCATTTTCAATGCCCTTGCTGATGGAAGGAGGTTTTCACTCAAAATCTTACGATACATGGCCCCATTCATTCTTTCCTTTACACGGATCAGTCGTCCTGGTCCCCTTGCAGAAAAACAGCCCCAAAGCATGATGTTTCCACCCCCATGCTTTACAGTAGGTATGGTGCTCTTTGGATCCAACTCAGCATTCTTTCCCCTCCAAACACGACAAGTTGAGTTTCTACCAAAAAGTTCTATTTTGGTTTCATCTGACCATATGATGTTCTCCCAATCCTCTTCTGGATCATCCAAATGCTCTCTAGCAAACCGCAGACGGGCCTGGACGTGTCCTGGCTTCAGCAGGGGGACACGTCTTGCACTGCAGGATTTGAGTCCCTGGCGGCGTAGTGTGTTACTGATGGTAGCCTTTGTTACTTTGGTCCCAGCTCTCTGCAGGTCATTCACTAGGTCCCTCCGTGTGGTTCTGGGATTTTTGCTCACCGTTCTTGTGATCATTTTGACCCCACGGGGTGAAATCTTGCTTGGAGCCTCAGATCGAGGGAGATTATCAGTGGTCTTGTATGTCTTCCATTTTCTAATAATTGCTCCCACAGTTGATTTCTTCACACCAAGCTGCTTACCTATAGCAGATTCAGTCTTCCCAGCCTGGTGAAGGTCTACAATTTTGTTTCTGGTGTCCTTTGACAGCTCTTTGGTCTTGACCATAGTGGAGTTTGGAGCGTGACTGTTTGAGGTTGTGGACAGGTGTCTTTTATACTGATAACGAGTTCACACAGGTGCCATTAATACAGGTAACGAGTGGAGGACCGAGGAGCCTCTTAAAGAAGTTACAGGTCTGTGAAAGCCAGAAATCTTACTTGTTTGTAGGTGACCAAATACTTATTTTCCACCATAATTTGCAAATAAATTCTTTAAAAATCAGACAATGTGATTTTCTGGATTTTTTTTCCTCATTTTGTCTCTCATAGTTGAGGTATACCTATGATGAAAATTACAGGCCTCTCTGATCTTTTTAAGTGGGAGAACTTACACAATTGGTGGCTGACTAAATACTTTTTTGCCCCACTGTAAATGGCCCACCCTGTACTCTCTATAGAAAATGTCAGTAGCCCAAGTTCTGAAAGTTCTTTGAATAGTTCCTCTCTTTCTGAAGAATATCTTGCACAATAAAACATCACATGCTTAACAGTTTCAGGCTCCCCACATACACACAGCCTATCTGGATGTTTGCCCATCACGCTTAAATTAGCCACCAGTCCACAATGCCCCTACCTTAAGCTGGTTATCTTTACTTGATTTGCCCTGCTGAATGCACATACAAGCCTGCTGTTCTGAACCATAGGTTGACACTCAAAATAACGCCTTTCCCTCTTCTCACCCTCCCACTCCTTCTGCCACTGTTGCTGCAAAACATCCTTAAAGATACTAAAACACTCTCTTTTCCCAATACATAATTTATAATCAATTCCTTCCTTTCCAAGTGCTTCCCTTGCTAACCTATCAGCTATTTAATTTCCCGCAATTCCTGAGTGTCCAGGAATCCATCTAAAATTTACTTAACCTCCATCTTCTCTATTCTGTACACACTACCCAATATCTCCCATTAAATATCAGATCGAGTCTCAACCCTTCCACCTGACACAGCATTCAAAGCAGCTGCAGAATAGAGTAGACATACAGTGGGGCAAAAAAGTATTTAGTCAGCCACCAATTGTGTAAGTTCTCCCACTTAAAAAGATCAGAGAGGCCTGTAATTTTCATCATAGGTATACCTCAACTATGAGAGACAAAATGAGGAAAAAAAATCCAGAAAATCACTGTCTGATTTTTAAAGAATTTATTTGCAAATTATGGTGGAAAATAAGTATTTGGTCACCTACAAACAAGTAAGATTTCTGGCTTTCACAGACCTGTAACTTCTTTAAGAGGCTCCTCGGTCCTCCACTCGTTACCTGTATTAATGGCACCTGTGTGAACTCGTTATCAGTATAAAAGACACCTGTCCACAACCTCAAACAGTCACGCTCCAAACTCCACTATGG
>SSNP01000276.1:128096-224808 GCA_006937955.1 Pachypanchax playfairii
GCAAGATCTCACCCCGTGGGGTCAAAATGATCACAAGAACGGTGAGCAAAAATCCCAGAACCACACGGAGGGACCTAGTGAATGACCTGCAGAGAGCTGGGACCAAAGTAACAAAGGCTACCATCAGTAACACACTACGCCGCCAGGGACTCAAATCCTGCAGTGCCAGACGTGTCCCCCTGCTGAAGCCAGGACACGTCCAGGCCCGTCTGCGGTTTGCTAGAGAGCATTTGGATGATCCAGAAGAGGATTGGGAGAACATCATATGGTCAGATGAAACCAAAATAGAACTTTTTGGTAGAAACTCAACTTGTCGTGTTTGGAGGGGAAAGAATGCTGAGTTGGATCCAAAGAACACCATACCTACTGTAAAGCATGGGGGTGGAAACATCATGCTTTGGGGCTGTTTTTCTGCAAGGGGACCAGGACGACTGATCCGTGTAAAGGAAAGAATGAATGGGGCCATGTATCGTAAGATTTTGAGTGAAAACCTCCTTCCATCAGCAAGGGCATTGAAAATGAGACGTGGCTGGGTCTTTCAGCATGACAATGATCCCAAACACACCGCCCGGGCAACGAAGGAGTGGCTTCGTAAGAAGCATTTCAAGGTCCTGGAGTGGCCTAGCCAGTCTCCAGATCTCAACCCCATAGAAAATCTCTGGAGGGAGTTGAAAGTCCGTGTTGCCCAGCGTCAGCCCCAAAACATCACTGCTCTAGAGGAGATCTGCATGGAGGAATGGGCCAAAATACCAGCAACAGTGTGTGAAAACCTTGTGAAAGCTTACAGAAAACATTTGACCTCTGTCATTGCCAACAAAGGCTATATAACAAAGTATTGAGATTAACTTTTGTTATTGACCAAATACTTATTTTCCACCATAATTTGCAAATAAATTCTTTAAAAATCAGACAATGTGATTTTCTGGATTTTTTTTCCTCATTTTGTCTCTCATAGTTGAGGTATACCTATGATGAAAATTACAGGCCTCTCTGATCTTTTTAAGTGGGAGAACTTACACAATTGGTGGCTGACTAAATACTTTTTTGCCCCACTGTAAGCCCCACCAGGTTTGTTGCAAAGACCCCAATCCAAAGCCCACCAGCCATTATCTCAGCAGTGAATACAGATACATGATTAGAAACACGCATACTTTAAATAATTATTAGTATTCAATATGTATACTCCAAAACCAGCTTTTCCAGAATTTGGGTCTTTAGATCCATCTGTAAATATGTGATAGTAAACCTCCTTATTAACTCATTCAGTGCCATTGACGTCTATAGACGTCAAACTGAATCCGAACGCTCAGTGCCATTGACATCTTGACGTCTCTACAGCTTTTATTGGCTTAAATCCCGCAAAGCATTCTGGGGCAGCTGCTTGCTGATTATGAACTCATTACAGGCTGTATTTAGTCATATGATCCAGGAGGGGTCAGTGGTTCATCAGTGGTCTCTGGGTGAGATCACCCTTATTTACTGTGTAACAATGCTGGTTGGAGTGGGGGAGGAGCCAGCTACTCAGGACGAGACAGACGGTGAATGAAGAAGAGAGATTCAGAGCCTGTGAAGCTGCTGGGAAGCGATCTTGTTGTTCAGAGTTATTACAAACTATTATAGAATTTATTGAATTGAGAAGGTGGTGGAGTTTATTACATGGATAAAATCCCTCCAGCACGATGGTCGGATCTACCGGGAACGAGTATTGTGTCGAAGGTGGCAATGTTTTTGATCCAGCTTGTCATTTTTGGACTTGTGATGTCTTCAGCCTGACGTTGAGGTTTTTCTGGCGATTCTAGTTAAGCTGAGGTGGATTTATCCGACCAGTATCTCCTGTTAGAATCTTCTGAAGGCAGCAGAAACCTTTTTTTTGCTTTTGAAAGGAGACTAAATTTTGTGCTGATTGGTTTCAGAATTCACATAGTCATGGGAGAAAATATTCTGTGGAAAGTAAAAATAACATCATATTTAGTGTTTCTGTCCTGGGAGAATTTCTTTGATAGGTAAAATGTGTTTATGGAAAAATATAGAAACAAAAAATAAATGACAAATCTGTTCATTGAAGTCAAGACTGTGGAATGGCACATGTGCAGAAGGAATTGGTAGCACATCTCAACAGGTAGCATTTTTCTACAGAACACCGTTTCCAGCAATAGCCGTCTGAGACACGGCTGTGGAACAGTTATTAAATACTTCTTTAACTATTTTAAATCAGCTAGAATCGCAAATAATAATAAAATCTTTGCAAAGTTTCACTGCTTCATCTGAAGGTCACAGACAAAACAATTTATAATATTCAACAGGTTTCTCCATATCTCTGACCCCCCTTCAAGCAACCCAAACATAATACTGCTATATGTTGCTTTCAATCCAACTTTAAATGCAATTTCAAATACAGGTGTCATTACTTGAAAAATAACCAAATAAACATAGCAAGGGGAACAAAAAATCTGCAGGGTCCAAAAATTCTCAAACAAATGAGCTCTAGAAAATAAAAAAATAAAGGAATCTTCTGCATGCATGCCTTCAGCTGTCTCGAATAGAAATGTGTCAGGTCAGGTTGGTCAAAGGCTCAGTCAAAACACATAACAATTCATACAGATTCATGCAGATAACCTCAATCCCCCTTCTCATTGATCCTAATGAGCTTCGGCCAGACAACATGTGAGATGAAAATCAGTCGTATTGAACCATTACACACACACTCATTCAGCATGACAGGAAAATATGCACACACTGTCCCAGGAAGAAAACAAGTTGCTCTGCAATGTGAGACCACAGTATTGCACAACACACCTGATCTAGAGACAGAGTGAAAACCCCAACACCCCTATTTTCATAATTTCTGTTATTTTAGAACACTTTGGACATGTTTGGAAACTAATTTTTGAAGTTTACTCTCTAAAAACCTGATGGCTTGAGTCAGGGTCTGTCTCCCCCTTTTTACATTAAAGTTGCAGTTAATTGAAATAGAAACATTTCTTCATTGCAAAAGTAAGAAAAAGCAAGCACAATCCTTCAATTGCTAGAGCTTGTGTGTGTGTCTTTTTTGTAACCATTTTCCATGAGTTCTGCCGTATCTCCCGTGGAGGACTTTAATGCACAGCTGGTCCACCTGTTAATGTCTGGAACCCATTTGTTTTCGGTTCAGGAATCTTCCTTGTCCCCCCTTGATAAACCAATTATGAAATCAATCATTGACCTTCAGCCCAAAGTGGCCTAGTATCACTTATGTTCATAAGTGCTTGTTATGCCTTGCTCAAAAATCTAGTAAATCCAAAACACTGCTTGGATTCAGATCAGGGTGGCTCTTCCTCCCAACCACCCCCCTCCAGGTTACTCCAATGTTGCCCACATTGACATTGAAGTCTCCCAGAAGAACAACAAAATCCCCAGATGATAACCATCCAGAGACTCCAAAAAGGCCAGATATTCTGAGCTGCTGTTTATTGCATAAGCACAGACAACAGTCAGAACTTTCCCTCCTGCATCTCAAAGCCGCAGATAGGCAACCCCGTTTGCTCAGTCGGGGACTTCTGAGTTCCCTATTCTGTCGTGGTTCTCTGACTGTTCTTTTGTAGTGTCATCGAGGTATTTGAACCGCTCTTAGTCTAACCCTTCACCTGAGGTCAATTTGCCATGGGAGACCCTACCAGAGGCTTACGCCCCAGGACTCTGATAATGGCTGTAGACACTTCCCGTTCAAACTCCAACTTGCTACTGAGAGGAGGTGTGGCTGAGACCGAGCTCTTTTATACTCCACAGGGCAGAATCCTGACGTCATGAATAGAGAAAATAAGGTCTCAGCCAATAGCAATGCCTGATTCAAATTCAAGTGCAATGTACTGTTTTAACCTGAAGAGGGCGCTCCACAAAAGGTTTTCGAAGTAAAATGAATAGTTGTATAAAAATTTGCTGAAATACCAAATCAATACCCAGAATTATAGGCATGACTATAAGACACTCATTTATAGAGTTTATCAGCAAAAAAAAAGTTGATTTGGGGGTTAGTTGCACTTTAAGGTGGCAATTCAACAGGGGGACAGTGATATGTGCATTCAGAAGTTTTGAGAAGGTCACGGTAAGTTCACCTGTAAACGTTATAATGCATTTTAGGTCTATCTTTAAATTTTACCTGAAAGCCAAATATCCATAACTTTTTGTAAGATGTGTGTTGTATGCATGTGTATAATTTATTATTTATCATCTAGTTTTTATGACCCCACTGTTTAACAGCAAGGAGAGACTGTGGTCGATGTGAGGACGCTACCCAATGCGTCTATTAAGGATAACATCCGAAGCATTTTTGGCAACGCAGTCAGCAGGTAGTTCTGCATTTTTGCCTAGCTGACTTCTGTATGAGCTTCTCTTACATCAGCAGACTGCATGACCAGCTCTCTGGTACGTTTTCAGGGAGCTGATTGAAGTTGGCTGTGAAGATCAGAAGCTTGCTTTTAAGATGAAAGGCTACATCTCCAATGCCAACTACTCAGTGAAGAAATGCATCCTGATTTTGTTTATCAACCGTATGTTACTGCAATAAAAACAGGATGGGAAATGTGGCATTTATTATTTTGCTCTGTGTTTAGTGGAGCTTCTGGTTTGTTACTACAGATCGTCTCGTTGAGTCAAGTGCTTTGAAGAAAGCAGTTGAGACAGTTTATGCTGCATACCTTCCTAAGAATACGCACCCCTTTTTGTACCTCAGGTAACTCATCAGATGTTTTTTCTGTTCTCTGCGATACATTTTATTACAACAGAATGTATCTGACATGTTCTTCATGCTTATTTCTCATTGTCACAGCTTGGAGATTGCTCCACAGAATGTTGATGTGAATGTGCATCCTACCAAACATGAAGTGCATTTTCTGCATGAAGACGGTGTCATTGAGAGTGTTCAGACTCATATCGAGAGTAAACTTCTGGGCTCCAATTCCTCACGTACATATTTCACTCAGGTATGACTGCATGACTGGCTTTTAATGTTGCTAGCTGTTGGAGTTAAATCGCTGCTTTATGATGGCAACATCCAATTCTCCCTCTAGTGTCTGTCATTTTTGTAGAAATTTGATTTGTGGATCTTTCCCATTTCCAGACATTATTGCCAGGACTATCAGTCTCAAGTGATGCAGAGAAAAATGTCACTTCAGAGTCTACTGAGTGTGTCTACGCACACCAAATGGTGAGGACTGACTGTCGTGCCCAGAAACTGGATGCTTTCATCAAACCAAGAGAAAAGCAGCCTGCTGACCTGGAGACAGCTGGTCCCAGTTGCAGCAAGCAGATTGTGACCAAAATGGCAGATCTTGTAGAGATGAAGGATAAAGATGATGCAGACTTGCTGGAAGCCCTGGCAGTGCCTAAAGCACAGGTGGTGGAAGGCAAAGAGGAATGCAGTGTCATTTCCCAGGATGTTCAAAGGTGACAGATTTATTTTCAGTGTTGTGTTGGATTAGTCAGTAGTTGCATTTCTCACCAGCTGCTGCTTTGTGCATCATTAATTAGAGCTAAACATCCTGGATGGAAACACAAAAAAGGTTTAAAAGGCCTGAAATATTAGAGCAAGTTGAATAGTTTTACAACTGACAGAGATGGAAAACTTCACATATAAACTTTTAAATGTTTATATATGTTTAAACATGTAAAGATATGTGAAACAAATGTGAATGCAGCAAAGTGAAGTGGCAACAAATTCAGCTTCTATTGAGTGGCTGCAAAATACACATGACTTGTTATAGCATATAGGGTTATACTAAATCTAATTAATTTATCCATATATTTTACAGTTTTTTTATGGGGGGGAAATCCTGACACATTTTGATGGAATTCCTGTTTGCATAAGTGCTGCTCAGAGAAGAAGCCCTCAGTCCATTCCCATTTTTTGCATGTCTGGACAGGACAGGTGTTGATGTAGAACTGATGCTCACATATGTGCGAGTCTGAACATTGACTGACAGCAAATGATTTGATTAAAACCAGAAAGATGGCTACTATAAACCAGAACCCTCCTTTATAAGTTGCATTTACCTCGTCATGTTCATTATCTATTTGTGTTTATTGAATTTCCATGCAATGTCCATGTTGTTTTAGATTTTTTTCTGAACTCTTTCTTTGTTCTCTACTAATGTTTTGTGTGTACCTGGGGTTTTCATAGGTCTTTTGGTAGGTTATGTTTTCCACATGGTGGAATTTTTCTGCCCTCACGTGGCCAAAATAACCTACAAACTGTTGAGTTGCTTTTACAATGTCAGTGACTCAACAAAGTATGTGATGGAATCTGACAATATTTTCACAGCCCATTGCACCCACAGTGTGTTTTCTGGAAGTTGCTGTGAGTTATTCTTAGATCATTCTGTGAACTGAAGGTGTGACATTAGGTTGTGCGTCTGTTCCTGTTTAACAGAAAGAGACAAAGAAATGAAGAGAAGGAGTTGCAGCAACAGAAGGAAGATGAGAACCTGACAGCTGCAGCCATGCCTCAGAGAAGAGTAATCAAACTGACCAGTGTCAAAGAACTGAGAGCAGAAATAGCTGAAAACACACATACAGGTACCACTTAGAAAAACCGAGTTTATCTCTCAGATCATTTCTTTCAGAGCTAAACCAAGCATACAGACAAGAACCTGCACAAACAGATCCCCTTCTGTTTTTTTTAAAATAAATCTTTCCACTGGTTTGACTCTGCTCTAGGGCACAGCTCATTTTCATAACTTGCTTTACACAACTTCTTGTGCACTTACGTCATGCTTTCATAATAAAAAAAAAGCACACTCATACCACATCATCTTGTTGCCATGTTAGCAAAACTCAGCTAAACAAACCATTTGGCAATCTTGTCTTGTGAGAGTTGTACTTCCTCTTCCCCAGCTTTCACTTCTATAGCACCAGTTTATAACAAAAGTCATTTCAAGGCACTTTACAGAAAGATTAAGTCCAATTCACACATACACTTCAGATTCCAAGCTTGTTATCTTAAAAAAATTCAGTTTTAATCAGATTTAGTGAGTTAAGAAATGCCAATTAGTAAAAAGTTTCCAATCTAAAGAATCAACCCATTGAGTTAAATCATATAGGCTAAAACCTACATTGTAAAAATTCAGCCAAAGGGTTCAACATTTCTCTTGGATGTGTGTCAATGTCAAATGTATTTATATAACCCTAACCCTAAAACACCACAGGTTGACCAAGGTGCTTTACGATTTAGTCAAATAGAATAAAAAGTGCAACCAAAATAATACAACATAACAAAACAATATTTAAATAACCTGCCAAAAACAGAACTTCAATCATACTAACGGCGCGCAGGCAAAACTGCGCCTGTCAAACCTGCAGCAAGACACGCAAAGTAATTTTAGCGCTTTTCCCCTTGATGAATATGCAACGTGGGCATTTCTGTCAAAAGATGCAAAATTTTGGGAGGAGAATATGTAAATAAGTGGGCATTCCAGGCACAGTGTTATTTATGAAACCTGGAAATGTTTGCGGCTTCTAATTTTGCGTGTATTTTTACCGCCTTTGAAAAGCATGTCTTAACTTGACGCAAAAATGAATGCAGCGATCATTGCGTGGAGACACAGACAGACGTGTGGATGATTCCAGCACAGTTAGTGCTGCGTCTCCCAGGGTAGATGGTCCAGTGTGTGTCACAGGTTTTGAATGCAATGTTACGCGGGCAGATACATTAATTTTCCAAACACTTGATGCAGACATTGTGCCAAATTTTCCAGGCTCACGATTGTTTCATTCTGAGGAACAAGGCTTTATTAACATGTTTGAGCGATGGTGAATATGGAGATGGCTGGATCTTGGGTTAGTGTGTGATGTTATTCGTGCTATAAATATCATTCCACACATTTATGAATCTAACAGCAGCTCCTGATCTATTCCTAAGGTGGCGCAGACCCCCTTTACCCCTCCCCCCTAACACCTGTATTCAACCGGACTACTGAGGGGGAACATCGATATAATCTGGCCCACATACACAGTAGAAACATTTTTGAGCGTACCACATTAATTCCGGAATAGCGCTACAACTGGTGGCAGCTTGTTGGAGTAGCTCTGTGACTTTGCTAGCATTTGCTAGCTTTTTTTTTGTTTTTTTTGAGTACTTCTTGCGAGTTTTTTCTTCTGGAAATATTTTCTAAATACGTCTGATTTGGGTGCTGTGCTGATTGAGTTTTTTGCTTGTTTTGTCACTTTTTTGCCACTTGTTATGATGCGTAACCATGGCAACAAGAGACTTGTTTACAAGTAAGAGCAGCTAACTGACATTTCTAATGGTGCGTTCACACCGCCCAAAGCGTCCAGGCAGCAGGGCAGCAAGATTACATGTAAAGTCTATGTTACTAAGAAGCAGGTGTGCGTCAAGCTGCGCCGAACTGCCACGCAGCTCGACGAGCGCGTCCACGCAGCTGCTGCTCGGACGGTCCGTCAAGGCGTCGAGGCAGCTGCTGCTTGAAGTTGGGAAAATTGAACTTTGGGGCAGCAGACGCGGAGCAGCAACCAATCAGCGACTTTTTTCACTGATCATGTCATCAACGGCTAGATCTGACAATCATTCCAATTCATTTCAAAATGGAGGAGAAACTGATTGTCGCTGTTTGTAACCACCCTGAACTGTATGACCTGTCTTCGTATTTTAATAAGGACAGGAAAAGATCGGACCTTATCTGGACGAAGATATCAGAGGATATTGGAGTTCCAGGTAAACAGTTTCATATTTTATGAAACTCAGATCGTCTCAATGGGGTGTATCCGCAACCTCCACAAATGTGCCCGATGACAACATTGTATAGCTTTATTTATTAAATAAATCCAAGCCACTCTCCACATGATCCGTCATGTTGTAAATAACTACAACAGAGAAATCCCCCGCCCGCCTGTGATGTACTGACGTGACGCGCCGACGCGGACTGTGCAAAGTGTGCATGCAGCTGTGTTTTTATTTAAGCAGCAACTTTCGTCCATTTGAGCGTTTTGCTGCCAGGACGCGCTGGGCAGTTGGAACGCACCATTAGGCGGAAATAATCCTCAAATTGAAACTCTGGATCCCTGATGAGCTCAAAAGAAGAAGACGTGGATGCAGAGCAGGAGCAAAGAGAAGAGAGAGAAAGAGGAAGTTTAAACCTTCACTTCCATCAGTCATATTGACAAATGTGAGATCTCTTTGCCAACAAAATGGATGAACCTGAAACTCTGTTGAAGACCCAGCCAGAGTATCGAGATTGCAGCATCATGTGTTTTACTGAGACATGGCTAAAGGAACATATCCCGGACTCCAGCGTGTCTCTGCCTGGCTTTCAAACAATACGGGCAGACAGAGATTTGAAGAGGAGCAGCAAAAGAAGAGGAGTTTGTCAGCTGATCACATCTTCAGTAGCCTGTTGGGGAAGCAGCATCAGAGTAAGTGACATGAAGAGGCTGAACAGACTTATAAGGAGGACTAATCTGTTCTGGAGACTGAACTGGAGTCTCTTGAGTTGATTGTCCAAAGGAGGATGAAGAACATGATGGAAAACCCTCACCATCCTCTTCACAACACAGTAACTCAACAACAGAGTGTCTCAGTCAGATGATTCTTCATAATCTGCTGCAGCACAGACCGCTACAGGACATCCTTCCTGTCCACAGCTAGAACCCGCTACAATGGCCCCCTGAAGAAGAACTGAGCTACAACAACACTTAATTTCCCTTCGAGAATTAATAAAGTATTTTTGATTGATTTGATTTGACATCCTGAAAAGGTGTTGGTGTTTGGACCACGCTGGAGGGAAACTTTACGCACCAGCCAAGGTTGTCCTGCACTGTTGTTTGCTGTAGCTATGTAACACAACATCACAGAGTGGAGCCTGAAGATGTCTTTGCTGCAGCTCAACAATATATTTTTGCCTCTTCAGTTTATATTTGAAGCTCGAATATCTGTTTGCGCCTTTCATGCGCCTGCAAGAGAATAGCGCCAAACTCCTCATTTGAATATTGCTTTTTGCGCCGGTTAACAAGTGCGCAATCAGTCTTAGTAGATCACCCACAAATTAGGAACACGCCCTTGGCGCAAAACCTTTGCGGCGCAGGCAATTTTGCACTCTTTACTTGGAATTTTGATAAATCAGGCCCTAAAGGTCAACAGCACAACTTTAGAGTCAATTCCAAAATGTGCTGGGGAACCAGAGTAGAAAAGCCAGAATTGGAGTCACGAGATTAAGGTTTTTATCATCTGTTAAAATGCGAGCTGCTGCATTCTGGGAAATCTGTAAGTTCTGAATGGCTCACATGATTTAAATATTGCAGTTTGTCCAGAGAACGCTGAAAATGCCATCTAACATCAGTTATTTGATGGTTAGATGGCAGTCTACGGAGAGGAATACATTTTAGAAGACAGACTCATTGAATTTTGGCCAGACTACACCTGTTTATATACGCACATACCCGCTGCAAAGAAGGCGGGTCCGGGCACATATTTAATCGGTCTGACAGTAAATCTAAAACCCCAAAAGCAGTCATCCTCCTCATCTTTCTGAAGACAGTGGCCTGCCACCTTGGAATCACGTGAGCAGAGAACAGGTTTTGATTGGTCACTTGAATATCTTGGCTCAGCTCTCGGCTCATGTTGAGCACACACACTGAACTTTTTGCCTTGCGAGGTCAGAAATATCAGACCTGTTTGATTTTCATTTCAGCGCTTTATGAGGTGGAAAACTCAGTGGAATTCAGGTGCAACAGTGAGCTCTCCACCATGCAAATGACCTTGAATGACTGTTAGCTCAGCTGATGGCTCTCGTGTGCGGCAGGCATAAGCCGACACACAGGACATTACTGTAGTCCAAGTGAGAGGTAATAAAAGCATGGAGCACTTTTTCCAGATCTTTAGTGGGGAGGTGTGGCCTCACTTCAGCAATGAGTCTTAGATGGAATAAACTGGACTCAACAACTGCTGCAAATCTGTTTGTGTTCCATATTCCACCTTTAATTTCGACAAACACCACAGCGACATCAAGTGCCCGGCTGCTGCAGCCACAACAAGGGCCAGGCTCGTGACCCCCATTTGCATTTCGATGCCACAAAAATTCCTCACCCAAATCCACTCTGGTCCTGATCCTCTCGAGTCACTCTCGAATGTTCACGCAGACAGATTAAAAGGTCTGTTCATCAGTGTTTCCTAATGTTTTTTAGATATAAAATGTTTCATATAGTTCTGAAGTTAATACTTCAGAAATAACCACAAAGTTAGGAAATTTGTGTGAAATGTCCTCTTTAAAGAAAATACTGTATTTTCATTCTCCACATTCTTTTTTTAAAAATATTGATTTTTATAAAAATGTTCCATATTAAAAAGCTATTGAAACCCACATCCCTGAGGGCCAGAAGGTGTAAGTTTCTCCAAAGCAGATGACTTCAAATGTGTGTTTTCTGCAGGTCTTCAGGAAATATTACAGAACCACTCTTTTGTGGGCTGCGTCAATCCTCAGTGGACTTTAATCCAGCATCACACCAAACTGTACCTGCTCAACACCACCAAACTCAGGTCTGAGCTACAGGAAAATCCCACACAGTCCACCTTGTTTGATCCATTCTGCTGCTTTATGTTTCATTTCACCTTCTTATCTATTTTCCAGCCAGGAACTTTTCTACCAAATTCTTATTTATGACTTTGGAAACTTTGGTGTACTCCGACTGTCTGTGAGTAGAATGCACATTTAGTGTAGTAAAACTGAATCATACAGGTTTTAAAGGTGGTAAAAAGGATTTTGCCCCCAATGAGAACCTCAACGGTTTGTTGTTTTTCGAGTAGTGCGAATGCGTTTTAGCCCCAACCCCCCTTCCCCCGCCAGAAATGCCTCTGTTAGAAATTATAACTTTTTTCTTTTGGAAACCATAAGTATAAGACCATTACAAGTTGATAAAAGGTTTTTAAAGTAAATTTGACATCTAAGTTTGCTACACAGTCCTCTTTAACACCTTTAACAGCTTTTTTCTTGTGTTAAGGAACCAGCACCTCTTTATGACCTGGCCATGTTGGCTTTAGATTCAGAAGAGAGTGGCTGGACTGAAGAGGATGGTCCTAAAGAGGGCTTGGCTCAATACATTGTAGATTTTTTGAAGAGGAAAGCTGAAATGCTGGAGGACTACTTTTCAATAGAGATAGATCAGGTCAGTTGAAATTCCCAATACGTCTTTCTCTTGTTTATAAAAAGCTATATCATTCATGTTACTAAACCACATCTACCACAGGATGGAAACCTAACAGGATTGCCGCTCCTTCTCAATAAATACACTCCTGTTATGGAGGGTCTCCCAATGTTTATCCTCCGCCTTGCTACTGAGGTAAGACCCCTGCTAGATCTGTTCCTTTCTGATGAGAGTCTGTTAATGACAAAGTGGGACTGAAGGTTCTTGCATGATGATGTTGTACAGATTAACTGGGACAATGAAAAGGACTGCTTCAGGGACTTAAGCAAGGAGTGCAGTATGTTCTACTCCATCAGAAAGCAATACATCCTGGAGGTGGAGCCAGGGGAGGAACAAGTGAGGAGACTTGAACCTGTAATTACTGACTGTATCTCTGATGTGAAACTTTAATTGATAAGTGTGATGTTTATGGCTAATTAATGTTTCAGGATACTGAGGGGAATACCTGGTCCTGGAACATTGAACACATCATCTACAAAGCTTTTCGAACACTCTTCAGCCCTCCAAAGATCTTCAGTGAGGATGGCACTGTGCTGCAGATTGCAAACCTTTCTGAGCTATATAAAGTTTTTGAAAGGTGTTGAAATTAATTTGTAGACATGCTGATGTTTTTAAGTTTTGTCTTGGCAATAAATAAATACAAAATAAGACTAAATAGTTTTGTCTTTAGAAGAGAGATAAAAACAAATTTTACTGACAAAAGACTTATTTAAAAGGGACAAAATTTGATGCTTTGGGTTCTGGCCAAGCATTACTTGGCGTTATTTAGTGTTTGAACTGCCACCAATTGTGCAAGTTATCTCTTAAAAAGGTGAGAAGTCTGTAATTTTCATCAAAGGGTTCACTTCAACCATGAAAGACAGAATCTGGGGGGGGGGGAATCAGGAAATCACATTGTATAGTTTTTAAATTTTTATTTATTTGTATATTCTTGTGCATATGGGCATCCAGGTGGAGGCCTCCACAATCACCTGGATTAAGGACTACCTCACAAACAGACCACAGTATGTGAAAGTTGTACATCTGACCAGGTGATCAGCAGTATAGGAGCACCACAGGGGACTGTACTCTCACCATTCCTTTTCACTCTCTACACTTCAGACTTTCAGTACAGAGATGGACAAGAGACTGAGTACAGAGAACTGGTGGACCACTTCGTGTCCTGGTGTTTGAACAATTATCTCATCTTGAATGTGAATAAGACAAATGAGATGATTGTGGATTTTAGAAAAAACAGCAACATACCAAAACCCATTTCCATCATGGGAGAAGAAGTGGAGGAGTATAAATACCTGGGTGTTCACCTGGACAACAGACTGACCTGGAAACACAACTGTGATGCTGTTTTTAGGAAGGGAGAGAGCAGACTGGACTTCCTCAGGAAGCTTAGATCCTTCAACGTTTGCAACAAGATGTTGAAGATCTTTTATAAGTCTGTTGTGGAGAGTGTGATCACATCTGCAGTCACCTGTTGGGGGTGGATCATCAAAGCAAGTGACATGAAGAGGTTGAACAGATTGATAAGGAGGGCTGGTTCTGTTCTGGGGACTGATCTGGAGTCTCTTGAGTTCACTGTCCAAAGGAGGATGGTTCGGAAAATGAAAATCATCATGGAGAACCCTCATCGTCCTCTTCACAACACAGTTACTCAACAGCAGAGTGTCTTCAGTCAAAGGCTTCTTCAGATCCGCTGCAGCACAGACCGCTACAGGAGATCCTTCTTGCCCAAAGTTATAACCTTCTACAATGGCTCCCTGAAGTGGAACAGAGCTACAACACTTGATTTCCCTTTGGGGATTAAAGGAGAACGCCCGTTTTTTGCAATTGGGGCCTTATTTATTCTGTGAGATGTGTTTTACTCGTCATCCGTGGTACTTTTTTGCGATTCGGATTCGTCTCTGAGATTTTTGATTCACACGGCAAACACCTAAACGAGCCAATAAACGAGAATAAACGAGAGTCAGTTGGGCCTGCGCCGCGAACGCAGGCCCAACTGACTCTCGTTTATTGGCAAAAAACGGGCGATCTCCTTTAATAAAGTATTTTTTATTGATTTGATTTGATCCACCAACCAGCAAGAATTTGGGCTCTGATGGACCTGTTACTTCTTTAAGAAGCTTGTCCATCCTTCACTCATTTCCTGTATTAATGGCATCTGTTTGTACGGTTTATAAATGACACCTGTACACACCCTCAGACTGCAATCTCTCCACGTGGCCAAGACCAGAGAGCTCTGTCTAAGGACACCAGGGGCAAAATTGTAGACCTGCACAAGGCTGGGATGAGCTACTCTACAATAAGCAAACAGCTTTGTGAAAAGAGATCAACTGCTGGCATAATTCTAAAAAAATGGGAGAAATACAATTACTGATAATCTCCCTTGACCTGGGGCTCCTTACAAGATCTCACTTTGTGGGGTATCAATGATCTTGAAAACAGTGAGGAATCAATCTAAAACTACACAGAGAACAGGGGTGTATTTCACAAAGCAGGTTTAGTGGAAAACTTTGAGTTAGTTAACCCTGAGATGAGGATACTCTGGTTTTTCGGTTTCACAAAGCGAGTTCAGTGTAACTCTGAGTCGGTTACCTGGGCAACACACTCCGTGAACCTAAACTGCTCGCCAGCAGGTTTGTTTGACACAACTCGGAGTTTCTCCTGCTCTTAAATTGAAGCGTGCTGTCTGAAATCAGTAATCACAGACACTGCGTGTCCGTTTCTTGACGAGCCTGTTGACTTGGAAACGCAGATATTATGTAGAAATCTCCATCGGGAGAGAGAGAGAGGATGATCAGCAGCGTTTGGAATGAAGCCGTTTAAAGTGACGATGTTGCACAGCATGGTTGGATTTTCAGTAACAGAATAATCTCATAAATTAAAATTTCCAACATAACACCATTGTTATCGTTAGTGAACGTAAAATACAGTGTGTTACTATGAATTAGAACAAATGGGTCTATCATGGCTGAGTACACAGGGGTTCATCTTGGTCGCTATAGCCTACTGGTTAATAATACACCTTTTGATCAGAGCATGTGGGTTCGATCCCTGGCGCTGCCAGGCTATATGTTTAATTAGAATTAGTTTCATTTGCATTGTGCCAGAATTTTTTTTTCAGTTATGCAGTCCATTTGTTTTTTTGTTAACTCGTTATTTTTTGTAGAGTAGTTCAGTTTCTAACTTAATTACTTTTTGGAACATGTGAGTAACTATAACTAATTACTTTTTTAAAGTAACATTCCTAACACTGATGATCAGACCCAGAGTGGATGTTTTATCACCCTGATGAGTATCTGTATGAGTGTTTCAACGATCATCTATAATTTATTTAAACAACATTCTCAGTTCACACGTCTTTCATATGACCCATGATGGACATGCTGTCCACACTGAGACAATTCTGTGTATTTCCATGTCTACTTAGTGTCATAGTAAGTTGTTGGTTAATGCTGAATAATATTCCTACTGAGGTAAGCTGTGCTGTGGAGGTTGATGGACCCTCTTCCTCATTAATGGACCCCTTATCATTTCCAGCATGTTTTGTTGAAGAGAAAGAAGCTGCAAGTTGGATTGGATCGACATTATTGACTAAAACCTGAAACTGAAATCTTTTTGCACCTGTTGGGTTGCACCTGTGTGCTCAAAAACATATGGAATAGAAATATTGAATGAGTGGAACATTCAACATCAAACATTTATTTTTTTCCTCTAATTAATACTCACACATTGACTAGATCAGCAATTTTCTGTCACACAATCTCTCTCTCTTTTTTGTTGCTGCTTTTTTAAATGTGCTCATTAAAAGATCCAATTCTACTGGGAAGAAGTAGGGGGTGCTAACCCTTTGTCTACTGGTTGCCATGGTGAATCATGTTATCTGTGATCCACTGATGAGGGCTTCTTTTATCCGCATGCACAAGTGTAACTCAGTTTCACTTTGACTCAGAGTTGATTCAACTAATGCTTAACACCTGTTCTAAAACAGAAAACTAGAGTTTGTTAAACCTGCTTAGTGAAGTACACCCCTGGTCAATGGCCAGAAGAGAGCTGGAACCACAGTCACAAAGGTTATCATAACACACAAAAGGTCCCCCTTCTGAAGCCAGCACATGTCCAGATGCATCTAAAGTTTGCCGGTGACCGTCTGGATGATCCAGAGGGAGAAAGTCATGTGATCAGATAAGACCCAAATAGAACTTCTTGGTTTAAACTTCACGAGAAGAATAATGAGTGACATTCCAAGAACACTGAAACATGGGGTGGAAACGTCATACTTTGAGACTGCTTCTTGTAAAGAAGACAGGATGATTATTCTGTATTAAGGAGAGGATAAATGGGGCCATATATCACAAGATTTGGGGTAAAAACTTCCTTCCCTCAGTAGAGCATTGAAGGTGGAACATGGCTCTTTCAGCATGATGATGAGCCCAAACACTGCCCCGGCAATTAAGGGGTGGCTCCATCAGAAACCTTTCAAGGTCCTGGAGTGACCTAGCTAGTCTCCAGACCTCAATCCTACAGAAAATCTGTGGAGGGAGTTAAAAGTTCATGTTGCCCAGCAAAAGCCCCAAAACATGACAGAGCTAGAGAAGATCTGCATGGAAGAGTGGAACAAAAATACTTGCTACAGTGTGTGCAAACCTGGTCAAGAACTACAGGAAAAGCTTGACCTCTGTAACTGCCAACTGAGGTTACATCACAAAGTATTGAGTTAAATTATCCTCAAGAATATACAAATAAATTGGTTAAAAATAATAAAATGTGATTTCCTGATTTTTATTTGTTGATTCCAGATTTTGTCTCACATTTAAAGTGTACCTATAATGAAAATTACAGACCTCTCTCATCTTTTTGAGTGGGACAACTCAACCATTGGCTGATCCAAATACTTTGTGGCCCACTGTACACCAACAACAAAAAGTTAGGGAGGGATATTTGGCTTTCAGGTGGAAAATGTTAAAACTACAGTTATAACACACCAAGTAGAAAATTTAAGTAGTAGTGACAATTTCCTCATCTCAAAAAAATTGTTAAAACAAAAATCAACATCAGTTGCGGGTATACCACAACAAAAGATGTCAGTGTTTTGACAATGTATGATGTGACCTTGAGCCTCAATTACAGCGTGACGATATATTGAAGCTGGGGAACATCTAAAATGTGCAGGATTGTGGCTCTCGAGGCCTGGAGTTTGCCACCCCTGTTCTAGGGCATGGGTCTGCAACCTGCGGCTTTGGAGCCACATGTGGCCCTTCAGCCACTTGGAAGTGGCTCCTTTCAATGTTGACAAAAATCAACATGAACCTGAGTTCAGGAAATAGATCATTTTAACAGTTTTTTGCCTTTCCAATTTTTTTGTCCACTTAATCAGAATTTCTGCAGCAGAATTACACTAATATTACAAAGAGGTTGTTCTGCTTCTGTGAACTGATTCCAGGGGTGTATTTCAGAGAGCAGGTTTAACAAATTCTAAATCAAAACTTGAACTCAAGGTTGACCAATTCTCAGTTGTCAAACTCAGAGTTTTCAGTTTCAGAGCAGGTGTTAAGCATTAGTTCAATCAACTCTGAGTCAAACTTAACCTGAGTTACTCTCGTGCATGAGGATATAAGAAGCCCTCATCAGTGGAACACAGATAACAGGATTCACCATGGCAACCAGTAGACAAAAGGTTAGGTTCTTCCCAGTAGAATTTGATCTTTTAATGACCGCATGTGCCCACGGAGATGTCTGCATAATATCTGCGCTTCCAAGTCAACAGGCTCATCAAGAAACGGACACGCCGTGTCTGCTACTGATTTCAGACAGCACGCTTCAACTTAAAGGGACTGTATCATGCTATTTTACAGTTTTCAACGTCTGGGATCGGCACATATATGATAAAACCTTACTGTTTGAGTTATATTCACTTTATTTGTCCTGAAATATAACTTATGTTCTCGAGTTATTCTGTGACCAGGAAGTAAAAACGGTCGGTTTACCTAAAACCCCGCCTCCCAAATGTGAGTTCGATTTTTTTTCTGTTTAGAAACACTAAATAAACTTCTGTAACTCTCGCAGCCAAATGCACATTTTCGACGAGAAATTTTTAGAATGAAATACAACAAAATGGAGGTGCTAATTTGTCATAGGACGCTAGGTGGTGAGGAGCGTCTGGAGGGAAGGACGGTCCACTCGCGACTGGATGCGGGGAATGACACCCGACTGGGATCGGACGGGTGAAGTGAGACAGGTCGTAGGCGAGGAGCGGGTTTCTGGAGGCAGCGACCGTAGTCGCTGACCGCGAGACCAGCAGCCAAGAACGAGGCGGACAGAGAGAGAGAAAGTGAGATCGACCGGGACAGGTCTGAGGTCTTAGGCTGGATTAATGAGGCGGTTAAACTGCAGCACGGAGGCTAACAGGAGCTCGTGGCAAACGGGACGTCTGATTGAGGGCTGGCAGGGTGAGTGACTGAGTCTTTATCCGGTGGTGGGATGGGCTGCGGTGATGTGGAGCTCAGCTGTAAAGCTGGAGTCATACTGACATGTATATAGCAGGGTCGAGTTGATAAAGTTTTATTAGCAGCTCATGCTAATAAGGAGCAGCAGGTGGTTGAAGTGTGGGAACTCTGGGCTGTAGGTTAGACATCTGCCGTGATGAGCTCCTGACAAATTGTTTCGGACTCTTGCAGCTCGCTTCGTACCTACTACAGGGGCAGCAGGGATTGGTCAGAACAGTGTGACGTAGAGGGGCTCAATTCAGCCGTTTTACATGAGTGAGTAAAGCAGCTGCTCAGAGCGCAGGTTTCAGCAGGATTACTCGGGAATGCACGAATTAAGCCAAAAACCACTCTGGAGGTCTTTTAAATAAAGAAATAGCATCACAACATGGTTAAAAGATCCAAAAAGTTGATTTTTCATGATACAGGACCTTTAACCCTTGTATTATGTTGAAAAAAAATCACATTGATTATGTTGTGGGTCATTTTGACCCGTACTGTGTAAATCCACTCAGAATTGTCAAAAAACTGCAATAAAACAATAAAATTTTTTTTTTCCATTAGAAAAACATTTGGAACACAGACATACAACACAGTCTGATTTTCCATAACTATTTTTAAGAACAATTTAGTAAAAGTTTTTCCTTCTTTACAAACACATTTCTTTTTAACTTGCCCGATTTTCTCAGTTTTTCAGTGTTCAACATTTTCAATGTTGTCCACATGATGGACAGAATGTAACTGTGTGCTTTCTGCAGATGTACTTTTTGCATTTCTCACAAAAAGTGCTTGTTTTAATGTCTTCTCGTGAGGGACAGACCTGGCATCTTTTCCGTTTCTTTACACCTGTATCCACTGCAGATTGGTTGGATGGTGCACACTTGATCTTTTCAATGACAGCTGCTGCTGCTGGGGATCGAGCTGGTCTGACTCGCATCTGGATCTTGGGAGTGACAAGACTTTTTCCCCGTTCTTCCAGGAAACAATTTACCCGCATTCCAATGTTGGTTGATTTCAGTCCACAGGACATACAGTGGGGCAAAAAAGTATTTAGTCAGCCACCAATTGTGTAAGTTCTCCCACTTAAAAAGATCAGAGAGGCCTGTAATTTTCATCATAGGTATACCTCAACTATGAGAGACAAAATGAGGAAAAAAAATCCAGAAAATCACATTGTCTGATTTTTAAAGAATTTATTTGCAAATTATGGTGGAAAATAAGTATTTGGTCAATAACAAAAGTTAATCTCAATACTTTGTGATATAGCCTTTGTTGGCAATGACAGAGGTCAAACGTTTTCTGTAAGTCTTCACAAGGTTTTCACACACTGTTGCTGGTATTTTGGCCCATTCCTCCATGCAGATCTCCTCTAGAGCAGCGATGTTTTGGGGCTGACGCTGGGCAACACGGACTTTCAACTCCCTCCAGAGATTTTCTATGGGGTTGAGATCTGGAGACTGGCTAGGCCACTCCAGGACCTTGAAATGCTTCTTACGAAGCCACTCCTTCGTTGCCCGGGCGGTGTGTTTGGGATCATTGTCATGCTGAAAGACCCATCCACGTCTCATTTTCAATGCCCTTGCTGATGGAAGGAGGTTTTCACTCAAAATCTTACGATACATGGCCCCATTCATTCTTTCCTTTACACGGATCAGTCGTCCTGGTCCCCTTGCAGAAAAACAGCCCCAAAGCATGATGTTTCCACCCCCATGCTTTACAGTAGGTATGGTGTTCTTTGGATCCAACTCAGCATTCTTTCCCCTCCAAACACGACAAGTTGAATTTCTACCAAAAAGTTCTATTTTGGTTTCATCTGACCATATGATGTTCTCCCAATCCTCTTCTGGATCATCCAAATGCTCTCTAGCAAACCGCAGACGGGCCTGGACGTGTCCTGGCTTCAGCAGGGGGACACGTCTGGCACTGCAGGATTTGAGTCCCTGGCGGCGTAGTGTGTTACTGATGGTAGCCTTTGTTACTTTGGTCCCAGCTCTCTGCAGGTCATTCACTATGTCCCACCGTGTGGTTCTGGGATTTTTGCTCACCGTTCTTGTGATCATTTTGACCCCACGGGGTGAGATCTTGCGTGGAGCCCCAGATCGAGGGAGATTATCAGTGGTCTTGTATGTCTTCCATTTTCTAATAATTGCTCCCACAGTTGATTTCTTCACACCAAGCTGCTTACCTATTGCAGATTCAGTCTTCCCAGCCTGGTGAAGGTCTACAATTTTGTTTCTGGTGTCCTTTGACAGCTCTTTGGTCTTGGCCATAGTGGAGTTTGGAGCGTGACTGTTTGAGGTTGTGGACAGGTGTCTTTTATACTGATAACGAGTTCACACAGGTGCCATTAATACAGGTAACGAGTGGAGGACCGAGGAGCCTCTTAAAGAAGTTACAGGTCTGTGAAAGCCAGAAATCTTACTTGTCTGTAGGTGACCAAATACTTATTTTCCACCATAATTTGCAAATAAATTCTTTAAAAATCAGACAGTGATTTTCTGGATTTTTTTTCCTCATTTTGTCTCTCATAGTTGAGGTATACCTATGATGAAAATTACAGGCCTCTCTGATCTTTTTAAGTGGGAGAACTTACACAATTGGTGGCTGACTAAATACTTTTTTGCCCCACTGTAGTTATCAGGCTCCTCTCCTATGGAACCAGCTTCCACTTTTTATCCGTGAGGCAGACACCTTGTGTAGTTTTAAGAATAGACTTAAAACTTTCCTTTTTACACAATCCCATAGTCAGGGTTAGCTTGGGTTCTCCTGAGCTTTCCCTTTAGTTATGCTGCTATAGGTTTAGACTGCTGGAGGACATACTGACCACATTTCTTCACCCTGCTGTCTTTCTTTACTCTGGCTGCCTCTGAGGAGGGTGTATCTCACATAAACAAACAATGGCTTCATTGATAGATATAACTGAGTATCATCAGCATAAAAATGGAATTTTATACCATGTTGTCTAATAATTTTACCAAGGGGTAACATATATATAGTAAAGAGGATTGGTCCAAGCACTGAACCCTGAGGAACTCCATGACTGACTCTGGTTTATGAAGAAGATTCATTAATTACATGAACAAACTGGAATCTTAGTTAAATATGATTCAAACCAGTTTAATGCAGTTCCCTGAATCCCAATATCATATTCAAGCCTCTTTAATAGGATCTTATGATCTCTAGTATCAAACGCAGCACTGAGATCTAACAGGACAAGTACAGACACAAGTCCACTGTCTGAGGCCATGAGAATATCATTAGAAACTTTCACCAGTGCTGTTTCAGTGCTATGATGAGCTCTAAATCCTGACTGGAACTCTTCAAAAAGATTATTACTGTGTAAATGATCACATAACTGGTTTGCAACTATCTTTTCTAGAATTTTTGAGATGAAGGGTAAATTGGATATAGGTCGATAATTACCTGGAGATCCTGGATCAAGATCAGGTTTCTTAAGTAAAGGTTTAATAACAGCAACCTTAAAGGCCTTAGGCACATATCCATTCATTAAAGACAAATTGATCATGTCCAATATCCATGTGTTAATCAATGGGAAGACATCTTTAAAAAGTCTGGTTGGAACAGGATCCAACATACATGTAGATGGTTTAGAAGAAGCTATAATTTGTGTCAACTCATTAAGATCAGCTGGACAGAAACTGTCTAAACATGATTCAGATTCTAAAGCTGCTTCACTGGACAACGAACCAGAGACAACAGTGGGAAGGACATTATAGATTTTTTCTCTAATTGAATCTATTTTATTAGTAAAGAATTCCATGAAGTCATCACTACTGAGGGTTACAGGGATACATGGTTCAACAGAAGTTGGGTTTTTTATTAATCTGGCTACAGTACTAAACAGAAACCTGGGATTGTTCTTGTTCTCCTCTATGAGGGACGAGTAATACTCAGTTCTAACCCTGCGAAGGGCTCTTTTGTATATGAGCAGTGTATTTTGTATTTTTTTGTATTTTGTTCCACAAACAGGTGAAGCTTTCACAAACTGAAGATTGTTTCCCAGAGTAACCCATCCAAACAAGCCATTTTTTCAGTCCTCTTTCCTTTTTAAATGTTAGATTTAAGGTTTTTTAAAAAAAAAAAAAAAAAGTCCATAGCTGAAGAATGAGATATAGCTTTTAAAAGCTCTCCTTAAACAGAGCTGTTCACACTTGAGCCCCTTTCAGACAGGCCATGAAAAAAGTGAATGTGGGGGCACGCTGAAAACACACACATTGACGTATCTCACGTGAACGACAGTGCATAAGAGCATGTGATTTACCCCAGACCAAAACACGTACCAAAACACTCAGTTATGTTCCAACATTCCGACCAGAGCTCTAGATCTTCTTTATACTCAGCATGAACCTTATGTTAATAGACTACAACATAAAAAAACTAAGAAAAAAAACACAGCTCTGTAAATCATATTTATTTTTCAGAAATCTTTTAAATACTTGAAAAATTCAAAGAACCTGCAGCAGATACATTTTTTTCTAAATATTTTCATATAATGAATGCACCTTTATTTTTCTTCCTAATTTGAACACAACATACTGTACCTAATAAAAGAATTGTCTCATGAAGCGGTGCAAACTCCCTTCTAAAGTGAAAAGGCACTTTACTGTGTGAGGGGAAACTAGGAAAGTGCAGACTTGGAGCAGCTGAAGAGATTTAATGTTTTTTTTTTTTTTTTTTAAAAAGCATTATTTTGTCTATATCCATCTTCTTAAAAAAAAAAAAAGTACAGCCAAGCACCCAAGCAAAGAAGGAAACAAAGTTCCCTGAATTACACAATGTTACACAAAGGTCAGAAATTTTAAGTAGTGACTAAAGAAATATCTCCCAAAAACGTTTATATTAGTTTGATGTCTGAGGCATTTCTCAGGAAAAACCTGGTAGCATTCCCCAAAAAGGACATTTTTATATTCAAAACAAACAAAAACCCACATATTTTCGAATTTCCATGTCTCTGCTACGAGTTTTAAGTGTTTTTGGTTATCTACACATTTTAAAGTGTTACAGCGAGAATAAGAAGAGTGCTCCAGATGCAGCATGGCAGTCAGAGGTATGAGGTGTGATGTTAAAGGCTTCTGTGATGACGTTTTCTGGCCTCACTGTTGCGACAAAAGGGCATTCCTGTTGGCCTTCATCTTTTCCAGGCGTTTTGCAAGGTGGTTGTTAGTCATCTCCATCTCCTCAATCTTATCAAGAGCTGTGCGCAGCTGTGGGTGGGCAAAAAGGAGGTGTTATATGTTTAGCCAGATGATGGTTAATAATGGAATACTCAATTAGAGCTATGTTTTACCTCTCTTTGAAGCTTCCGTTTGTCTGCTTTAAGTTCATCTTCTATTTTCTCTGCATTATCAGCTGCTGCCTTGTACCTGGAAACTTGCCCTTCAAGTCTGCTAATCTGAGTAACAGACACAAAAGCAGTATAACTTTTGGCTTCTTTCTTTAAAGCTTCAGCAATTTACTGCAAACAATTAAATCTGAATAAATTATTAAGTATAACTCACATTCTGTTCCATTGTACCCATTTCCTGTTCTGCCTTAGAAAGTTTAAACTTATATTCACTAATCTGTCTGTTGGCATCTCCTGCGGAGAAACACGGGGCAGTGAGGTAAAAAAAATATTCACTGCATTATTTATTAAACAAAGACTCAAGGGAAATATGGAGGTCAACTTACGCTGCATCTCAATAAAGTGTAGATCTGTACCATTTTCCGTCATTTCCCCATCTGTGTAAGCACTGTCCACCTTAGAGTGTTTCTGTCGCTCCTCTTCCAGCTGATTTTTTAATTTCCTGATCTGAGCCAGGAGTTCATCTTTCTCCTCTGCCAATTTCCGAAGCCTGACATCTACAAAACAGAAAGAAATATTTTAAAAATAGATTTATAACAACTAATGCTCTGTGATTCAAGAACACATTGAGATAATAATAATGACTAATGAAATAAGTTTCAACATTTAATCTCAGTCAGAAGCCACATGACTTGACTCACCCAGTGGACCCTCTCCAGCAGACTCCAGTACCTGGGCAGCCTCCTGGGACACCAGAGTAATACCTGAGGAAAGAGGCTCATGGTCGACATCTCCATTTGGTGTGCTGTCTGGAATAATGACCAACCCATGCTTCTGATAAAAAAAAAAAAAAACAAACATCACTAAGGGCAAAGGGCTGCAGCACTCTACTAAATGGAGCTGTGATAAGAAAATAAAACGCCCTGGATGAGGTGAAAAAACATAAAAGAATATGTGTCAATGCAATATTAATTCTAAAATCTTTAAATTACCGGTAATCGTTCATCGGTCTAGACCTGAAATCAACTGACAGACTGAAAAATGATTTGCATAAGTGGAATAAAAGGTTGAGTAATATTCTGTTCATGTTCAGAAAAGTTAGCAAAAATATACTCACTGATGGAAAAACCTATGAAACCAATTGAAGTGATGAAAATGAAATACAAATAAATGTACTGAAAGGTCATGTCAGTGCAATAATAGTTTACACTAGAAAAGTTCCTGAAGAAACTTTGAGAGGAATTGTCACCCTGTGCGGGACTGTGAAACCCTCAGCCAATCAGAAAGCTGCATTCATCTCGCAGCTGACAGATGCTGAAGTTGTGATGACAAGGCTACTAATATTGCAGTGTATTCGGGAAACAAAATGATTTCAGATGTAATCCTACAGGGTTACAATAGGGATATGGTTTTAAATGGATTCTGTTGCCATGGTAACCCAAAATTTAATGTACACATGATGGTTCAGTTACCCTGGTAAACCCGATCACTTTGATGTATGACATGTGCACCCACATCCCATAGTGTCCACGGTGAACTGACCGGGTGCGTTGGTGGCGAATGGCGTTGCCATGGCAATACGGTAAAAGATATGGTAAAGTTGCTTCAATATGTTATAGACCAATGTCTACCGAGCACATAAAAGTTGGAATGACATCTGTAGGTAGAAGCATGTCCGCACAGTAAGAGATCAAAAAGTGATAAATTAAGTCAATGCTGTTGCCATGGTAACCCAAAAATTAATGATCACATGATGTTCACTTCTAATGATCGTGCCAATTGCTTTGACATGAGATGAGGTCACAAATCCTATTGTGGGCCCTATAGGCTCACCGGGTGTGTTTGATGGCGAATGGCGTTGCCATGGTTACAGATATGTGAAAGTTGCTCATGTTGGTTATAGACCAATGTCTAGGCACCACAGATAAGTTTGAACAATGTCTGTAGGTCAAAGCGTGTTTGCACAATAATCTCTCAAAAAGCCTCCATTTTATGTATTAGGGGCCATTTTAACATCGGGTTTGAATAGGGGGCGTGGTTTTTGGTGGATCCTGTTGCCATGTTAACCCAAAATACTTCAGAACCATGATAGAGCATCTCTGGTCATCAACCCGGTAGGGCATTTCGGGTGGTGTTTTTGGCAAGCTGCGTTGCCATGGAAACCCCAAATTTCATCAAAACCCCATAGTTCACTTCTCCTTCCCAAACCAATCGATTTGATGTGTCACACGTCATCACAGGTGGTACTGTCTGTCCAGTGTGTAAAACGGGTGCTCCTCATGGCGTTTGGCGTCACCACGGCCACGCAGTCTGAGTTTTGTACGAGATATTTAAATCTAACGTAAAACCATCCCTTGAGACCAGAAATGAGATGGAACGGTGTTGGTAGGTGAAAGTATGTGTTCGGAGTAAGCTCTTGAAAAGGTCACGTTTTTGGCATTTTTCGGAGCGTTTTCTATTCATCTTCAATGGGAGGCAGGGTTTTTTGTGAATACCGTTGCCATAGCAACCCGAAACACCACGAGACCAGGATCATGCGCATCTGGAATTTTGCCCGGTCAGTTTGATGTATGATACTCGTACAAAAACTCTGGCGGTTTGGGCTGGGGGACGTTTCGGGTGCACGTTTTGGCGTGCTGTGTCGCCATAATAACTCGGATCTTAAATAAAAGTAATTCCACATGTCCCGTGAACGAGCCGGTCGATTTGATGTATGTTGTGTCTGGGCCCGTTTTGTCGTTTGGGCCGCATTAATGTCCGCGGAAGAAGAATAAATAAATCTATAAAGAAACCAGTTTAGAGGTGTAGAATAATAGGTTTGCCATATGGCAATCCCTAATAAATCTATAAAAAAATCTATAAATATTTTTTTATTATTGTCTCCAACAAACAGAGGTTTTTCCATATTATACAACCCTAACACATTCACACACACATTCACACATTCCTACTTAAAGAGAGAGACATTCATATTCTAAATTGTAATCCTGAAAGCTCAGCTACTAGAGCAATATACAAAAACAGAGCGCATTAGTACAATATTTCATTGACGTCCATCCAATCAACATGTAACCATCTAATTAAAGTTCAACTGTAAGGGATCATTAATGAACTGACCCCCCCCCCAAAAAAAAGGGGGGTGACAGAGAAGGAAAACAACAACAATACATGTATATACATATATATACACATATACACATGCGCACATATGTACATAGAGTACATATACACATACATACACACATGTACATACCTACATACACATATATCCATATATATATATATATATATATATATATACTGTATATATGTACACATACATATACATACATACCCATACATATACACACATATACACTCACCGGCCACTTTATTAGGTACACCATGCTAGTAACGGGTTGGACCCCCTTTTGCCTTCAGAACTGCCTCAATTCTTCGTGGCATAGATTCAACAAGGTGCTGGAAGCATTCCTCAGAGAGTTTGGTCCATATTGACATGATGGCATCACACAGTTGGCGCAGATTTGTCGGCTGCACATTAATGATGCGAATCTCCCGTTCCACCACATCCCAAAGATGCTCTATTGGATTGAGATCTGGTGACTGTGGAGGCCATTTGAGTACAGTGAACTCATTGTCATGTTCAAGAAACCAGTCCGAGATGATTCCAGTTTTATGACATGGCGCATTATCCTGCTGAAAGTAGCCATCAGAAGTTGGGTACATTGTGGTCATAAAGGGATGGACATGGTCAGCAACAATACTCAGGTAGGCTGTGGCGTTGTAACGATGCTCAATCGTTACCAAGGGGCCCAAAGAGTGCCAAGAAAATATTCCCCACACCATTACACCACCACCACCAGCCTGAACTGTTGATACAAGGCAGGATGGATCCATGCTTTCATGTTGTTGACGGCAAATTCTGACCCTACCATCCGAATGTCGCAGCAGAAATCGAGACTCATCAGACCAGGCAACGTTTTTCCAATCTTCTATTGTCCAATTTCGATGAGCTTGTGCAAATTGTAGCCTCAGTTTCCTGTTCTTAGCTGAAAGGAGTGGCACCCGGCGTGGTTTTCTGCTGCTGTAGCCCATCTGCCTCAAAGTTCGACGTACTGTGCGTTCAGAGATGCTCTTCTGCCTCCCTTGGTTGTAACTGACCTCTGGCATCAACAAGGCATTTCCGCCCACAGAACTGCCGCTCACTGGATATTTTTTCTTTTTCGGACCATTCTCTGTAAACCCTAGAGATGGTTGTGCGTGAAAATCCCAGTAGATCAGCAGTTTCTGAAATACTCAGACCAGCCATTCTGGCACCAACAACCATGCCACATTCAAAGTCACTCAAATCACCTTTCTTCCCCATACTGATGCTCAGTTTGAACTGCAGGAGATTGTCTTGACCATGTGTACATGCCTAAATGCACTGAGTTGCCGCCATGTGATTGGCTGATTAGAAATTAAGTGTTAACGAGCAGTTGGACAGGTGTACCTAATAAAGTGGCCGTGAGTGTATACTTACATACAAAACCGCAGATACATACATCCATACCTGGAAACATTTCATTTGTTTAGAAATTCCAACAAAGGTTTCCAATTTTCCTCCCATTCCTTTTTGTTTCCAACATTTATGTAGCTGAGTTTTTCCAAGTTAATTACATTCAAGAACTCATCCAGCCAGTTTCTAAAAGATGGAGCAAATGTTGATTTCCAGTCTTTCAACAGCAGCCTTTTCCCAAGAAATGGCCCCAGAAGCAAGGCCGTTCTAAGAGGTTGTGGAAAGTTTTGGGATTCTGTTGAACATCCAAACAGGATCATATCTCTGTCAGGGGCTAGGTCTCTTTGGTAGACCCCAGAATAGAAGAAGAAAATACTAGACCAAAATTTTTTTACAATAGAACATTCCCAAAAAGAATGCAACAATGATCCTATAGCCAATTGACATTTATCACATATTGGGGACACCTCATGATAGAACTTATGTAAAGCAGCTTTGGAGGAATAAAAACGATGAATCACCTTAAACTGCATGAGCCTGTGCCTACTACTCACTGAGCAGCTGTGAATTTGAGAGAGAGCCTGCTTCCATTGCTGTACTGGTATCAACAGTCCCCGCTCCTTTTCCCATGCTATTTTAACTTTATCGGCAGTTGCAATAGGTAACCGAAAGGAGTTTGCAAATTTAGCAATGAGTTTTTTATTTGTAGGTGGTAGATTTAATGTTTCTAGAAGAGGATGATCTTCCTTTGGAAGTTGGAAATTTAATAAGTTTACTTTCAGAAATTGTTTTAATTGCAAGTACTGAAACCAGCTTGAACCAGAAAGATTATATTTGCACCGTAACTGCTCAAATGAAGCAAGGCTGTCCTCAAGATAAATATCTTTTAGTGACTTAATACCATTTAAATACCAATTGCAATATGTTTTGTCTAATATTGATGGAGTAAATGCATGGTTGTGACAGACAGATGAGTAGCTAGATATATTAGGAATATTGTATAGTTTTTTAATTTGTAAAATAATTTTAATTGAGTTTCTCACAACCATGCTGAGGCTTATGGATTTTATTGCAGAGACAGGATTGGTAAACAGTAGAGATAATAGTGATGTACAAGGCTTGATTAAAGACTGCAGCTCCATTTTCAGCCACAAGGGGGCAGAATGAAGTGATTCATTGCTTGGGTGTCCCATGTTCCAAAAGGTCAAAGCTTTCATATTAGTTGCCCAGTAATAATTTTGGAACATTGGAAGACCCAACCCCCCTTCCTTTGTAGATCTAAACAAATGTTTTTTTGATATTCTATGTTTTTTACCTCCCCAGACAAATTCTAAGATTACTGATTCCATCTTTTTGAAAAAGTCTACAGGAATGATTACTGGCAAATTCTGACACAGATAAATAAACCTGGGGAGGTAGATCATTTTGATGGCATTTACTCTGCCCAGCATAGAGAGTGGCAGGGTCTTCCAATAATCAATACATCTTCTAAGTTTATCTAAACCCTCTAAAAAATTCAGTTTCAACAGTGACTCAGAGTTCTTTGATAATCTGAACCCAAGGTATGATATATATTCATCGACCACTTTGATCGGGCTTGGGATATTTATTTGACTTTCTCCTATAACCATAAGCTCGCTTTTTGACCAGTTTATCTTATAATCGGACAGTTTACCATAAGAGTCTGTATATTTTAAAAAGTGTGGGATTCCTATTTCTGGATTAGAAAGTGTAAGCAGTATGTCGTCTGCATATAATGAAATAAGATTTTCAAGAGAGCCAACTGGTATTCCTTCTATATCCGGGTGCATTCTGAGACCAATTGCAAGTGGTTCTAGGGCTATATTAAAAAGCAAAGGAGAGAGGCAGTCGCCCTGTCTTACACCTCGATATAATTTAAAGCTTTTCGATATAGTATTGCTAGTTATAACACATGATTCTGGTGCTTAATAAATCATTTCAATCCATTTAATAAAGTTTTCCCCAAAGCCAAATTGCCTGAGGGTGTAAAATAAATAAGACCATTCTCTGGAATCAAAGGCTTTGTGAGCATCAAGGGTTAAAACAGCAGCCTTTTTATTTTGCATGTTATCCGAGTATAATAAGTTTGCTAACCTCCTTACATTGCCAAAAGAGGGCCTGCCTGGGATAAAACCGTTCTGATCTTGATGTATAATTGTTGTTATATGCTCATTTAATCGTGTGGCAAGAACCTTGGTCAAAATTTTATAATCTAAATTAAGCAATGAAATGGGCCTATAGTTAGCTGGATCTAATAGATTTTTGTCTTTTTTTGGTATTACACAGATATTCAATGGAAACACTATTATCTAGGGAATCTTTCTGCTTCTTGGTGAGTTGAGGTAAGGTTAGTGGACAAAACAATTTGTGTAGGTCATCTTCCGATGCCCCTGACTTACATTTATATAATTCAAGGTAAAAATCTCTAAAGATATCATTAATATCCTGTGGGTTTGTACATGTTTCCCCTGTTTTTGAGCTAATCTTATATATAGCAGCTTTTGCTTGCTCTCCTTTAAGCTGTCTTGAAAGAAGTTTTTGCGGTTTATCTGATATTTCAAAATGCTTTTGCTTGTTTCTTAATAGAAGTTTAGATATCTCCTCATAGAGAAGAGAGTAGTATTCATTTTTTAATTTTAAGATCTTATTATAGTCAGATTGCAATAAAGAATCTACATGAATTTGTTCCCTCCATTTAATTTCCTTTTCTAGTTCTTTCAGTCTTCTTATTTTTTCTCTTGCTTTAGCACTTTCAAACGAGATAATATACCCTCTCATAGTGGCTTTAAGAGCCTCCCAGAGAGTTGAGTCTGAGACCTCTCCATTATCGTTTATTTCTAAAAAATCATGTATGACTTTGTACATATAAGTCTTGAAATCTGAAGAAAATAATAGCTGTGGGATAAATCTCCATTCCTGCCTAGCTTTGGGGATGTTAATTTGGATCTGAAGACTCACTGGACTGTGATCTGAAATAACTCTATGATATTGAGGGTTAGCAATATAAGGGAGGGCTTCAGCCTCAAAAGATCTATAAATAAATCTTTAAATCTAGTCAGAGACCCGTTTAGAGGTGTAGAATAATAGGTTTGCCATGCATTTGCATTTCGCAATGCATTTGCATAGGACTCCATTCATTATGGCAATCCCTAAATAGTGCAGAAAATCAAATAAATAAAAAGGTAATGCATCTCACAACACTGCCTAAATCAAATAATGGCAAGTAACAAAGGATAGACTGAAAGTCAAATGCAGGTTTTATTTAGGGCTGTATTCACACCTGATAGTCTGGTAGACTCGGTTTGATTGGGGACCAAAATTGCAACATTGTTGTTGTTTTTTGCTGGTGCAGTTTGCATTCACACTGCATCTTATTAAATGGACTAAAGCTTAGGAGCATGTTTACATCCCCACCTGTGGTGGCGCTGTGATGTTACTGCAATTCTCTTTTGTGTGTGTTACTGCGCACTGCACTTCCTGGTATTGGGAGACTCCTTTTACAATGAAACGTAAACAAACATGGAGTTGCAGCAGATTCTGGTCGTTCTGGGATTGATCTTTTGTGCTTGGCGAATGTGCCAGATCAATATTCAGTGATGGGCTCAGGATGAGCAGATAATGAAGCAGAGGACTATTGAGATTGCTGTGTTTTACAGTAGGCAGCTGAGATGGCTGCACAATATAGCCCGCTTCCTGCTTTTTGTGCGGCCCTGGTCCGGTTGCATGCACACATGCAATCAAACCGCTCCAGAGTTCGTTTCAATCAAACCGAGACCCACGTGTTTAGGCGGACTTGAGTTTGGTTGTTTGAACTGAATCAGAATTCGATAGCCCATTTACACCTTCCAAACAAACCGCACTTTCTGGGCAAATGATCTAGAGTTTGATTCAAGCGAACTAAACAGGGCTGGTGTGAATACACCCTCAATTAACTATCATAACTTACTAAATCAAAAATACCTGAGACAATGGCTTAAGCTCTGTTGTGCATTGTAGTACAAAAACAACTTAGTGCTTCCCTTTCTTATAATTTATAAAATAAATAATATAATGGGTCTTTTGCTTCACAAGGTAATTAAAATAGCCCATTTGTCACTTAAACAACAGTATAAATTTGGTCCTAAAGACTCTGAAACAGAAAAACAGCACTAGTGAACTGCCAACTTTCAGCAGAAAAAAAAAAAAAGGGACCCACCTCATGATGCTTCATTAACCTTACTGACTTTAATTTAATGCACGTGTGAACCAAATGCACAGAAATCAATAATTTTTCTACAATAATTAGATTAAAAATCTTTTTTGGACAGAATTTCAGACTGCACAGATGGTCATTCCTCAAAGGAAAAGTACTATAGCTTACTAGGTTATATATAGTAGATTTAATATTTACTATAATGGATTTCTATGCATTTAACATTTTAACTTTGGCTGTAAGATTAAGATAATTATTTATAAAGAGCTAGACATTTTAAATGAGAATAAGAAACAAAAATATTTGTTTGTGCCCCACCTTCCCTGTTTATGCCCTACCTGGCCCCTTGGCAAAACTTTGCTAGACCCGCCCCTGCGGGACATTTTAGTTGTTTTTAGGATGGCTGGCTGCCCTAATGTGAACTTCAAGTGTGTTTGCTTTGAACAGGAAAGCTAATGGGCTGAGTTAGCTGCCATCTCACTATTGCTGCATCATTTAATTCTCTTCCATGATCCTCAAAAACTCACAAAGTGTTTATTCTTTAAATGTCGGATCAAATTTGTTGTGTTGAAGCCTTTCGACCTGCTTCATCTGCAAGGGTATTTTTTGTTGCATGTTTTGCAGGATGCCAACTTTACATCATTCTCACAGACTATATGAAAGTTCCACGCAGCGGACATGTTTGTTGCTGTTGAGCGTGTACGCAGTGTGAAGAGAAGGGGGTGGGGGCACACACTACTCAGCACACAGAGTGTCTGCTGGCTTCAAAGTATGAGATATAGGTGATCAGTACTTGTGATCAGCAGTGAAAGGCTGTGATCGGCAATCACCAATAACACACTTTTCCATAATGATCGGCCGATAATTATCGGTGGCCGATTGATTGGAGCACCACTACTCAAAAGGTAAAAAGTTCTAGTAGAATCACAGAGGTACTCCAACATGCTGCCAACATGTGTAGCACTATTATAGATAAAGTAGCTATTATGAGAAATAAAAACTCAAAGAAGAAAAGTTGAACACAAAATCAGCATAAACTATTTAGTTTAATCCAAGAAGAAAATTAATAAAATTTTCTTCTTTTGTCCGGCCACAAATCTCTTTAATTTTTTTCCCCTTGCTTTGATGAAGTGAACCTACCTCTCCCGCTTTAGGCTTCCCCTTGATGTCAGCAAGCTCATCTCTGAGCTCATCTCTTTCATTCCTAATGCAATCAAAGTATTCTTTCTGCCTCTCTAGGGCCTGGCTCACATGAGAGAAGAGAGAAGGAAGAAATTGGATGGAATCTGGACAGAAATGCAACGCCACCACAGACATGCAACAAAATGTGCAAATGTGCACTAAGCATCTGAACAGTTACAAGGATGGAGACAGAAAGGGCACACACACAAGATAATGATGTAATGGCAACATCACAGGTATTAAATAGATGGAACATGCATGTCGTGCTAAAGCATAGATGTCAAAGTCCAGTTCTATAGGGCCACTACCCTGCAGGTTCTAAATGCTCCTCTTCTTCAACACACCTGGTTTAGACAAACAGTAATTAACAGAACAGAACTTGTTGATATGAAGGAAATCCAAGATGGCACTACTGACAGCAGCCTAGGTCACTTGCTGTCTTTCTGTGTGCTTTTTGAACATTATGTGGCATGTCTACTATTTCTTTTATACAAGAAGAACTTTTAAACATAAGTAACTCACAGGACAAACTTTTCCAAATCCACCTGGTGATTTTTCTCACTTTCCTAAACTTCTGGCTGGAGGTGCAGCAGCTCAGGTTTGGAACGCGCCAGAGATGCAGATGGGGAAATGCACTGGAATGCTTGTCTGGCTGAGACAGTGCTGTTTCTGCACTGCACTCCCATCCATCCACCAGAAAAAAACTCAGACTTCTGTAGATCTGCTGCATTCTACTTCACTGACACCTGGCTCAGTGAGCGCGTCCAATACACATCGCTCCATCTACCAGGCTTTCACATCCACCATGTGGACCACGACATGGACCTCATGAGAAAGACTAGAGGCGGAATATGTTTTTATCCAAACCAGGGATTCCCCAAGTGTGGTGCGCACACCCTCAGGGGTGCGTGAGCTGCCACTAGGGGGTGTGCAAGGTGAAAAATGTAATGGCGAAAAAATATAATGATAATAATTACAATATACAGTGTTGTTTCCTCACACAATAAAGATGTGTAAATAAATATTTCCTTTGTAAAATTAAAAAAATGACAATTAAAATTAATATTAAAAATGCACTTCATCTAGAAATGAAGTGTAGAAGAAGTTCTTCTTCTTCTACTACTACATAGTTTATGTGCGCACCTAGCTTGTGGCCTCTACTTCATTCATTTTCACAAATGTGCTCAATTGGCTTAAATCGGGGAAACTGTCAGTTGAGAAATTGAAGGACAAAAGTACTGATAAAGGAGAAGAACCAAGAGAGAGTAACGAATCAAAGGCATTAATCTGAGTAAGTATTTGGCCAAATGGTATTTATATTATTGGTTCAAATATACTGGAAATACTCAGCGCTCCTCTATCTGTTTCTTCATCTCGCTGCAGGCTGAGCCACACCACTGCTGCTCCACTTGAAAACTCAGGATCCTGTTTTTTTAATCGGTTCCTGAGCCATGTTGTTTTTGTATGACTTTATTCGCAATTTAATTCAAATTATTGGCGTTCTAATGTTATTTCCATAACCTGTGTTTTTTTGCCTAAAACTGGAAGCTTGCACATAACTTTTTTTTTTTTAAGAAAGACGCAAGAGCGCATTGTTGTGATCACTAGATGTGGTTTTTGTTCATTTGAGTAAGCATGCCATCTTTGAATTTTATTTAGGCTGTATAATGTCCTTTCAACAGTAACAAAAATGCTTGTGGCATTTTTTTGAAGGTGCAGGGGGTTAAGAACAACTGATTTAAACGAAAGGTTGGTGTACATATGTCCCAGTGTTAAACAGATCATGCAGCCCTCATGTGGACTTCATGTTCATATTCATGAACTGTAAACTGTTTTATTCTCTGCAGTAGTTTTCCTCATTTATCGTGATTGGTGTTTACATTCCACCACAGGCCTGTACCACGGAGGCTTTAACAGACCTGGCCGACCAGATAACCAATGTAGAACAACATCACCATGACTCTTTGCTCATTGTCCTGGGAGACTTCAACAAACCAAACCTCAAACATGAGCTCCTAACATTTAGACAGCTTTGGGTCTGATCGATGCATGGTTCATCTTCGCCCTACCTACAGACAGAAACTCCAATGTGTGAAGTATCTAGTCAAAACTGTGAAAAGATGGATAAATGAGGCAAAAGAGAAACTACAGGCTGCTTCAACTGCACTGACTGGACTTTTTTAGGAGTTTTTGAAGCTGCTGCATCAAACCTTGATGAACTCACTGACACTGTGACCTGTTACACCAACTTTTGTGAGAACTTGTGTGTGCCAACAAAAACCTTTTGCACATACAAAACCATAAACTCAGGTTCACCCCCAAACTGATGCGACTTAGAGAGATCAAAGAAAACATATACAGCTCTGGAAACAGGCTCCTGTACAACCACACCAGAAACACACTTAACCATGAAATCAGAGCAGCAAAGAAGTGCTACTCTGATAATCTGAATAACCACTTTTCCACAACGCAAACTCTCAATGGCAAGGTCTGAAAAGACACACTAATTACAAGAACCCAACCCTCCAGTCTGGTGGGAATCAACACTTAGCAGAGGAGCTGAATGTTCTACTGCAGATTTTATAAGCCATCCTACACACCGTCCACCTGTATGGATATCACCCACTGTTCTTTGGGAAATAAAAAAGAAAGGAAGGCCCAAGGTCCAAACGCAGGTCCAAGGGGCACTGTAGTCCCTAATCTGAAATTTCTAGGAGTATTTTCCAAAATTTAGGGGCACACCCAGAGGCATCTGCGCGGCCCACCCCAACCCGAAAAAATATGCTTTCAGTTAGTGGCGCCCCTAGATAGACTAAATTGACCAAATGCATACCTGTTACGACACAGTTTGCGCCATATACTACTGCAGTGTTTTACAAGGGTATCGTACAGGGGCGGACTGTAATTCAGGCTTGGAATTTTGATTTTATCCCAGGCCACCACCACCCAGTTATTGCAAAACACCAAGATTGAGTTCGGTTGGATGCCTATTGATGTGTAAAATAATAAAACAAAAGCTACACATGCATCTAAAGTAAAATAAATATTGCTCGCTGCGATTGGCAGAAAGCGCCTGATTTCTACAAGATCATGTCAACAGCAGTTTCTTTTTTCTTCTTCATGTCCGCAGCAGGTTCTCAGTCCTAAATGTGTCTAATGATCTCAGTCACGCGAACATATATTGTAACTCTTTCAAGTCATGTTTACATTACAGAAGTGTTTTGGGAAATTGCCATTTGCTCTGTCGCGAGTGATGTTTAAATTTACTCGCACTCAGACAAAAGATGGTTGTAAAACGCGACCAATCACTCGCAGTCTAGAGCCCTGAAATGGTGTGTTGGCCCCCATCTTCACTAGATTTTTCAATCCCTCACTGGAGCTATGCAAAGTCTCAATCCTGCTGCAAAAACTCCACCATCATCCCGGTCCCCAAAAAAATCCTCCATCCAGAGATTAAATGACTGCAGACCCATCGCCTTGACATCTTTGGTCATGAAATCTTTTGAAAGGCTGTTTAAACCACTTGAAGACCATCGCAGGACCCCTGCTGTTTGCACACAGGGCAAACAGGTCAGTGGATAATGCAGTCAACATAGGGCTGCATATTGCATCCTGAAATACCTCGACACTTCGGAGACATATCCCATGATGCTGTTCGTGGACTTGAGCCCAGCATTTAACACCATCCTCTAGGAAATCCTCCAGTCTAAACTGTCCCTGCTCTCTGTCCCAGCCCCCACTTTCCAGTGGATCACAAACTTTCTGACAGACAAGAAGCAGCAGGTGAGGCTGGCAAAAATAACATCCAGCCCCCAAACCATCAGCACTGACACCCCCCATGGGTGTGTGCTGTCCCCACTGCTATTATCCCTCCACACAAACAGTTGCTCCTCCAGGATCCATCTGTTAAACTCCTGAAGTTTGCAGACGACATGACAGTCATTGGCCTCATCAGGGACGAAGACGAGTCTGCTTACAGACAGGAAGTGGGACAGCTGGTCCTCTGATGCAGTCAGAACCATATGGAGCTCAACACTCCAAAAACTGTGGAGATAGCAGTGGACTTCAGGAAGAGCCCCCCACCCCTTTCCCCCATCAGCATAATCAACACACCAGTAACTATGGTGGACACATACAGGTTTCTGGGGACCACCATCACCCAGGACCTGAAATGGACAGCCAACATAGAATTGGTAACTAAGAAGATCCAGCAGAGGCTGTACTTCCTTCAGCAGCTCAAGAAGTCTAACTTGCCACAGGAGCTGCTGGTGAACTTCTACAGAGCCGTTATTGAGTCCGTCCTCTACCAGTTCATCAGTCTGGTTTGGTTCCTCAGCCAAACTAGACAAAAACAGACAGCAAAAAACTATAAGGTCTGCAGAGAGGATAACTGGTGCTGATCTGCCCTCCATCCAAGGCCTGGACTCCTCCAGATTCAGGAGAGGCTCAGGCAGCATCACCAGGGATCCCTCTCACCCAGGATCTCACCTCTTCTCACCCCTCCCCTCAGGTCAGCACTACATATAACGCTCCTAATGAGGAAATAACCTATTCTATCATAAACATGTTTATATTCTACTTGTACTGTACTACCTGACTTCAAACCACCAATAAGACTTTTATAGTGGAAAATGCTGCTTATGTATCTCATATCTTGTGTGTGTTCTATGTCCAACACAGTATACTATCTCTATAATCTGTCTGTAAGTGCAAGTGAAAAGTGAGCCAAAACCAAATTCCTTGTATGTGCAACATACTTGGCCAAATAAACCTGATTCTGCATATAATGAAGTAGTAATTAAATACATTCAGTCAGGTGTGTTGAAGCTTAAAAACATCTAAAACATGAAGAATAGTGGCCCTCGAGGACTGAAGTTTGACACTCCTGTGCTAAAGTAAAAACATCTGTGTTAAGTCTGCATAACAATTTTTTAAAAGTTTATCTCGCAGGCTCATCACTGCAGGTTTTCAGCCAGTTACCAGTAACAGTTAGGCTCAGAAATATTTAGACAGTAACACAATTTTCATGATTTGGGCTATGCATGTCACCACATTAGATCTGAAATGAAACAGTTGAAATTAAATTGAAGTGCAGATTTTCAAGTTTAATTCAAGGGGTTGAACAAAAATATCCTCTGAAACGTTTAGGAATTGCAACTATTTTTATACAAAGTCTCCTCATTTCAGAGACTCAAAAGTAATTGGACAAATTAACATTACCACAAATAAAATATTGATTTTTAAAGGTACAATATGGAATATTTTCATAAAAAGTAATATTTAAAAAAAAAAAAATAATGCCTCCATTGGGTGTTTAGAGGGTTATAGAATGAAAATACACAATTTTCTTTAAAAATTATATTTGAAGTAAAATATAATAAAATATTAATTTTGACAGGCACAACGTTGGCGTTTTGTTAACATCTATCAGACAATAGCTGGCAGAACAGCAGGCACCATTGTGGGTTGCCTAATACGGTGAATAGTCCGGTACAGCGAGGCTGGTGCTGTGGAGTCTGAAGGTCAAGCAGCTGGAAGCCCCGGGTTATGTGTTCATTATTTACCTTAATTTCTTGCCATAGGTATTCCCAACATGTGATGATCAGGGTCGTGTGAAAAAGTCTTTATTAGCAGCTCATGCTAACACGGAGCAGCAGCTGGCTGAAGTGTGAGGAAGTCCGGGCTGTGGGTTCAGTTGGAGGATAGTTCAGAGGATTCTGTGGTTTGTTGGAGAAAATAAGAGTGAGGCATGGCGTAAGGAGGACAGAGGATCTTAGGGGGGGACTGCAGGAAGTTTCGGTTTGCTCAAGAAGAGCCGGGGCAGCTATGTGAGCTTTTTGTTATGGAATGAATCGATGACTGAACAACAAACAGACAGGACTTCAATTATCAGAGTCAGTGTGATCAGATGGGCTGGAGAGCATGATTAGTGAGCTGAATGCGTGATATTTTGTTGTCCTTCTCGGATCGGGGATCAGAGAAGGTTTAGTGAGAAATATTGGTCGACCTCAGCATCGGAGCGCACGTGGGGGGGCTCGAGTCTGGCACCCAGACGACTGAAGGCTTTGCTCTGTTGTTGTGGTGTTCATGTTCATGTTAATACTTTGTTGCGAATCCTTTGCAGGCAATGACTGCCTGAAGTCTGGAAGCCATGGACATCACCAAATTCTGGGTTTCCTCCTTTGTGATGCTTAGCCAGGCCTTTACTGCAGCTGTCTTCAGTTGTTGCTTGTTTGTGGGTCTTTCTGCATTAAGTTTTGTCTTAAGCAAGTGAAATGCTGCTTGATCGGGTTGAGATCTGGTGATTGCAATTGCAGAGTATTTCACGTCTTTGCCTTAAGAAAATCCTGGGTTGCTTTCGCAGTTTTTCATGCTTTCTTCTCCTCATCATTCTGGTACAGGTTGATCTTAGTTTCATCTATCCAAATAATGCTGTTCCAGAACTGAGCTGCTTTTTAGATGTTTTTTTGGCAAAGTTCAGCCTGTTTCCAGCAAGAGGTTGGGCAGCTGTATGCTGTGGAGCTTTCACCTTCCCACTGGAAGCTTCACAGGCTCAGAAAAACACCCAGGATTTTTCAAAGTATTTCCAGCGGGGCAGCCATATGCCACACCAATCAGAGGGCAGCAGTGACGGGGTGGGGTACTAGCGTCATCAACTATCCAAGCCAATCATTACACAATGGATGCAGCGGCCTGACTCAGCCCTGCTCGCACTACCTCCAGAGGTGATACGAAAAAAAACGTGGTTCAGCCAGAAAATGGGAATGCTCTCAAAAAGATTTGTGTGGTGTGGGGCAGGGCTGAGTAGATGACAGTGGAAAAGGGTCATAAATGCAAATGCCCCACCTGGAATCAACTCCAGACTCCTGCTTAATTGATGATTGATTAACGAGGGAACAGCCCAAACCTGTGCATGAAATAACTTTTGAGTCAACTGCCCAATTACAGTACCTTTGGTCCCTTTAAAAAGAGGTGGCTACATATTAAAGAGCTGCAATTCCTAAAACCTTATGCAACAGGTCAAGTGTAAAAATAACTTGACTTTGAGACAAACATTGTACAAATACTACACTTAGTAAAAACGTAAGTCTGTGATACTTACAATTTTCTTCTATTTTTAACAAGTCATTTGTGACCAATAAGGACAGTAAAGTCACTGATAAACCCTACTGGAAATCTTAGAGGGACTACCCTCAAATTAAAGCTGAGGAGTCTGCACTTTAAGCCCACATTGATTATATAGCTGTATCTTGAATGCTTTTGTAAACAGCTAAAATAACAGAACTTGTGTTAATGTCCAAATATATACAGACCTGACTGTATTATGAATCCAAATTTTTATGACATGCAAAAACCTAAACTGTGCATGTAAATGGGTTAGGGTTATGTACTAAAACCTCATTGTCTCCATCGTGCACAGACAGCATGAGAGGCAAGGAGCCTTTAATGGCTTAACAACACAATCACTTTTCATATTTGCCTTCCATATACTGTCAGAGCTCCTACGTGGGACATCCTACCCCAATCTTTTTGTCCTTCCAGTTTATCGTTTCTTGAAGATCAAACACCTCTCTGGTGAGTGAATCTAATTTAGTCTGCATTCGCTGGCTCTCCTGGAGTGGCATTGAGCAAGATAATAGTACAGGACAAGAACAAAAAAAGAAAACAATTGAGTGGAATAAAGAACAGAAGTGAAAATGACATTAAACACACCTATACAAAAACAGAGGCAAAAGTTGATGAACCAGATGAGAAGAGGTCAATTTGAACAGATACTGCTGAAAAAGAAACAATCAGTACCGCTGAGTGTTTTATGGTACAGCAAAACAAAAGTATAAAGACTGGGAGAGAACATGGAGGCAGTACAATCCCAGTGAATCCTTATCCAATTCCTTGGAACAGCATGTCCTACAGCCTTTTAAAAGTGCTGACAGAACTTTGGCCCAATGAAGTCTCACTTGCAGTCATACCTCTATAAGCTCATCTCTCTGGCGGATTCCCTCTTTAAGTTCTTCTTGTTTATGCTGCAGGACTGAACATGTGTGTTTTTGTCTTTCTAGTTCCTGAAAAATCAGACAGACTTTAAGTCTTTGACATCAACATTTCGAAATGTATTTAAGAACTCATGTCAAACGCTTGAATTTCTATTTTCACCTTTGATTTTTCTTCCAGCTCCCTTCTCATCTCAGCCATCTGTTCCTCCATCTCTTCTATGACATCCTTGAGTGTGTCCACTTGATAGATGAGGTTGGCTTTATCATTGTCCAGCTGTGCGTTCGACACCATGGCTTTCTTATACTTATCCTCCACTTCAGTGAGTGACTCCTGAAAATGTTGTTAACATGTTAATGAAAAAAAATGTTGTGAGGTGCTTTAAAATGTAGCTCAGCTGCATGCAACAGGTGGTCTGTAAGGTGTAAAGATTACTTGACTTTGAGACAAACACTGTACACAGGTCTTAAAATACTACACTTAGTACACATTTAAGTCGGTGATACTTAAGATTTTCTTCCATATTTAACAAGTCATTTGTGACAAAAAAGGACAGTAAAATCACTGATAAAACAATTGCAAGAAAAAATAGCATAATCTTCTGAAGTGAAACAAGACCCAGGTGTAAAAACTGGATCTAAAAGACAGAAATAAGTGCTTTAGGAAACAAGGAAATCAATTAAAATGCAAGAGTTGTATCAAAGTCAGGATGTTAGTAAACTACTCAACAATAGAAATACAGGCGCCTTCTCTTAATGAAGAGGGAACTGCTGAAGGTGACTATAGAAGTCAGACAACTAGAGAAGCGTGCCACTAAAATCCAAGCTAGAGGAGGTCAAAACTCAATGAAAGGCTCATATGTCCACAGGTGAAGCTTGATTCTTTTCATAATGCAACAGAAATGTTAAGAGTGTTTTACTTCAAATTCAATCCAATTTCAGTTTCATTTGATTTAGGTAGTGCCAATTCACAATAAAAGTCATTTCAAACAACTCTAAAGCAGCAACAAGTCACATCAACAGGTCCAGATTCAAAGTCAGATTATATACAAACAGTTCAATCCAACTGTAATATGACCAGTTTCAGTGAATTATAAAATGTCAATTAGTGAATAAATTCCAATCTAAAGAATCCAGCAGGTTGTTTTGTATCCATTTCAACACATTCCCCCAGGAAAGAGACAAAGACAAAAACAGAAGAGTTGGACCAGTCGTCATCTCCGTGGAAAGGGAAACAGTTAAATTTAATGACACCAATTATCTCACGATAAGAACAGACCATGCACAAGTAAAAGGAGATTATACAATTCAACCAGAAATGACCCAAACACATGGTTGTAGTTTTAGAAGTAATAGGATAGGGGACAGAGTGGAGCAAGTGGTGAGTAAGTCTGAGTTATTGGTGCCATATGGTTCCCAAAGGAATAAAAGAAGGCATGCTTCGAGCTCAAGCCCTTCTACCTTCAGCTCTTTAAGCCCTTGCATGTACCGCCCCTCTACATCCTGAATCTGGTCCTTTAGTTCATAGATATCCTGTAAAGCAGATGGAGGAATGGTTGAGGTGAATTGAAGAGGGCAGGGATGGTAAATGAAAGATAACAAAGCACCCATGCAGCCAGCTCAAAAACAGTTCAGCAGACAAACACATCACTCATATGAGGAACAGGTTTATATCTACACATCATATTCGGTCTTCACATGCAAACAAAGTGAAAAATATTCAACGCAAACACAACAAAAGAGGAGGGAATGCTATGAGAAGTTCACATGTATGTGGGACGTGTCGACACAAATGTCTCAAAAAAAAAAAAGAAAAAAAAAAAAAAAAAAAGAAAATTTATGATGCTCTTAAAACTTTTAAAAATTTATTTAAAATATGTATAGAAAAAAGCAAGTGTCTATGAACATCATACCCTAATTTCACTCAGATTGGTGTCAGGGTCATAGATGCTACCAGTGTCTGTGCTTCCTCGCCGTGATGAGGTGCCACCCAGTGATGCCAGGGTGGCAGGTGAGAGGCCTGGGGTGGTGCAACGGGATGATGGCTAAGAAAAAAAAGTGCATAAACACTCAATAAGAAAACCACAAAACAACACAGCATAATGCAAAAAAATTATTTATCTATTTATCATATACTACATGTCTCCTAAGTTATCGGTCCTACTCTAATCCCTCTAAGAGCCAATGTTAATGTCATCTGCTGGAGGGCATTTTCAAACATATCCTTTATCCAAGTTATATGATATATGGTTGTGCTTGTATAGCACTTTTTGAGATGACACAAAGTGCGTCACACTATAAATTTTCATTCATCCACACACTGGAACCTCTGATCACCACCATACAGGCATGGTGAAGTGTCTTTGCCCAGGGACGCACTGATGACAAAATCATCTTTTCCAAATGGAGTGAAGGAACACTACATGGCTGAATCAAAACAGATTTATTTGGTTTTAAAGATATAGGGATTTACTTACCCGACTATAATCAGTATACTGCTTGTCACATTTTTCATCCAGCTGTGGAAAAGAAAAGTAATAATATAAAATAAGTTGTGGACTATTGTGAGAACAGGCACTGTCTGTGTTCTTTCTCAGAGATGTTAAATCACCTGGAAATCAGGCAAGTTACTTTACAAGTTAATATACATTGGCATAAGTGCTGCGTGTTCACAAAAAGAAGAAAGCTGTCAATCAAACAAGAAAATAACTTAATTAGTTCAAAAGACAACACTGTTAAAGAAGTAACGGTTCTACATGCATACTGAGGCACTCTGATACAACACACATACACAATCCTTTTTAGTTGAATATATTTTCTTTATTATAAACTTTTCTGTGAAATCCCCAAAAATGTGGAATGAGTTTAAAACAGGCATCTTCCAGTTGGGGCATTTTATTCACACTTCTTTCATGCTGCACTAGATCTTTGCATTCCCAAATGCATAGACGTAAGCTTGGTTCAGGCACTTACAGCATCCAAATCTGGTATGCTCAAATCATCGAGGTCAGACACAATACTGCCCCTTCGGTTGGAGCGGCTGAAATAATCAGCTGCTGACTCACTAATGTCTGAGAAGTCAGATGACTACTTACAACAACACACAGGGTGAAGAGGATGGTGACAAAGAAAAGGAATAAGAGAGAATCAAAGAGTAAACTCACTACAAAAAATGCATAAAGAAAATAATGACATTTTAATTTAGTCACAAAACTGCTTCAAATAAAGGCATGAAAGTGACTCAACAACAATAATATAAAAATAGCAACAAAAATGTTTACTACTTTCCTAATTGCTGAAATGATTGTGTCAGAACAGCATCTGACATGGTTTTATCAAGCCCAGCTACTGTAGCTCACCACACTGTCCCTTCGGCCTCTGCTGTAGCGTTCCTGGGACACACTGCTGACAGTATCATCATCTGAGGAAGAATGCTAGAAATATCCACACCAATTACAGTTATAATTATAAGTTAAGAACCCAAAGTAATGTTAGCTTCATGCTCTCACATACAAATACACACTCTTGTTCAAAAAGTAATCCAAGCAGTAACAGATTACTGGATAACACTGAAGGTCATTTCTATGGGAAAAGCCTGTACACAAATAGAATTAGGTAGACCAAGATCAAAAGGGAACCCGTACTACAAGAGTTATAGTTTTACAGAACTGGAGAATAAACTCTTAATTCAAAAAATTGACACAAAAACACCATCAGCAATGCACTTTCCTGCAACAAGCTAATGAAAGGGTGCAAGCAAGAGTTGGATAGGTGTGACTGTTTATGCATTTAGAGTTTAAAGGTGCTCACCACAGGGCTGCTATGAGTGGATGTGGCTCCAGAAGAGTACCAGCTGCATTCAGACGGCTGTGGATGGGGGAGGATGATTGACATAAGGCCATAGTGGCACAACAACAAGATATTGTTGGATTGTTATCCAAAAATCACTTTGACAGATGTCAGAGGACTTACAGCTCTTAAACTGTAGTTTGATCCATATAGACCAGTGTTTTCATAAACTGAGGCCTGTGAGAGTATGTGGGAGACAACGCAGGACCCAAAAACAAGTCAAAAGACAACATAAATCTTTGATACAATATTAAAGTGGCTGAGAAAAATTACTTTCTGACAACTGCAAAAAACATGAGCACTGTCAGCTATTTGTCTCAGGAGTTTACAATAAAATCCTGGACTTTATACAAAGCAAAGTGGGGGAAATAATTATCTGACCCCTCGCTGATTTAGTAAGTTTGTCCACTGACAAAGAAATGAAAAGTCTCAAAACAGTATCATTTTAATGGTAGGTTTATTTTAACAGTGACAGATATCCCATCAAAAGGAAAATTGAAAAAGATATTTTAAACAAAAAATAAAAACTGATTTGCATTTCATTGCGTAAAATAAGTATTTGAGCCCCTGCCAACCATTAAGAGCTCTGGCTCCCACAAAGTGGTTAGACACCCCTACTCAATTAGTGACCATCATTGAAGACACCTGTCTTAACTAGTCACTTATATAAGAGACACCTGTCCACAGAACGAATGAACCAACCAACCAGACTCTCCAACATGGAAAAGAGCAAAGAGCTGTCAAAGGATGTCAGAGACAAAATTGTTGACCTGCACAAGGCTGGAATGGGCTACAAAACCATTAGCAAGAAGCTGGGAGAGAAGGTGACAACTGTTGGTGCACCAGTTCAAAAATGGAAGGAGCACAAAATGACCATCAATCAACCTTTGTCTGGAGCTTCACGCAAGATCTCACCTTGTATGGTCTCAATGATTCTGAGAAAGGTGAGAAATCATCCTAGAACTACACGGGAGGAGTTAGTCAAGCAGTTGGGACCCCAGTCACCAAGAAAACCCTTGGAGAAACAATACACTGCAATAGATTAAAATCCTGCAGAGCTCGCAAGATCCCCCTGCTCAAGAAGGCACACTTGCAGGCCCACCTGAAGTTTGCCAATGAGATGAAACCAAAATTAAGCTCTTTGGCATTAACTCCCCTCGCTGTGTTTAGAGGAAGAAAAATGCTGCCTTTGACCCCCAAAACACCACCCCCACCGTCAAACGTGGAGGTGGAAACATTTTGCTTTGGGGGTGTTTTTCTGCTAAGGGCACAGGACAACTTCACTGCATCAACGGGAAAATGGATTGAGCTATGTATCGTGAAATCCTGAGCGACAACCTCCTTCCTTCTGCCAGGAAACTGAAAATGGGTTGTGGATGAGTTTTCCAGCATGACAATGACCCAAAACATACAGCAAAAACAACAAAGGAGTGGCTCAAGAAAAAGCACATTAAGGTCACAGACTGGCCTAGTCAGTCTCCGGACCTTAATCCAATCAAAAACTATACGGTAATATAAAAAATATACGGTAATCTCTTTGTCATTAGACTAACTTAGAAAATCAGCGAGAGATCAAATAATTATTTCCCCCACTGTACATAACACATGGAATTTCTATTTATGAAGGCAGCTATGGGCATGCAGAATAGTGCTGGCAATGTACTCAATTGAAACTAACCATGCTGTAGCTACGAGACATCCCTGTGCCAGTGGTGGAAGAGGAGGACACTGTGGCCTATGGGACAGGAGGAGCATGGTGAAGGTCACTTTAGAGTACAGAGGGATGCTTTAGCCAGAATGTGAGTTGAGGAGAAATTTAAGAGGTTAAGTGAAAACACGAGCCTTTAGCTGATCTGGTAGCATTTCAGGTATTCAATTTTAAAAGGGTTAAGAGGTTAGATGAGGACATATGAGACTGTCCCTATCTTTAAACTTCTTAGACATGACTATTGTCAGATAACAAGTGGTTCCTAAAAATGAACGCAAATAACTACATATCTACAACTACATATAAGTTTAGCTCATCAAGAAAATGCAAAAGTAGCATATTTCTTATTTTGCTATGATGATTCTAAGACTTTTTTTAATCAGTAACAACTTGCCAGGGTTACAAATATCAATTAAAGAATATGCTAAATCAGTTTGCCCAAGTTTTAGTTGGTGTCCTTTAACATAAGGCTGCATGGTACAGACAAGAGGACCAACCCGTGGCTCATAGGTGGAAGTGGAGGGCGGGGGTGGTGGATTGGTCTTCATAAGGCTGGTGTAGTTCCTCTGATCATGGTACAACCCAGTCTAGAAAAGTGGTAACATAAAGTGACCTGAAACTTTTAGATTTTACTCTACAGTGTTCAACTATGGTGAATGTACAAAGATGAAGAGAATGGTTGGTATCCTCCCTCTGAAGAAAGTAAAAAAACTTTCCAGTAATTACTGAAATAAGTTAAAAATTACAAAAGTAATAATAAATAAATTACTGAAAATTAGCCAATGAAAATTAGACATTGCTTTAGAACTGTGGTTCAACCAAATTACTAAAGAACAAACTAATTAAACTGCCCAGGAAAAAAAATGATTGTACAGACTATGAGGGTATTCCAGAGCAAAAAGTGATGTCCAACATCAGGAAGCTTAGTCTCAGCCAGCGTTCATGGACCTTTCAAAAAAGCCACCCAAGAGTACACCCTATGTAGCCTAATTGGCGGCGGTAGCCTAATCAGGATGTACACCGTTCTCCGATTGGGAGATGGGGGTTTGATCACGGGTCCCAGCATGCTACGTGTCAAAGTATCCTTGGGCAAGATACTGAACCCTGAAATTGCTCCTTGGGCACCATACAAAATGGCTGCCTTTTGCTCCTCACAGATGAGGATGGGTTAAATGTAGGGATGCACCGAAACTTCGGCCACCGAAAAGTTTTGGCCGAAAATAACCCAAAAGTGCATTTTCGGTTTTCAGCCCAAAGACCTAAATCACCGAAACAACAAGGCCAAAACGTGTGACTTTGTGAGTAAACAGTACCACCATAAAAAGGGCTGCAGCAGTCAGTTTTGGGGATATAAATAAATACTTTCAGTGCCGTCTGTGCTCAATAGTCCGGATTTAACTGCAGTTACTCTAGACAAACACAGCAACAGTTCTGAAATCAGGGCACGATCCTGCACCCTGCACCCAACCAGTGTTGCCAACTTCGCTATTTCTAACTAAATTTCCAGACCTCCTTGATGACTTTTTTCTCTAAAAAGTGCCTAACGACAAATCTGGTGAGATTTCTGACAACACTGAACTGCTTTTTGTGTAACTTTGTTGCTGATATTCTCTGCAGATTACAGATCTGATTTGTTCTTTTTTGTCACAGAAGCTGGTCTGCACTAGCTGCTAGTGCTAGCTGCATGCATACCTGGTGCATTCAAGCAACGTTTAAGAATGTAGGACATTTAAAACTTCTACCAAAAACACTGAGAATGATACCATAAATTTCTGTTTAATGGGGTTTCTCATATGATGCATACTACACATATGCCCTAATTATTTCACAAAGTACTAAAACAACAAACCAAAATATTGTCTCTCTTAATTTAGTCTTTGAGATATCGCAGCAAATTTTTTTTTTCAGAGCTAGAAATTTTGTTATGTTTTGTTAACTGACCATTGTTAACTGACTGATCATTTCTTTCTGTGTTTCGGTTTTCAGCCTTGGTGTTTCCTCTTTTTCGGATTTTAATTTCGTTGCATCCCTAGTTAAACGCAGAGCTATAATTTCCCCAAGAGGAATCAATAAAGTATAAATTATTATTATAAAAATGGATCAAAAGAAAACAGGACTATTCTGAAGCCTTCTATAAGCCCAGATTTAAATTCTATTACTATTATTACTTCTATACTATTATTACCATCAGTGGAAAGAGCTGAAACATGCAGCCTTCAAATATGAGACAGCAGTTTGTCCACGAGGACAGAGCAAAATTAGATGTTGACAGATGCAGAAGGCTACAGAGTTAAAGAATTTGTTTGAACACAGTGATTGCCTAAAAAGGTTCTGCAACAAACAGCAAGACAATTTTTGTCCAGGTCCATTTCTACTACTACTACTACTGTCATTTAGCAGACGCTTTTATCCAAAGCGACTTACATTGAGAGAACATACAAGCAAGAAATCAAAGAGAAGGAAACAATATGAGGAGGTGGACTGTTTGGAGTCCAGTTTAATTCCGACGCTGATACATCAACTGTATCATTTTTTTTCTTTTTTTTGTAGAGATAAACTCCCAAATCGCTATCATAAATCATAAATCAATCCCACATTAAGACTGAAAGTGTTCTTTAAAGAGGTGAGTCTTAAGTCTGCTCTTAAAAGTAGCTGCCGACTCTGAGGATCGGACCGAGAGGATTGGACATTTCAATAAATTGTTTTTAAAAATATTTTGTTCAACTGTTCATAAGTTAAGGGTTATTATTAATGTCAGTTTCATGTTATTTCAGTAATTATTTGGAGTTTTAATTTCCTTAACAAAAGAGTACCAACATTTTTCAATGTCTGTACTTCCAGTACATGAACATTGGCTGATCTATAAGCAACAAAGCAATTATCAGTTGGACTTTTCAAGTGTAAAAAGTAATTCAAATATTTATTGAAAATTGTCACTGCAAAGCACTCCCACTTGGCACTGCTACTTTGCTTCAATTCAAAGCTGAAACTATAAAATTAATAGGATCAACTGACCAGCAACCCTTTCTTTGACGGGGACTTTTTATGGCTATGGAGATCATTGTACACAGAACTCTGTTCAGCCCCCAAAATGCAAGAAAAGAGAAAAGAAAAGACAAAGTAATACAGAGGAAAATATAAAAAGGATGAGACAGAAGAAAATGAACAAACACAAAGCTACATACAGTAGAGCGGGAACTCTTGAGAGTGGAACTAGCAGAAAGGCCATCAGACTGAAGAGAGACAAACAGATGTAAATTTATCTTATACCAACTGTTAGGTTTACTTCGATTAAGATACATGCACTTTCAAATTGGAATATTCTTTCTAAATCTAGCTGAAAACTGGCTAAATATTGATCCCTCAAAGGCACTAAACATGTTTCAAATACAATCATAGAACATTGCAGATAAAAAGTTTTGACTCAAAATTAAAAAGCTGTTCAGCTACATTGTTTACATTTGAAAGTACAATAGTATACCTTAGTAAGTACAGTACACCCACAGATTAAGTTACACAGATAGGACACTTGAGGCGTTATCTGTAACTGGGTAACACAATGCATTGTGGGTAACTATGACTCACAAGTTTTAATCCATCAGCTAGCCACCTAATTAAGTAAGTCATCTTGGATGGTTGTGAGTCTGTTGTCATCAAGAGTCCTTAAAGCTGGAGTGCGTAACTTCTGTAACTTCTGTTGCCCCCTAGCGGAATTTTTGCGTCATTACAACAATAAAGCTGGCGCTTCCATATGACGTAAGCCCAGCTGCCACCGCTTTATCTCTGCTGTTGTTATTCCAACCGGTATCTGTCTTAATCAAGCTTCAAATTCAGTCTGTTTACTTTACCTGGCTCTATATTTGTTTCAATAAATATCATTTCATTGTTGAAAAAATCAAGAGAAACCAGTAAAATATAAAAATACTGGTAAAAAAACCTTCAGAGTTCAGGTTGGACTGTTTACAGGTTTGATTGTTCACTTTAATCTACATTTAACAGTTTGGTGTTGAAATTTATTAGTCAGCTGTTGGGGCCACAATGATCTATTTGTCTTATTGAGTGAATTTTTTCAGTTTTGACACGATGCAGAATCCTGCAATCAGCTACACTGATCTGACTGACTGAAAAACCGTTACACTGGGAAACTGACAGACACAAACTGACAGACACAAACTGACACAGATAGAGACAGAATCAGCTGATCAGCTGGAACTTCGGCGCTCTGGGTTTCATCTGGTGCGCATTTTATATTTTGACAGTGTGTGCGGACCTGCGGACCACTTATGCACCCCTGAACATCAGCCAGATCTCTTCTCTCCACCGAGGAAAGCGACGCCGATACAAATTCGCGTTTGCCTTCTCCTTCGGTCACTTTCCTTCTTAGCCAATAGTCCCTCTGCCGAACGTCCAGGAATAATTTTTTTTTTTCGTGGTAGGATCCACTTCCCGATAAGTGTCTCTCGGCTGTTTATTTGGATTCTCCGCCATGTCGACCTTCACGTTCTGCCGGCTGCTACAAGACACTGCGTTCTATTTCTTATTATTTTTCTTGTTGTGACATAAAAGACGTAATTTCATGTGCGACAGCGCGGGAATGTCGCAGTCGACACGCAAAGTAAAAATGATATATATTGAAAAATACCGTGAGATGTTTGAGGAGCCGATCGACTTAATCTGCATTGTGTCATCTCCTCTGATAGTGGCTTGGCTGAAACGGACATCCACGGACATGTAAAAGTTACGCACTCCAGCTTTAATGTCTCTCCTGTTCCCTTACTAACAAACATGTCAGTTAATTTAAAGCACTGGGCTGCGTCTGTGGCCAGTGCTTTTTTCTTTTTGATCCATCTCCCCCTCTGCTCTCCCTTTCCCTGTCCATTTCACTCCAATTTCCCTCTAGAGCGAAAGGTGCGGGAGTGGAGTGGGGGTGGGGGGTGGGATAGCTGACATTGTGCTACCTGTGGCTACACTGGGGCAGATGGTATAATGAGCCACACGACGAATTGTTTGTTTATTTGATCAAGCTCCACCTGACCGTCACGAGCAGGCCAGTTTGGCGGCCAGGTAGGGCTGGGCGATATGAACCAAAATTCATATCTTGCTATTTTTCATCTGAATCTCGATATACGATATATATCTCGATATAATTTTTTCCCCCAAGACTATTCTAATTTACAGCCTTGAGTGCTAAATCAACTTTTACTAACTAACAACAGCACATGTGCATTAAAAAACTTCACTGAAATAGCGGTATATCAGGGGTATGACAAGATCTTGTGGCATGAGATCTCGCAAGATTAAATTGTAACAAGAATTATCATCTATGTAAAAAGCTGCTTCGCGGGTAAAAGGCGGGTGTGTGAACTATTCCCAATGTGACCTGTGGGGGCAGTAATGCTCATTTGTAGGGTCTAGTCTGCCTGGACTAACAAGAAAAAAAAAACAGCAGCAGCAGCAGCAGTGAGAACGCACGTTCTCTCTGGTAGCAGCACAGAAACACGGTGCTGGAGAGAGGAAATATCGTCATTGATGAAGCCCCCATCACATTTAATTCGTTTGTGTGTAAAATGTAAAATATGGTCTTGTTCTCGTGAACCTGATATCATGTCTTTTCTCCTCTCATGAGCTATGTGTATCGTCACACCCCTACTGTATATTAAATGACACTTTCTTAAAACAAAATTAATGAAAAATACTTTTCCATGACCAAAATAAAAATACAGTAATGCGAAATACAAAATAAGATCCAATAAGCAAAAATAAAAACAAGTCAGTAGATTTTATAAAGTTTTGTCTCTACTAAAGGCTTGACCTCTTGTTTGTAACTCGATTCAAACGTTTTTGTGCAAATATGAGACATGAGCTCGTGAAAAATCTGCCCTGTTGATCTACATGTCGGTGGTCAGAGCAAAGTGTCGTATTTCAGGGCAGAGAGCAGAGGCTCTCTCTCAGCTCTGCACACATTTTGAGGCAGACTTTTCTTTCAAAATAATTTCGGCTTGGTAGTGGGTCAATTTAACTAGAAGTTTCAAGTCAAGCTGCTTAACAGTTGCTATGGAAACCATGTGGTTGGCAATGTGACACATTCCAGCTTTCATGCTTTTCTGCTCATATGGGACCAAACGAGTCAGAAAGTTCTGCCTGTTTAAGGGTGGAAGGCTGAGGAGATTTTAGTGTCTGAGTTACGACCCGCAGTTTAACACACTGTTCTTTATGCTGTTGTTGTGCTGGAAATAGTAAATGCCATGTAATTATATAGTGCTTTTCTCAAGTCCTGCGACTCCCAAAGAGCTTTACACTACAGAAGACGTTACTTGTGCGAGAACTTTTGATCGGGACGTGTTTTTTGGCACACTCTGCAGATTACATGTTTCTGCTGTTCAATTCAAACCACCTCCATATCAGTGAGCTATTATTTTAATTTTACCACACAGTTGTGTGTCGAATTTTCCACTATGACCATGGTGTGAGGCTGTCATGAGCAACAGGACACACGTGTGTGTGCTTAAAGCAGTTGGCGGGCAGGTTGCTGCAGCTGTACTGTGGAGGCTGAACCGAAAGATTCTGTGAGAGACAGACAGGGAAGTAAGAAACAAGAAAACAGCAACTCTGCCACTGTAATTTCAACTCTAAACAAGCCATCTCGATATAAATGATATTTCATCATTCTATATCATTTATGAAAAATTCTCGATATATTTAAAAAGCTCGATATTTTGGCCAGACCACCAGGAAATCTCCCTCTGCTCCTGACGTTCTGTCAGCACCTGATGGCTGCCAAAACTAAGTTCAGGACACTCGTCATCACTAATCACCATCTTGAGCTCAGTAACTCAAGGCACCTAGTGGACCTTCTGAAGAAGCTGCTGAAAGAAATTGAAAATTTGAAGTTACAAATCTATCAGATCTATCTGTGTAACTTAATCTGTGGTACACCTTTAGTGACCGAGGTCCTAAAGCACAGGAGGACCCAGTAACCTGAGTAAAAGCTAAACAATTAAAATACCAATCCAAAACACTCATTATTACATACTTAAAAGTATCAGTTGAATAAAGTAAACTAACACTCAAGCGTTCAAGACACATAACCGTAGTTCAACTGTTGTGATTTATTTAGACAATGATTAGTCAATGTACAGTTAGGCCCAGAAATATTTAAAAACTAACACAAGTTCTGTTATTTTAGCTGTTTACGAAAACATATTCAAGATAGTTAGATAATCAATATGGGCTTAAAATGTGGACCCTCAGTTTTAGTTTGAGGGCATTCATGCTTAAATTGGATTTAGGGTTAAGAAATTACAGCTCTTTAATATGTAACCACCTCTTTTTCAAGGGGCTCAAAATTAATTGGACAAATTAAAGCAGTACAAAATAATTTTTAAAAGTTTAAGATACTGTTTTGAAACTTGTCTAAGAGGATACTCACTGAAAAACATGTTCAGTTTCATATTAAACATCACTCTGGACGCCTCTGGTCGCCCTTTATTACAATTAATAACTTCAGTAATTCGGGTTGCAGCTGGAAGTGGTGTTCTGATGATTTATGCTGCCCTGTCGAAAAATGCCACCATAGTGCAAATTGACAACTTATTTCATAATGAGATGTCATTCAAAGTTAATACAGTATTCTTGTTTATGGCGAGTGTGCTCTGTTAATTATTTAAGCATATTTTTATGATCTTCCCTGATATTTTCTATATAAAAGCCCTCTGGGTCCTTATCAGCCACTGTTGGGTCCCTGTCCTCTGGGTGTGTTCAAACATTTGCCTGTCACTCTGACAAAGCAAAGAAAGTAAAAATAACATCTTATTTAGTGTTCCTGTTCTGGGAGAATTTCTTTGATAGGTTAGGTAAAATCTATTTATGGAAAAATATAGAAACAAAAACATTGCAGAATATTCCACTTCTTTTCCTTGAAAAAAAAAAAACCTCCTGGGTTGCTTTTGCACTATTTTTTGGGTCATTGTCCATCTGTACTGTGCAGTACCATTCAGTCAACTTTGCTGAACTTGTCTGACTCTGAGCAGAAAGTAGATGCCGGTACACTTCAGAATTAATCTGGCTGCTTCTGTCTACATCATCAATAAACACTAGTGACCCAGTGCCATTGGAAGCCATACGTGCCCATGTTTATTATATACCTTGAAAAAGAGGTGGCTACATATTAAAGAGCTGCAATTCCTAAACCCTTTATCCAATTTGGACATGAATACCATCAAATAAAAGGTCCTATATCATGCAAAATCACTTTTAACCATGTTGTGATGCTATTTCTTTATTAGATATGGGATTTTAGGTAAACCGAGTGCTTTACTACCTGGTTGGATAATAACTTGAGAATATAAGTTATATTTTAGGACAAATTAATACTATATAACACCAAAAGTAAGATTTTATCATATATATGCCTATCCCAGATGTTGAAAACTGTAAAATAGCTACAAGACCTTTAAGCCCATATCGATTATATAACTGTATATATTTTTTCATAAACAGCTAAAATAACAGAACTTGAGTGTCCAAATATCTCTTGGCCTAACTTTAAGACAAGTGGGACATAGAACACTAAGATTTTCACACAAGTTCAAGAAGCAGAAAACATAAATGACACAAAAATTGGTTCACAATAAAAAGGAAAAACAGATATAGATTACATTACTGATAGCCACTGAGGCATTATATTTCATTTCATTTGTTTAACTAAATGCTCCTTTCAACATTTTCAGAATTGCCACACTGATGCTCACACAACGCACCAAGGTGTCCTTTTTCCGAAAACTGGATCGATCCTTGATAGATCCCACATCACGTGCAGCTGATGATGTTGACTTTAGATAAAAAATGTTCAACTTTATTAGGTTTAAGTATCTTTGAGAACGGTGTGCACAAGGTTGAAATAATTCAACATAAGCACTTATTTAATGAGTGCTTTTCTAAAGCAAGAACTTTGCCACTTTAGAATGTCACTTCATACGCACCCTGTAGCTGCGAACTGACATGACATCATCATTCAGCCCCTATTAATGTGGAAACAAGGAGTCACATCAGGAAAACAATGAGAAATTTGAATGAAAAAAAGTTATCCAAATAAGGATGGAAGACAGAAATTACAGGCAGACAAAGAAAAAACGAGAGAGTAGAGATACAGACCCGGTAATGATGGTTGTTGCATTTACTAATACTAGAAGCTCTGGCTTTTTCTGTTTCAGCCTGAAATCAGGAAAGAAGGTCAAAAAAGATTATATAGTGAGAGTAAAGAGCACTGGATTTTATTTATCAGTTATTAGGCGAATCCAAAAACCACAAAATCACCAAATAGATGCCAACAACATGTAGTTGTCAAGCTCTCCAAGAACAGAGACATAGCCAGTTACAACAGCAAGTGCATCGAGCATTATAACTTAATCTTCTGACATACAATAAAAAATGTTTCTATCTGAATCAACATCCCAACACACATTCATTTCGAGCATAAAAAAGGCATGTGAAGGACTACAGTAAAAAACTTAAAGCACCAATTTGGTAGCAGACTCAACCACCCTGTATAGGCCTAAATTGACACATCAAATGCACACAGTCACAAATCCGAGCCTCCAAAGCAAATACACTCTTGAAGCATAGTTTCACTATGTGGTACACAAAGTCTGTGAGTCAGCTGTAACTAAATGGTGAATGGGGTTCAATCCAACACAACTATGTTAGTGTAGAAAAAAAAAGCAACACCACTCCTTTTCTTGCCTACCATCCACTGGTGGATCTGACCCCATTTTCTGTTGCTACTGCGGGATGAGTGGGAAGAAAGCTGAAATGCCAGAAATGAACAGTCATACTTCATTTTAAACTGCAGAAAACAGAGAAACTGAAATGTTTTGCAGCAGAAATAGATCTTCAGGATTTCTTTGTGAACATGCAGCACTTACCTTTTTTCGCTTTATATTTATGCACATAAAGGAAAAAGGTGTAAAGCCAAACAACTTTTCAAAAACATTGTGGGCCAAAGGGATACAGAGAAACTAGTCCATGCATTTACTACAAACTTAATCAAACTATATACATGATGTTTGAAAAGTAATAGAAAAGTCCTTAAAATGTTGCTGCAAATTTTGATGCTTAGTAGAAAGACAAATTCATACACTGCTTAAAAAATTAAAGGGACACTTTGAAAACAAACCAGATTTCAATTTGGAAAAAAGCCCTGCTGGATAACCATATGGATATGTAATGAGTAATGTGTTCAGAACAAAAAGATGCCACATCATTTGATCAAACAATATTACTGAGCTCTTGGACAGTCTGAGGTGCAATCTGGTGGTGTTGTCTGGTAGACCTGGTGGTCTATTGAATTTAGGTCATTTGAGCATGGAGACTAGTCAATGGTATCAATTCCTTTATCCTTCAGGAACTGCCTGTCACATGAGAAGTATTATTCTGGAGAAGGAACTCAGAACCCACTGAACTAATGAAGGGTCTAACAATGAGTCAAAGAATTTCACCTCTAATGGCAGTCAGCGCCATTGTTTATCTTGTACAGGTCTGTGCATCACTCCCTGAATATGCCTCCCCAGACCAGCACTAACCCACCATCAAACCAGTCATGCTGAAAAATGTTCCAGGCAGCATAATGTTCACCACTGCTTCTCCAGAGCATTTCATGTCTTTCACATCAGTTCAGAGCTCAAATGCAAAACTACTGAAAAGCAGTCAAAAAAAATGGGAAGGGAAAAAATGTCTGTGGCCTCCATCTGCAAAGCCGTTCCTGTTTTTGTGGTTGTATCATTGTTGCCCCTTTAGTCACCTGTTAGAGTGATTAACGACCCCCTCTTTTACTTAACTGACCAGATCCATATCCCACATACAGTATTTATCTAAATTAATACTCTCATTAAAAAGTATTTCTTTGATTTTTAAGCAGTGTATTTCTTCAATTTCTTCTTTTAGTATATCACACTCTTAATGACCAATGTCAAGCTTTTCTTTTATGTAAAATTATGTTTTAGTTAGGATTTGTTTATCCTGAGCCAACCCCTTAGTTTTGCAGCTGTAGGTTTAAAGAGGCCATTTTATTAAAAACAGTTTTTCTGAGGTTTCTGTTGAATATTTTAGCTCCACAGGTGTTCTTACCATCATAGCGGGTGTGACAACAGGTCAACAACTTCTCTTTCGGTTTTTATCTATCAAACTACGCAGGTGGCGATAAAATCTGAGTTCTCACGAGTTCGAACGGCCTGTATCTGTTTCGTCACAACTCCTTTGTTCATTAATATTCGGCAGCTCCCGCAGTTGAAACCACGCCTAGCAGGCTGCTGGCTAAAAGCTGTAGCATAAGACGTAACAAACCGGAAGACACGACGTCTGCTGTTGCCATGCGCAGCGTGGCAGGAAACAGTATGCCTTGTTCTCATGAGGAGCCACAGTCTCCTCCCTTTCCGGTCGGCCCATGGGTCCCCTGAACGAAAAAATAATGAATGGAAGTCAATGAAGCGATAAAAGTTATTTTCTGGTCCGCTTTGTCTTACGCCCTGAATCACACATATGCTGTACCGCAATTTAAATGATAAATAATGATGTACGTTTTGACCGAGTCTGTCAAGTGGATTTGGATTTATTTTTAAAATTTCGTAATTAAAATGACTACAACTGGAAAGTCGGAAATATGATGTCATGGCAGAATCTCCCAAGTCTCACCGCTGCCTTTTCCCTTGTTTTTACATGACAATGCCGGTGTGTTTTTGTGACTGAATGTCACCACAAAACTAGTTGTTTAATGATCCTTCCTTCGTCCTGATAGAAGGAGGTGAAGCTCGCTAAACTCACCGCCATTGTTCCTATTCTGATTTTTCTTCTCCTTCTGAGTGGTATGGTGACGTCAATTTTACGAGACAATTGGTTGTAGTCTACTACGTGTCTTCACACAAAATATAAACTTTTGCCAAGTGCCGAAAATGATTGCTTTGTCGGCATCAAAATTTGTCTTTACAACTGACGGACATCATATGTTCGATCTATGGTGCATTTCAAACTGGATCAGAAAATAACTTTTATCACTGTATTGACTTCCATTCATTATTTTTTCATCCAGGGGACCCATGGACCGGAAGTAGTAGGGCGTGACTTAGGCTCCCCATAGGCTAGTTTGTTAGCCAATCTGAGTCCAGCAAATTCGCATTATGAATATTAATGAGTTGCTGTCTGAAGTCTAACAGAACCAGCCGAATTTTGACGCAGAGAAATTGAAAGGTCTGTTCATCAGTGTTTCTTAACGTTTTTTTAGTTAAAAAATGTTTCATATTACAGGTTAATACTTAAGAAATAAAAGTCATGAAATTTGTGTGAAATGGCCTCTTTAAGTTGTTGAATGAAACACTGACCATTTTTCAAAAGTCTGCTGTTTTTATTATCTTTAATATTTTTGCTGCAACTTAACTTTGTTCTCATAATTTTTTTTCTTTACAATAATCTAATAACGTTAATAAAATTAACGTAGGCCTATTTGTCTTAATGTGAAACTCACATTTTGGGGGACATGAGCAGCTTGAAGAAAGTCTGTGCCCTCTCAGTGCTTTCAACTTGGGTATGAATTTGATCCATTTGCCTTTTCTCTATAATGTCCTGACCCTTCTGAAGTAAATTGGTGCTAAGTAAAAATCTACATTTAAGTGAATAATGCATTACAGACTGTAATATCTTGTTTGATGTAAAAGATCCTGCTTCAAGTGCATCTTCACATTCAAAGTACAATCTTTATCAATTACCTCTTTTTGTTGTCGTTCAAGTTCTCTCATTCGAATATCTCTTGCCTCTGCCCGAGCTGCCCTCTTTGCCGCCAGCCTCGCCTCTGCCTGAGATACAACATAAACACAATTGTCAGACATGAATGGGAATTTCAAATACATAGTACATAAAAAACAAGAAAAACAAGTGTCAGTCAAACAAATAATAAAACAGCTGAAGTATAACAGACAACAATATTTGGGTATTCAAAATGTCTTCATCTTGTAAAGAAAACAAAAGCTGATAAGTGTATAAGGTAGTTGGTATTGTACTTTATTATAAAATGTAAAACTGTTACAGATGTGAAAATAACATTTAAAAAATTGCCGTACATTATTGGAGAAAATGTTCCTGGGGTCACAGTTGTATGTGTGTCATTAATATTCAATGGAAAAACAACATGAACATGGTGAAACTGTTAATGGCATATTATTAAGTTTGTTAATGTAATTTTTTTCTCACGTATTTATGCAGGGTTTGTTGCTTGAACAAATACTTTTTAATTAGATTAAAGTAGATGATATTATTGGAAAGTGCCAGATATTTTTTTATTGTTCTGTCGTTGATCCACAGGTATTTTTATTATTTCAGAACTTTGTTCTGTTCTGGGGACTAATGTGGAGCGGAGTGCACCAGCTGGTTATACACCCGGGTGTAACCTTAAAGCCATAGTGCGTAACTTCTGTCGCCCCCTAGCGGAATTTTTGCGTCATTACAACAATAAAGCTGGCGCTTCCATATGACGTAAGCCCAGCTGCCACCGCTTTATCTCTGCTGTTGTTATTCCAACCGGTATCTGTCTTAATCAAGCTTCAAATTCAGTCTGTTTACTTTACCTGGCTCTATATTTGTTTCAATAAATATCATTTCATTGTTGAAAAAATCTAGAGAAACCAGCAAAATATAAAAATACTGGTAATAAAATCCTTCAGAGTTCAGGTTGGATTGTTTACAGGTTTGATTGTTCACTTTAATCTACATTTAACAGTTTGGTGTTGAAATTTATTAGTCAGCTGTTGGGGCCACAATGATCTATTTGTCTTATTGAGTGAATTTTTTCAGTTTTGACACGATGCAGAATCCTGCAATCAGCTACACTGATCTGACTGACTGAAAAACCGTTACACTGGCAAACTGACAGACACAAACTGACAGACACAAACTGACACAGATAGAGACAGAATCAGCTGATCAGCTGGAACTTCGGCGCTCTGGGTTTCATCTGGTGCGCATTTTATATTTTGACAGTGTGTGCGGACCTGCGGACCACTTATGTGCACCCCTGAACATCAGCCAGATGTCTTCTCTCCACCGACGAAAAGCGATGCCGATACAAATTCGCGTTTGCCTTCTCCTTCGGTCACTTTCCTTCTTAGCCAATAGTCCCTCTGCCGAACGTCCAGGAATTTTTTTTTTTTTTCGTGGTAGGATCCACTTCCCGATAAGTGTCTCTCGGCTGTTTATTTGGATTCTCCGCCATGTCGACCTTCACGTTCTGCCGGCTGCTACGAGACACTGCGTTCTATTTCTTATTATTTTTCTTGTTGTGACATAAAAGACGTAATTTCATGTGTGACAGCGCGGGAATGTCGCAAGTCGACACGCAAAGTAAAAATGATATATATTGAAAAATACCATGAGATGTTTGAGGAGCCGATCGGCTTAATCTGCATTGTGTCATCTCCTCTGATAGTGGCTTGGCTGAAACGGACATCCACGGACATGTAAAAGTTATGCACTACAGCTTTAAGTCCAACACAGTTTTGAAAGTTACGCCCAACCCATTGTTAGTGCACCACTCAGGTGTAAACCCTTTGGAGGCTATGTCCAGGTGTAACTTTTACACCTAGTGTGGATCAGGTTTAAGTTGGAAGACCCAATTAGTATCCATGACAATGATAATTTCCCATCATCACTCTAAAGCCATTGTTAGAGTCGTTGGTAGACCTCTGAAAACAATGGCCGCGAGGCATCTAATTTACAGGCTTGGGTAGGAAAGCGTATTTAGAAAAAAGTGTGTTTTACGGGACAAACCCACTGGATACATTTTTGGACAGTGAGTTGCTTGAAAGATTTGATAGACAGACCCCTTTTGAAATTATTGATTAGCTCTCCCCACTGCTGAGGCACTCCTCTGAGAGAAACGGTGCGCTGCCCCCCCACCCCGCAGGTGTTAACTGAGCTGAGATTTTATGCAAACAGGACATTTCAGAATACAGTGGGGGACATGGTAAATGTCCATCAAACAATGACTTGAAGGGCAATAAGAAGTTTGTCTCTGCAGTGCTGCATGGGCTATTACATTCGTTTGCCCATGCAGGAAGAAGCAGTGAAGACAAAAAAAAACCTTTGATTCTAAGTCCGGGCTGCCTGGCGTGATTGGATGTATTGATGGCACCCACGTTCACATTCACGTTCCTGAGCATGAATATTTATATGTAAACAGAAAGGGTTTTCATTCAGTCAATGTCCAGATTGTCTGCAAGTCCAACATGACCATATACAACCTAGTGGCTAAATGGCCTGGATCAACACACGATGCATGCATCTTAAGGGAGAATGTTATTCATCGAGAGTGAGGCAGGAGGACTCACTGGCATCCTCCTTGGTGACAGTGGGTACCCACTAAAGAGATGGCTTATGACTCATGTCATTGTACCTTGAAGAGCACAGGAGCGCACATACAACAGGAAGCACGCCATGACATGCAACCTCATTGAGCGCTTCATCAGTGTGCTCAAACTTAGGCAAATTAACATTATTATTATTGTTATGTAGTACAGGGTGGGACATTTATACGGATACACCTTAATGGTTGGTGATTATAATGTCCTGTTTGTAGCACATTAGTATGTGTGTGCTTAGTATAAAACCAAGCACACCATTGTTTTTTTTGTGAAATTACCAATAAGTTTGATGTGTCACATGACCCTCTTCCTATTGAAAAAACAAAAGTTGGATCCAAGTTGGCCAACTTCAAAATGGCCACCATGGTCACCACCCATCTAGAAAAGTTTGCCCCCTCACATACACTAATGTGCCACAAACAGGACGTATGGCCCACCCTGTAGAAGTAGTAGCTAACATAAATTCTGTGTTTTTTAAGTTCCACTGCCTCCACAGTGAGCTACGCATGCCCCCAAAACGAGTTTGTGTTATTGCTGCCATGGTTGTACTGCACAACATTTGTGTGTTAAAACGATTTCCCCTACCGAGACAAGAAGAGCTGATTCTTGAAGGACAGGACGAAACCTTGTGACTGCAAACCCTAACGTGGCCTATTATCCACAATCATATAATCAACAATCTATATAATTCTTTCACTGAGGAAAATAAATAGCTACATAATCACAAAAATGAGAAGAAATTGTTGCATTACATTTATTTGTTTATGATTATGGACATATAATAAAGAAAAGATAAGTAAACAGGACGGAGCATGCACTGAGGAAAAGCACATGGGACACAGAGTGAAGTAAATTGTGGCATATTAATAATTTAAACTATTTGTGAAAACATCGCCAACTTGTTTTAAAGACTGTGAAAAAACAGTAAAATACAACCCCCACTGTTTGTGCCATCCTGGAGGACAGAGTAGAAGATTTAGATAGTTTGCAGAGTTACATACACACATACATCACCGGCCACTTTATTAGGTACACCTGTCCAACTGCTCGTTAACACTTAATTTCTAATCAGCCAATCACATGGCGGCAACTCAGTGCATTTAGGCATGTACACATGGTCAAGACAATCTCCTGCAGTTCAAACCGAGCATCAGTATGGGGAAGAAAGGTGATTTGAGTGACTTTGAACGTGGCATGGTTGTTGGTGCCAGAATGGCTGGTCTGAGTATTTCAGAAACTGCTGATCTACTGGGATTTTCACGCACAACCATCTCTAGGGTTTACAAAGAATGGTCTGAAAAAGAAAAAATATCCAGTGAGCGGCAGTTCTGTGGGCGGAAATGCCTTGTTGATGCCAGAGGTCAGTTACAACCAAGGTAGGCAGAAGAGCATCTCTGAACGCACAGTACGTCGAACTTTGAGGCAGATGGGCTACAGCAGCAGAAGACCACGCCGGGTGCCACTCCTTTCAGCTAAGAACAGGAAACTGAGGCTACAATTTGCACAAGCTCATCGAAATTGGACAATAGAAGATTGGAAAAACGTTGCCTGGTCTGATGAGTCTCGATTTCTGCTGCGACATTCGGATGGTAGGGTCAGAATTTGCCGTCAACAACATGAAAGCATGGATCCATCCTGCCTTGTATCAATGGTTCAGGCTGCTGGTGGTGGTGTAATGGTGTGGGGAATATTTTCTTGGCACTCTTTGGGCCCCTTGGTACCAATTGAGCATCGTTACAACGCCACAGCCTACCTGAGTATTGTTGCTGACCATGTCCATCCCTTTATGACCACAATGTACCCAACTTCTGATGGCTACTTTCAGCAGGATAATGCGCCATGTCATAAAGCTGGAATCATCTCGGACTGGTTTCTTGAACATGACAATGAGTTCACTGTACTCAAATGGCCTCCACAGTCACCAGATCTCAATCCAATAGAGCATCTTTGGGATGTGGTGGAATGGAAGATTCGCATCATGGATGTGCAGCCGACAAATCTGCGCCAACTGTGTGATGCCATCATGTCAATATGGACCAAACTCTCTGAGGAATGCTTCCAGCACCTTGTTGAATCTATGCCACGAAGAATTGAGGCAGTTCTGAAGGCAAAAGGGGGTCCAACCCGTTAATAGCATCGTGTACCTAATAAAGTGGCCGGTGAGTATAGATCAAGTGTTTGACAAAGCTGTCATGGGATCCAAAACGAACAAGACTGCAGCAGCCAACACCACCCTGCGGAATAAACGAAGCAGACCTCAAGACTCACATGAAGCAGCTTCTTCGTCCAGTGAATAGATAGTCAACATTTTGGAGTCCACTGATCAAAGGCTTTCTAGTTTTGATACATATCTCGATCTGGTTGAATTTCTGCATAAAGAGTTCCAGTTTGAGGGAATCTCTTGAATACAGCCAGGAGCAGGTGGAGCAGTTGGCCTTTGAAAAAGGATTATCCGTGTCTTCTATCACTGAAGATGTGGGCCAGCTCTCGGAGGAAAACAAAACTCTAAAAAGAGGCTGTTTTAGATCTTCAGGCCTGCAGCATGAGGGACAATGAAGATTCTGGAGGAGACAGTCAAAAACATCATCTTCCATCGGGTATTGCCTTGGAGCCAGGAGAGCAGACGGCAGAAGACCTCAGCCTGTCGTGGCCAAATTTTAACATTACAAGGAAAAAGAACTTGTTAAAAGCCACGGGAGAGAACTGAAGGGGAAGGACTTCAGTGTGAATGAGCAGTTCCCTCGGGAGTTTGGTCCATATTGACATGATGGCATCACACAGTTGGTACAAGGCAGGATGGATCCATGCTTTCATGTTGTTGACGGCAAATTCTGACCCTACCATCCGAATGTCGCAGCAGAAATCGAGACTCATCAGACCAGGCAACGTTTTTCCAATCTTCTATTGTCCAATTTCGATGAGCTTGTGCAAATTGTAGCCTCAGTTTCCTGTTCTTAGCTGAACGGAGTGGCACCCGGCGTGGTCTTCTGCTGCTGTAGCCCATCTGCCTCAAAGTTCGACGTACTGTGCGTTCAGAGATGCTCTTCTGCCTACCTTGGTTGTAACTGACCTCTGGCATCAACAAGGCATTTCCGCCCACAGAACTGCCGCTCACTGGATATTTTTTCTTTTTCAGACCATTCTTTGTAAACCCTAGAGATGGTTGTGCGTGAAAATCCCAGTAGATCAGCAGTTTCTGAAATACTCAGACCAGCCATTCTGGCACCAACAACCATGCCACGTTCAAAGTCACTCAAATCACCTTTCTTCCCCATACTGATGCTTGGTTTGAACTGCAGGAGATTGTCTTGACCATGTGTACATGCCTAAATGCACTGAGTTGCCGCCATGTGATTGGCTGATTAGAAATTAAGTGTTAACGAGCAGTTGGACAGGTGTACCTAATAAAGTGACCGGTGAGTGTAGTCCGACAGTATAAACGTTATTTGTTGCTTTTTCCAGAAAATATTCTGGCCCACACCTTCACATATTAGTGTCGGGCGTCTCTCACTTTTCTCTTCATTCATCTGTGCGTGACATGAAGCGTCCAGCATTATCCACACAAATAAGAAGACATGGATGCAAGGCAGGAGCAAACCGAAAGAGAGAAAGAGGAAGTTTAAACCTTCACTTTCATCAGTCATATTGACAAATGTGAGATCTCTTGCTAACAAAATGGATTAACTTGAAACTCTGTTGAAGACCCAGCCAGAGTATCGGGAATGCAGCATCATGTGTTTTACTGAGACATGGCTAAAGGAGAGTGGTACCCGGTGGGGTCTTCTGCTGTTGTAGCCCATCTGCTTCAAGGTTGTGCGTGTCGTGGCTTCACAAATGCTTTGCTGCATTCCTTGGTTGTAATGAGTGGTTATTTCAGTCAAAGTTGCTCTTCTATCAACTTGAATCAGTCGGCCCATTCTCTTCTGACCCCTAGCATCAACAAGGTATTTTTGCCCACAAGACTGCCGCATACTGGATGTTTTTCCCTTTTCACACCATTCTTTGTAATCCCTAGAAATGGTTGTGCGGCCCGTCTGGCACCAACAACCATGCCACGCTCAAAATTGCTTAAATCACCTTTCTTTCCCATTCTGACATTCAGTTTGGAGTTCAGGGGATTGTCTTGACCAGGACAACGCCCCTAAATGCATTCAAGCAACTGCCATGTGATTGGTTGATTAGATAATTGCATTAAGGAGAAATTGAACAGGTGTTCCTAATAATCCTTTAGGTGAGTGTAGACCCCCATCGGACTAGTTTTGATCTCTGGACTTATCCATTTCTAAATTCCTATGGAAAGATCCCCCCATTAGTCAGTCCCTCCAAGATTTCACGGGCAATTTTTATGATTGTTGCGGAGAAAAACACCAGATTTTGCGGCCTGTTTTTCAAAAAGTTGCAAAAAAGTTGTGATTTTTTTTTCAGAAGAATGTTCATCTTTAAGGCTCCTATCGTAATTATCTGATCTTATGATGTCCAAATTGAATGTAATTTATTTCCATTATTAAAACAACATGAATTTGTCCAGGATGAGTCCAACAAGCTAATTCACTAGCTGTGCATTGCTGATTCTAAATGAGTTTAGAAAAATATGTCAACTAAATAAGATTTTCCCACTTTAAAATAATGGTAATTTAAAATACTGAAACAATAAAGTGTTCAATTAAAACAACAAAATAATGTTTCCTATATTTTATTTTATTTTATAATACAAACAATGGCATTGTAAGTAATTAAGTTTTTTGTTCTGTGATCGCTATCGCTCGGGAGGCAGCTGCTTCGGTCACAGTAAATTGTCAAAGGGGGTGTGCGTTTGCTCTAAGTCTCCTCGTGTGTTTTGCACTGCTGAAATGTTTGACAATCGACAACTTGCGCTTGTGTTCAATAACAACATTGCACTTTGAACAAAAAGTTTACCCCCGCTCACGTGAAGCAGCGTTGAGAACTATTTAGCGCGGTCTCTTGCCGATATTTTTGTTGGCAAATTTAATTTATTATTGTCGCTCGTGTCTCCATTCTCCTGGCACAGGATAAAGACAGGAAGTGACATAGGGGTTCTCTTCTTCTTCTGTGCTAAAAAGCTAAGCCAAGCCTCCGCTAACGTTCTCCTACCTCCGCAGAAAGTACTTGTGCGAAAACTAACAAACATTAGGGAAAAGGCACAAACAACTTTTTTCAGGAAAGTTGCAGTGTTTGAGGAAGTTGCATGAGTGCACTGATTTTGCGGATTTTCATTGAAGTTGCATTAATAGTTGCGATCGCAACATCGCGAAATCCTGGAGGAACTGATTAGTCTAAAAACATTACAGAGGCCTAAAGATAATGAGGATTAGACCTCCCTAACTTTCACCACTACTACGTAGTAAACAGGTTACAGTACAGTACATCTTAAGAAGGTTTAATAAAAACACCTTAGATGAGCCATGGTTAGATGTAGAACAGGCTCTGTACAGTAACATAGAAATCTCAGACCTACCCTTTATTAGCCCAAATATTAAAAGACATGTCTGCTTTAAAAACATTAAAATAAGCTCATCTCTGGCAGCTTGGTGGGAGCTTCTCAATATGACTGAGTCTTCACTTACAGTGGGGCAAAAAAGTATTTAGTCAGCCACCAATTGTGTAAGTTCTCCCACTTAAAAAGATCAGAGAGGCCTGTAATTTTCATCATAGGTATACCTCAACTATGAGAGACAAAATGAGGAAAAAAAATCCAGAAAATCACATTGTCTGATTTTTAAAGAATTTATTTGCAAATTATGGGGGAAAATAAGTATTTGGTCACCTACAAACAAGTAAGATTTCTGGCTTTCACAGGCCTGTAACTTCTTTAAGAGGCTCCTCGGTCCTCCACTCGTTACCTGTATTAATGGCACCTGTGTGAACTTGTTATCAGTATAAAAGACACCTGTCCACAACCTCAAACAGTCACGCTCCAAACTCCACTATGGCCAAGACCAAAGAGCTGTCAAAGGACACCAGAAACAAAATTGTAGACCTTCACCAGGCTGGGAAGACTGAATCTGCAATAGGTAAGCAGCTTGGTGTGAAGAAATCAACTGTGGGAGCAATTATTAGAAAATGGAAGACATACAAGACCACTGATAATCTCCCTCGATCTGGGGCTCCACGCAAGATCTCACCCCGTGGGGTCAAAATGATCACAAGAACGGTGAGCAAAAATCCCAGAACCACACGGTGGGACATAGTGAATGACCTGCAGAGAGCTGGGACCAAAGTAACAAAGGCTACCATCAGTAACACACTACGCCGCCAGGGACTCAAATCCTGCAGTGCCAGACGTGTCCCCCTGCTGAAGCCAGGACACGTCCAGGCCCGTCTGCGGTTTGCTAGAGAGCATTTGGATGATCCAGAAGAGGATTGGGAGAACATCATATGGTCAGATGAAACCAAAATAGAACTTTTTGGTAGAAACTCAACTTGTCGTGTTTGGAGGGGAAAGAATGCTGAGTTGGATCCAAAGAACACCTGCTGTAAAGCATGGGGGTGGAAACATCATGCTTTGGGGCTGTTTTTCTGCAAGGGGACCAGGACGACTGATCCGTGTAAAGGAAAGAATGAATGGGGCCATGTATCGGAAGATTTTGAGTGAAAACCTCCTTCCATCAGCAAGGGCATTGAAAATGAGACGTGGCTGAGTCTTTCAGCATGACAATGATCCCAAACACACCGCCCGGGCAACGAAGGAGTGGCTTCGTAAGAAGCATTTCAAGGTCCTGGAGTGGCCTAGCCAGTCTCCAGATCTCAACCCCATAGAAAATCTCTGGAGGGAGTTGAAAGTCCGTGTTGCCCAGCGTCAGCCCCAAAACATCACTGCTCTAGAGGAGATCTGCATGGAGGAATGGGCCAAAATACCAGCAACAGTGTGTGAAAACCTTGTGAAGACTTACAGAAAACGTTTGACCTCTGTCATTGCCAACAAAGGCTATATAACAAAGTATTGAGATTAACTTTTGTTATTGACCAAATACTTATTTTCCACCATAATTTGCAAATAAATTCTTTAAAAATCAGACAATGTGATTTTCTGGATTTTTTTTCCTCATTTTGTCTCTCATAGTTGAGGTATACTGATGATGAAAATTACAGGCCTCTCTGATCTTTTTAAGTGGGAGAACTTACACAATTGGTGGCTGACTAAATACTTTTTTGCCCCACTGTATCCCATGCAAACATACATCCATCTGGAACAACCCTGATATCTTATAAAACAATAAGGCTACGTTCAGACTTCAGGTGTTAATGCTCAATTCTGATTTTTTTTTGTGAGATACGATCTTTTTGCAAGATCGTTCATATTGCCAGTGAAATGCAACCTGAATGCGACTTGCAGTCTGAATGGAATGCGTCTTGAATGTGTCATGCATGCGCATTAGAAGGAACAGTGCCTCCTTGTATTTAGCCTGGAGACTTTTTCTTTGGCACTGGAGCCAGGTTTGTTTAAACCAGCGCTTTGTCATTTCTTTTGAAATGTTTTCAAAAACCGTGCAGTTCCGATGACACCCCTTGAGTTTGGCCTGAACAGAGCTGTCTCCCCAAATATTAAACTCAGACACTATGGTTTCTCACCACTGACTGTTCTTCTCGTTGTCTGCCGTTTCTGTTGTTTATTTTTTGCTCCAGCATCCTCGATGCAGAATTATCACGTATGTAATGTATTGATGCCGTACAGGTCAGATGGAATGCCACGGACGATTAGAATGGGCTCATCAAAAATAGATACGGTTTTCACAACACCCGTCGCATTCTGAATATATTACTTGAAAAGCAAAACTCTAAAGATACAGCTATATTGTCATTAGATGCTTGTCAGGCATTTGACAGGATTGAGTGGGGCTTTCTTTTTAATATGCTCCCACGGTTTGGAATTGGACCAAATTTTTTTAAATGGATAAAGCTCTCGTACACAGACCCATCTGCAGAAATATTGACCAACAATAATATAATATTAATATATATATTCATAAGACAATAATATTTCTAAACCATTTATGCTACATCTACAGTCACCTGTTGGGGTAGCAGCATCAGAGGAAGTGACATGAAGAGGCTGAGCAGAAGGATAAGGAGGACTGATTCTGTCCTGGAGACTGAACTGGAGTCTCAAAGGAGGATGAAGAACATGATGGAAAACCCTCATCATCCTCTTCAGAACACCGTAACTCAACACCAAAGTGTCTTCAGCCAAAAGATTCTTCATAATCCGCTGCAGCACAGACTGTTACAGGAGATCTTTCCTGTCCACACCTATAACCTTCTATAATCGTTCCCTGAAAAAGAACTGAGCTACAACAACACTTAATTTCCCTTCGGGGATTAATAAAGTATTTTTGATTTTTTTTTATTTGATGCTCCAACGGTCAACCAGGCAACGATGCCCATTATCATCTTCACTATTTGCTATTGAACCTTTGGCTATGGCCATAAGAACCCACAGAGGTATTACTGGTTTAACTATTGGTGGTCGGGAACATAGGATAGCTTTGTATGTGGATGACATCATTCTTTTCTTATCGAACTTGAAAGATACTGTTCCACAATTGATGAATTTAATTGAATCATTTGGAAATATATCAGGATATAAAATAAATAATTCAAAATCTGTGTTAATGTTCTTGAATGAGACGGAAAGACTGTGCCCCATTGTAGATACACCATTTGCAACAGCAAAGGAAGGTTTTACATATTTGGGAATTAGAATTTGTCCTGATTTGACACAAACACTTTCTTCAAATTATGCCCCCTTGGTGGACAGGGTGCGTGAGAAATTAAACCAATGGAGCCAGATGCCCATCTCCATGATTGGTCGCATAAATATAATCAATATGCTTATTTTGCCAAAAGTTTTGTATCTATTTCAGTCATTACCACTCCGTTAACAAATGAATTCTTTCATAACATTGACAATAGCCTTAACCAATTATTTTGGAATAATACAAAAGCTAGATTAAAATCCAAGTTATTGTGTTTATCATATGAAAAGGGGGGTCTTCAGCTCCCTGACTTCAAATTGTACTACTGGGCAACTAAGATCAACAATGTATTATTTTTCAGAACCTCCTGTTCCAGCTTGGGTAAATATGGAGCAGAAAACAACATCAGCACTTCGTCTCAACCTTTACTTATATTTAACCAGTTATACAAAGTTAATTAAACAAACACGGAACCCTTTTCTTCAAAATTCTATTAAAGTATGTTATGCTGCACATAAATATGTTGGAGACACACAAGTGCTATCACAGTTTTCTACTATATGGGGTAATGTCAGTTTTACACCTGGAAGAGCTGATGGCGGCTTCAAAATGTGGCTCTGCAAAAGTATCCAGAAAGTTGCTGACATATATAGAGAAAACAATTTGATGTCATATAATCAGTTGTGTGAAAAGTATAATATCCCAAGAAAACGTTTCTTTAAATTTTTGCAATTAAAGCATTTCATTTTTTCCACTCAAAAACAATTATCTTCACCTCCACTGTCTAAAATTATAGATTCAACCATATCACGTAGGGAGGGAAAAGGACAGATCTCATTGTTCTACAATCTGCTTTTAACACACTCAAAAGAATCTTCCTTAAAAAAATTTGTTTTATGGCGTTTTATTTGTTTTACTCCCGGAGCACCCCCCACAGGAGCCCCCGGGGGACATGGTCGAACGCCTTCTCCAGATCCACAAAGCACATGTAGACTGGTTGGGCGAACTCCCATGCCCCCTCCAGGACCCCAAAGAGGGTGTAGAGCTGGTCCATTGTTCCAGGACGAAAACCACATTGTTCCTCCTCAATCCGAGGTTCGACTATCCGACGGACACTCCTCTGCAGAACCCCTGAATAGACTTTACCAGGGAGGCTGAGGAGTGTGATCCCCCTGTAGTTGGAACACATCCTCCGATCCCCCTTTTTGAAGAGGGGGACCACCACCCCGGTCTGCCAGTCCAGAGGCACCGCCCCCGATGTCCACGCGATGCTGGAGAGGCGTGTCAGCCAAGACAGCCCCACATCATCCAGAGCCTTAAGGAAGTGCGGGCGAATCTCATCCACCCCCTGGGGCCCGGCCACTGAGGAGCTTCTTAACTACCTCAGCCCCAGTGATAGAAAAGTCCAACCCCGAGTCCCCAAACTCTGCTTCCTCATCGGAAGACGTGTTGGTAGGATTGAGGAGGGCTTCGAAGTATTCCGCCCACCGACCAACAACGTCCCGAGTCGAGGTCAGCAGCCCACCATCGCCACTGTATACAGTGTTAACGGTGCACTGCTTCCCCCTCCTGAGACGCCTGATGGTGGACCAGAACCTCCTCGAAGCCATCCGGAAGTCCTTCTCCATGGCCTCTCCAAACTCCTCCCACGCTAGAGTTTTTGCCTCAGCAACCACCCGAGCCGCAGTTCGCTTGGCCTGCCGATACCTGTCAGCTGCCTCTGGAGTCCCACACACCAAAAAGGCCCGATAGGACTCCTTCTTCAGCTTGACGGCATCCCTCACTGCCGGTGTCCACCAGCGAGTTCGGGGGTTGCCGCCACGACAAGCACCGACAACCTTACGGCCACAGCTCTGATGAGCAGCCTCGACAATAGAGGTGCGGAACATGGCCCACTCGGACTCTATGTCCCCCGCCTCCCTCGGGACATGGTTGAAGCTCTCCCGGAGGTGAGAGTTGAAGCTCTCTCTGACAGGGGACTCTGCCAGGCGTTCCCAGCAGACCCTCACGACTCGTTTGGGCCTGCCAGGCCTGACCGGCATCCTCCCCCGCCATCTGAGCCCACTCACCACCAGGTGGTGATCGGTTGACAGCTCCACCCCTCTCTTCACCCAAGTGTCCAGGACAAGGGGCCGCAAGTCCGACGACACGACTACAAAGTCGATCATCGAACTGCGGCCCAAGGTGTCCTGATGCCAGGTGTTAAGGTGGACACTCTTGTGCCCGAACATGGTGTTCGTTATGGACAATCTGTGTCGAGCACAGAAGTCCAACAACAGAACACCACTCGGGTTCAGATCAGGGGGGCCGTTCCTCCCAATCACGCCCCTCCAGGTCTCACTGTCATTGCCCACGTGAGCGTTGAAGTCTCCCAGAAGGACAATAGAGTCCCCGGGAGGGGCGCTCTCCAGCACCCCACCCAAGGACTCCAGGAAGGGTGGGTATTCTGAGCTGCTGTTCGGCCCGTAGGCACAGACAACAGTCAGGACCCGTCCCCCCACCTGAAGGCGGAGGGAGGCTACCCTCTCGTCCACCGGGTTGAACTCCAACGTACAGACGCCAAGCCGGGGGGCAATGAGTATTCCCACACCTGCTCGGCGTCTCTCACCAGGAGCAACTCCAGAGTGGAACAAGGTCCAACCCCTCTTGAGGATGATGTTCCCGGAGCCCAAGCCGTCCGTTGAGGTGAGTCCAACTATATCTAGTCGGAACCGCTCAACCTCACGCACCAGCTCAGGCTCCTTTCCAGCCAGAGAGGTGACATTCCACGTCCCTAGAGCCAGCCGTTGCAGCCGAGGATCAGACCGCCAGGGTCTGCCCCGCCTTCGGCCACTGCCCGGCTCGCATTGCACCCGACCCCTATGGCCCTTCCTGTGGGTGGTGGGTCCACTGGAAGGGGGGCCCATGTCTCCTTTTCGGGCTGAGCCCGGCCGAGCCCCATGGGTAGAGGCTCGGCCACCAGGCGCTCGCCGCCGTGCCCCACCTCCAGGCCTGGTTCCAGAGGGGGGCCCCGGTGACCCACGTCCGGGCGAGGGACACTTGGCACCATTCATTTTATTCTCCATAAGGGCTTTTTGCCACCTTATCGTGGTGGAGGGGTTTGTGTGTTCTGAGGATCCCAGGGGCTATGTTGTCTGGGGCTTCGTGCCCCTGGTAGGGTCACCCATGGCAAACAGGTTACTGGGGGAGGGACCAGACAAAGCGCAGCCCAAAAAGCCCTAAAGAGGCCCTTCCATTAAAAACAGTTTTTCTAAGGTTTCTGTTGAATATTTTAGCTCCACAGGTGTTCTTACCTTCATAGTGGGTGTGAAAAAAGGTCAATAACTTCTCTTTCAGTTTTAATCTCTCAAACTAGGCAGGTGGCGATAACAACTCGTCACAACTCCTTTGTTCGTTAGTTTTCGGCAGCTCCCACAGTTGAAACCATGCTCTAACCACTGAGCCACAGCCGCCGTCTGACGTTTCCATGCACAGCGGGGCAGGAAACAGTATTCTTTGCTCTCGTAGGCTTGTTTGTTAGCCAATTAGAGTCCAACAAATTTGAACAATGAATATGAATGAGCTGCTGACAAAGCAGTCGAAGCAGCTGGAACCACCCAAATTTTAACGCAGACAGATTGAAAGGTCTGTTAATAAGTGTTTCCTAACGTTTTTTTAGATATAAAATGTTTCATTTTACTGGTTAATACTTAAGAAATAACTACAAAGTCCTGAAATGTGTATGAAATGGCCTCTTTAATGCAGCTCTAATTTACAATCTGTCATTGGCACATGCTTTTGTATGATCTCTGGAGACCAGATTAATCTGTAAACTATTGTGATCCTCTAAATGCCTGGATCCCATATGACATGTCTGAATCATAAACTTCAGAAGAGCTACTTTACAATACTTGTTTGGAAGAACCTCACATAAAGCTTGTTTCTAGTCAGTCTGTAAAAAAACAAAGAATTTCACAAAGATTGTCTTTAAACACAATTATTTATGCAAAAGCTCAACTAAAGCCGATGAAAACTTCTCTGAGGAAAATATTGAAATGCTATAAAATGTTTCCCTAGTGCCTTGTTTTCTTACAAAGTTCCTCAACAGAAGACAATGATTAAAGCAAAATCCTCACAGGTCAGAGTTAAGGGGTGATGACCAAACGGGTGCAATTTATTATTCCATTACATCTTTATTAGTCATTGCATGCTGCATATAATTTAAAACCAAATGTCATAACCAAGAATGGCACACAAGTTCACTGAGTCGAGTTCTTTATCTTCAACTAAAAGCTAGCACATAAATAGCAGAGATAGTCTGTGCAGTATCTCACTGCAGATAAATACTGTTAGCATTTTAGCAGTTTCTTATCTCCATGGCCAAAACATAAAACCTGTGAGTATAGTTCCTGCTTTGATAACAACCTGGCCTGGATGGATTTCCAAGCAGCATGACAAACCTCACACTGGACTAGATCTGCAGTTGCCTTTCCCCCTATCAACTTCAAATGTGTTTTACAGACAGAAACATGAATGTGCCATGGGTTCTCCAGTTTCACTCATTATTGCAAACATCTACTTCGTGGATGTGCAGAACAGAACATTCAAAACTCACATGGGAACAGCACCATGTCATTGGTTTAGATATGTAGATGGCACATGGGTCAAAATTCATGTTCACAAAATTGTAAAAACACATCAGCTCCATGGACAACTAGAAAAGCACTCTGAGAGAGCAGACCTCCGCCAAGCAGCCCTTGGACATATTGTAGGAAGTGCAATGTCCATACTCTTGAAAAATACCTGGATCCAGATGGTAATCCAGATCACCCATAAAATTGAACCGATTGTTCCTTTGGTCATTTCTGACTTTTCCTGAAAATGTCATCAAAATCTATCCACAAGTTTTTGAGTTATCCTGCAAACAAACAAAAAAATCCAGATGAATACATTACCTCATTGGTGGTGGTAATAACATCTAATTCCCCAGATAAGATGTGGTAGAGCAAAAACCCTGTTCTTGGTTGTGCAAGCTGAAGATGCTCAAAATACAAATACAGAGGAACACCACACAGTGACCAATATCTACATTCTAACTTACATTGTCATTAGAACCATAAACCATTAAGCTGAAAGTATTTCCAACAAGACAGAAGATAAAGAAAAGGAACAGACACACATCAACAAAGCCCTCAAAACATGCAGATACCCAAACTGGGTCTTTGTTTAAATCTGTTGAGTCCTTTGCAGAGTTTTTTGTTGATTTAACAAAGAAGAAAATGATAGATGTTGTCATTGCCATTCCATGAATGGCAGGAGTGTCTGAAAACACCCTCAGACAAAAACTGGTTCACCCAAAGGGCAAAACACCCAAACGAATGTTAAGTTGTTAAATTTTGCAGTTCAATGAAATGAGAAGTGTTCAAAACTTATGTGGGAAAAACAAAACTACAGCTCAAACTCATGGCACAACGCAGGAGAGCCAACTCTTCAGGTCCACTTACATCTAGGGATGGGTATCGTTAAGGATTTATGTATACTACTACTCTTAACGATACTCCTTATCGATTCGGTACTTCATCTGTACTTTTTTTGAAAGACTAAAGCAAAAGTGGATAAACACAACTAATGAACAACTATAATTATTTTATTTTTTAACAATTAGAACAGCAAAGCACGGAAAATAATTAACTACAAAATAAGAGTAAAAAATGAATAACTTCATAAAAACACTATAAAAACAACTTCTTTAAATATCAAAAACTAAGAAAGACTAATGGTGCGTTCACACCAGCCCAACCATCAACTTCATAAGCAGCAAGTTTATATGTAAAGTCTATGGTGGACGGGCGTCAGACAGACATCAACGGCTCTGCGGCGCTTTGTGAGCATTATGAGCGGCAACTTTTCAAGCTTTTCTAGCGTTTCAGGCGTTGGCGCTTGAAAAGCTAGAAAAGCTCAAAGTTCAGCTAGCTGAACTTTTGACGTTCATAACGCTCTTGAAGCGGCATGTCAACCAATCAGAGCGTCACATCGTAGTGACGTAAGACGTCACAGCACGTAGCCGGAAAGAAGCAGGATCTGCCAAAATGGAAGACAAATTAACCTCATCCAAACGTAGCTCCTGGAGCAAATGGTTAAACTCACCAAACTCAGAACGCTCAGCGATACACATGTATCCACAAATGGCACTGATGCACCCGACGTCGACGTTGTCTAGATCTATGAAGTAAATAAATCCAAGCCACTGTCTCAATATGATCCGCCATAGCTCCGAACATCCGATAAAGGAAGCCCCGCCTTCGCGCTCTTTTTCGGTCAGGCTTTACGAGCTTTAACGCCTATGCGCTCTGACTGGCAGGCGTTATGAGCTTCAACTTCAAACGTCAAATTTGGAGCGTTATCAGCGTTGCTTGACGTTGACAAAGTGGCCGGTGTGAATGCACCATTAGTTGTCTATTTAAAAAAGTTTAAGGTATTCAAATAAAAAATATCAAACATAATTTCCCCATAAAACAGTGCAATTAAGAACCAAAATTAAATATTTTGAATGTTAAAATGTATAGTGCAAAATAAGCCCTCGTATTCAGGGCTTGTTGTTGCTGCAGCACTCAGGCGGTCAAACACTGTGCATCTCTCTGTTTGCATTTGATGCATTTTAGCAAGGTGTTTGGTCAAATTACTCGTGTTCCCGCCTTTGCAAGCAAAGCTTTTATTGCATTTGTGACAGCGTACTGTACATTGTCGGCATCCATTTTTGTAAAATGAAACCAAATTTTGTTTTTCGTTCACTCTGTCATATCTGTGTACCAACTGGTGAGCGGAGCTTCTAATGAGAGCACGACGCGAACATGTGACAGTGCAGTTGTACCACCATACGTTTCTGCGGTGTGTGTGTTTGTTAACTCGTTCAGTGCCATTGATGTCTATAGACGTCAAACTAAATCCGAACGCTCAATGCCACTGAAGTCTTGACAGCTCTACAGCTTTTATTGGCTTAAATTCCGCAAAGCATTCTGGGGCAGCTGCTCGGTGATTTTGAACTCATTACAGGCTGTATTTAGTCATATGATCGAGGAGGGGGCAGTGGTGCACTTCTCTGGGTGAGATCACCCTTATTTACCATGTAACAATGGGGAGCCTAAGTCACGCCCTACTACTTCCGGTCCATGGGTCCCCTACTGCCAAAAAAACGAATGCGAGTCAATGGAGCGATAAAAGTTATTTTCTGACCCAGTTTGAAATGCACCATGGATCAAACACATGATGTCAGTGAACTGTAAAGACAAGATCTGATACTGAGAAAGCGATCATTTTTGACACGTGGCAAAAGTAATTTTAGGTTTTGTGTAAAAACACGTAGCGGACTACAACAGCCGGTCTTGCCAAATTGACGTCACCAAACCACTCTAAGAGACGAAGCAGAAGACGAAGACAAAACATGGCTGTGAGTTTAGCGAGCTTCACATCTTTCTTCAAGGATGAAGTAAGGAGTATCAAACGTGGAGAAAACCACTATAAATCTGGACATGTGGAAAGTGAAAAGACTGAGATTCTGCGGTGACGTCATATATGCGACCACCAATGTGTTATCATTTAAATTGAGGTACAACATAGTATGTGTGATTCAAGATGAAAGACAAAGTGGACCAGAAAATAGCTTTTATCGTTCCATTGACTTCCATTCATTATTATTTCAGCCAGAGGACCCATGGGCCGACCGGAAGGGTAGGAGACTTAGGCTCCCCATAGGTGTGCAGCGGGGGAGGAGCCAGGCACTCAGGACGAGACAGACTGTGAATGAAGAAAGGAGATTCCGAGCCTGTGAAACGGCTGGGAAGAGATTCTCGTTCAGAGAGAGTTATTACAAACTAGTATAGAATTTATGGAATTGAGAAGGTGGTGGAGTTTATTACATGGATAAAATCCCTCCAGCGTGTCTTCCGGATCTACCGGGAACGAGTATTGTGTCGAAGGTGGCGCGGTTTGTGCTCCAGCTTGTCATTTTAGAACTTGTGATGTCTTTAGCTGGATGTTGAGGTTCTTCTGGTGATTCTAGTGAAGCTGAGGTGGATTTATCCGACCAGGATCTCCTGTTAGGATCTTCTGAAGGCAGCAGGGAGCAAAAAAAAGAATGATTCACTGCATAAAACACGGTAAGTGTTCATAAACAAAGGAATGGCCATTGGGGGGGGGAGCGCAGCAGTCGCACGTGTGCGCACACGTACACACACACACACACACACACACACACGCACACACACACAGTATCTGAATCATAAATCTCCTGCTTTTTTTCTTATATTGTATTCAAATGTTGAAATTGTCTATATATGACTCTTTTTAGGCATACAGTAAACTATCAAAAGTACCTTTTCACTGTTGTTTTTTTACTTTCATAGTAGTAAAACATAGTTCAGATGTTGCATGAATCATTGAAACATGAAATATTTACATCAAAGTCTGCTTGAAAAACCTCTTTACACAACACTCTTTATCTCAGCCTTAAGTCCTGAAACGTGTGGATTTTCATAAAAGTTGCTCTTTTGTACTGCAGATTACTAAATAACAGAAAGAGGTAGAAACATTTTTTTTTGCTTTTGAAAGAAGACTAAATTTTGTGCTGATGGTTAAAGAATTCACATAGTCATAGGAGAAAATATTCTGTGGGCCTTCAAAAATCAGTAAAAATGCTAAATATCTCTGGCACTGAGGGGGATATGAAATCTGAAAGTGGCTGGCACTGAATGAGTTAAGGAGGAGCGGGCTGCCAATAAAGTGTTTGGCTTGTGTTTATATCTCTCGCAAAAGATGAATACAATCTTAATTTACCGTTAAGAGGACCGATAAGGCTGAAGTTTATCAGTTCAGGTGGACCGTCAGAATCAGCCCCGGGGCTAATTCAATACCGGGTTTCGGTACCCACCCCCTACTTACATCTAAAGGACCAAGGACACACTGTTGATGACGCGTGTTCACATTTTGGACAGAAAACATAGATGGCTTCAGAGGAGTCAAAGATGCCATCTTTGTCAAAAAAGATAGACCATCTTTGAACAGAGGAGGGGGTCGCAAGTTTCCACTCTTATGATGCTCTTATAACTCTTGTAACTTATAAAGCCGCTCTGAATCTAATCTCTCAACAGTTTTATAACAATTTACATCTTCAGACATATGACCAAATTATTGCACATGCAAACCAGTTCAACAAAGACCCTAATAACCCTAGTCAGCTCACTCACAGCTGGAAATTCAGTACTTTTCAATTTGAACTAAAGCAGTTGCTCAGATGAGAAGCAAAACTTCTTTAAGAGCCAAAAAAACCTAAACTTCCTTCTTTTTATAACCTTCTAGTATAATTTATAAATAGCTAATGCCAACATTTCTTATAAGTACCACTAGAAATAACCCAAGTACCACCAGTGGAGATACCTGATATGATGTGATATCTAACCTTTCACATACAAAAAACAGAGTTAATGCAAAGTTTAAAAAAGGAGAAGTAACGTTTCATGTGCAAAAGAGAGTGCAAATGTGAAAGCAAGAAGCAGATAGGCTGGCTGTGTGCTCCAGCACCTGTTGAGCTCTCAGAGTATGACTTGCTATGCACAGCAGTGCAGTTGAACTCCATGTCTCTATCCTATCTATAGACAAGCCCATGCAGGCCTGCCTTTCTGACAGCCATTTCATAAGCTTGAGAAGGAAAATTAAGCAGGAAACCTTCACCATTAAAACACACCTCTGTGTGTAGCAACAATGTGTAGCAACTGTAATACATTGAGAGTATGATGATACCAATGATTCAATTAAGGTAGTTCAAAAGTCAAGTAACACTTTCATTTTTATTTTATTTAACTGAAATGATGTGGAATTTTTAATCAAGAGTTCTGAAAGGAGTCAGAAAAGTGGTTGTGCACATTAGGCACCCAAACAGATCCAAAAGAAAATTAAAGCCATGAGCGGCCCCTAATACCTTGGCGCCACTCCGGCCTGTGTGGCCACCGCCTTTCCCAGAGCGCCTCCCCTCCCGCTCACTCGCCCCCAAAATGCCAGAAAAACTGTGCGCATGTGGGTCGAGACAGGTTTGAAGTATTGAAATGGGAAGAAAGGAGGTGCTGTTGATGCAATTAGCCACACCCAGGACCGGCGGCCTGAGGTGCATGGTGCCCTAGGTGAAAAAGGATTTTGGTGCCCCCTACTGCCCAGAACAGAAACAACGTAACTCAATAACTGGATTACATTGCAAAAAATATTTATTTATACTAAAATGAGCAGTAGAGATGATAAATAGATTTATAATTATTATTTATTTTGCTCTCTACATGAGATGAATGGTGTGTCCAACAGTTTGTCTTTCGCAACCCGCAGCCGCCATCTTAAGAGGGGATGCGTGTCCATGACGACCGACCGCAACGTGTGTGAAAATGTGAATGTTAACAGTCCTATAGTCTACACAACAGGTGGAGAAGATGAGGACTTATAAAAGCCTCGATGCGTATATTTTCTTCACGGTAAGCTTTTTTTTAATTAGCTCGGTGGATAATGTTGTGTTGAGAATGTTGCCACGTTAGCTCCACTAGCTTCGTTAGCTGCATTAGCATGAGTTCCGGTGTTAGTTTATAGTTATATTAAATCCCTATGATGTTATCCTAAACTGGTTCATGGAATGGAGGTGATCACTTACTGCATGCAGAAGACAGCCCATGATCATGTCACGCTTTCTGCAGTGCCTGCCATTCTCATCAGCTTATTTAATTACATAACGTTTTATTTAATGGCGTAATGTTGTCCATCGGTTTGTGTGCGTTCAGACTGTCTGCATGCTCACAGTACAGAAATGCGCTCTCATCATGTTTGTTTTTACACATAACAACTTCATGACTCCCCACCGTGAAGAAGCCCAGGGGAAACCCCAGGACGCGCTGGAGTGGCCACAACCGGCTGTCGTCCCAGGACTGCTGGTTGTCCTGTCCCTGCAGCTAAATATTAAATAGGGTGAATTAAATACAACATAGGGAACATTTTTATTCATTTTTTAATGTATTATGATCGGATATGGACTCAAAATCAAATGACTTAGACTCGAACTCTAGGGCAAAAATTCTTGATCGGGACATCCCTACTTCTGTATTTTTATTATTTCATGTTTACCTTCAATATTTGTTCATAGATCAGAAATTAATGTAGCAAGTTTATATATGTTTAACAAAAAGTTGTAAATATAGGTGTTAAAGTGAATTTGTGACAATTACTTTTTGATTTTACACATTTATTTTTGATAAGGTACAACTTTTTCTTCTTCAGCCGAACCCTTTGTACCAATAAGGAGGTGATCCATCTAAGCCATGAGCTTTCTAAAAACCACTGTCTTTTCTTTTGGCCCCAAAAGATATACAACTCTGTTGCAATATAAAAAATGAACGGAGCACCATATGGGTCCTGCCATATATGAGCCGGGTCCACAATACAAGCATTTTTATCGTAACATTTCAGACTAAAAAAACTTTCGAATATTTTATATAAATGACCAAAGCCCTAAATCTAACAGTTTTCAGCTTGTAAGTCCAATCATATCCGGGTGCAGTTCTCACTTCACTGTCCACCATTGCTCATAAAAAAATCTCCCGTTTGACCCGCAATGCATCTTGGGATATGTCAGCCAGCAAAGGCTACACTGGACCCAGCCTTCAAAACTGGGAAAAAAAAAGGCTGGATTCGTTGGCCGCATTCAAAGGAGTCATCGAATTGGGACAGGCCTAGTCGTAGCACTGTGGCGTAACCAGCTGACGAATCCGGCCTTCAAAGTATGCGGACCCTGAATTTGGGCACAGCCATTGTTTTCAGGAGGTTAAATCTGCGAAAAAGGCAAATCACTTTACGGAAGATTTCAAATGAAACAACGCGATTACAATAGGCCTTCAGATCGCCTGCGGTGATCAGGCCTATTGACAACATTTAACCATTACCATGGGTCAAAATTAACTCTAAAATCAATCGGTACCATAACACTTTCACCAGCCCTGTATCAAATAACTTTTCACCACTTTTAAGATAAATCACTATTAAATGTCTCTGATTGTACTACAAATTGAGTTGCAAACCAGCTCACCCCCCCAAATAAAGAGGCCAACGTCAAACAGGCTAGTCTGTAGGATGAAAAGGACCTTTTTTTCTTCTTGCTTTCATCATCGTCTCATTTTCTCTGCTTTGTAAACTTGGGACTGTTCTCTCCTTATTTCAGTAGTTTTTTAGAAATCTTAACTTTGTTGGAAGTTTACCTACAGACGTTCCAGTCAGCATTCAAGATTATGCATCAAAGTGAAATGAGGTGGAAAGTTATAGCTGCCAGTCAGTTGGTTACTTGCTAAATGTTTACCTTCCCAATTGTAAAGAAACCTGTATTTTGTGCTCAGGTGATTCTTATTTTCAATGACTAATTATGTTCAAACTTCTAGTTTATTGCTGTCTTACAATACTGGTGGACAGGAGGAGAGTCATACATGAGGAGTCACATACTAGATTATTTTGTAAATTGTGAACCCCACTAAGAGCAAAACAAGAAAGTAAGGATTTAGTTGATTTGTGCTTTGGGACCAAATTGCGTATATTCTTATCTCTCAAAAAATAAAAATAACCTGCTATCTTCTACAAACTCTCCTCAGTTGTAAAAAAGTGTGTGCAGTTTGATGAAACAAAAAGGTAAACATTTTAAAAAAAGGCCTTTATGAAGAATACACTTTAAAATCCAAACAAAGTTAGCTTCATGTTGGTGAAAAAAATTGTTAAATTAAGCTTACTCTTGTGTTAGATCATAAAAAGGCAGTTTATCGTGATGCAGTAATAATGAAATAACAAAAAAAACTATTAGTGGCTCACTGTATCAAAATAATTTTTACATCAAATTCATGTATAAAACATGTAATCTCTAAACATAAAATACACTTACGACAGAAATAAATCAGTCGATTTTAATTGGGGGCAGGTGTCTAGATTATTCACTTGCTATAAAAAAAAAATTAGTCTGTAGAATAACTGATACAAAAATAGTCCTTTATTGCAGCCCTACCTTTTTCTACATCCCCACCAATGCTTTGTAAGCAAGCCCCTGGTATTCTAAAAAAGTGACAGCCACGTAATGTAAGGTGACTCTGAACTGGGTTGGTAATGCTGCAGGCTCAACTTCATGGTCATTCTCAGCAGCAAAGCAGAAATACAGACATTGCTTGCAGTACGTTCTCTTAACCATGAAGTAGAGGCTGTGCTGATACGAAAATTTGGCAGTGAAACGCAATTTACACCAGCCTGCTGAACGCACTTCACACTACAACTAATATATCATTTGTCCCACAAAGAGATTCAGATTTAGAACCTGACTGGGTGGGTCAGATGACTCATCCTTCTATGACAAGCAAGCATGACTATAAAAAGAGCAAATGGAGCCTTGCGTTCAGTGCTCAAGAATGCAGCACTGAACAACGTTCAGACAGCATAGTCTAATGTTTTTATATAAAAGTCAAAAGATCATTTCTGATTAATTTATTACCATATTACTGCTTTTTAGCACCAAGAAATCCAATGAATTGCAATCTGAACAGTGCCCATTTTCTATATACCTGCTAAACATGATCTCAATTACATTTTGTTTACAGATACCCTTTTTTTGGAGAAAAATCTAAGGCATGGAAGACTTGTTGTGAAACAAAAATGGAATAATCCAAAGGCGTGTTGCAACAGGCTGGGCAGTCTCTCTCCTCTGCCTACATTTTCTAGGCCAAACAAAAACACTAAGTGAAACTCTGTATAGCCAAAACCAACTGCTCTCATTCTTCTGACCAAATAAACTAACAAAACACTAATATTCACATGTGGATAACTTTGTGCTCATACAGTGTTGATCACAACCAATCAAATTAAGACTTTGTCCTAAAAATTTAATACACCTTTATGTCTGCAGCTGACTCACCATAAAGACCTGATTTAAAAAGAGAATTTAAAAATAAAGTCTCAAGTCTGGCACATGGAGGAAGAGCAATCATACAATCAGAGATTGTTAACTTGGTAATTTCTCAAAAAATCTACATCTCGATTTCAGAAATGCTGAGTTTTACAAAAACAATCCTAAACATATGTAACATATCCATTTCTGAGGAGTACATTTGGGTTTCCAGCCCTAAGCCCCCATTTTACATCTCAGTTTGAAAGAGGTTTGCATAATGTAGGGAAAAATGCAGCGCTTCTGTTTGTTGCTCAAACAAAACTGTGACGTCATGTGGCACAAATCTGTACAATGACAACATTCTGGCACCATTTCATGGTATTTTCAAGCACATGGCAGATAAATTCAAGTGAATTAAAAGCCCAGCAACAAAACCATGAGTGCTGCCAATGTTAAGTATTAGGACAAATTAATGACAATTTTTTAAAAGATTGACTGTCATAACTTTCACATTCACCACAAAAAATTATGTTAGAAATTAGAATTATAACTTGTTTAAGCATATAAGCAAGTTAACCTTTTTACATTTTTTCTACCAGTCTGTTTTTAAAGAGGCCCTTTCATACACATTTCAGGACTTTGTGGTTATTTCTTAAGTATTAACCAGTAATATGAAACATTTCATATCTAAAAAACGCCAGGAAACACTTATTAACAGACCTTTCAATCTGTCTGCGTTAAAATTCGGGTGGTTCCGGCTCCTTCCGTCAGGCTGCTTCGGCTGCAGCTCGTTCATATTCATTGTTCGAATTTGCTGGACTCTGATTGGCAAACAAACTAGCCTATGAGGGCAAGGTATACTGTTTCCGCCCCGCTGCGCATGGCAAAGTAAGACTTCGTGTCTTCCTGTTTGCTATGTCTTATGCTACAGCTTTTTAGAGAGCCGCATGCTAGGCGTGGTTTCAACTGTGGGAGCTGCCGAATACTAACAAACAAGGGAGTTGTGACGAAACAGATACAGGCCGTTTGGACTCGGTAGAACTCGGGTGTTATCGCCACCTGCGTAGTTCGAAAGATGAAAACTGAAAGAGAAGTTGTTGAACTGTTTTCACACTCACTATGAAGGCAAGAACACCTGTGGAGCTAAAATATTCAACAGAAACCTCAGAAAAACCGTTTTTACGCCGGGCTCATACTGCCTACGGAACGGCTTCAGTCCGGATTCAGTGCGGTTTTTCCACAAGCTACCACTCACATCTGCTCCAGATAGGGAGTGCGGCCAGCTCCGGTGCTGGGTGCGGAAACGGCACTCACGAGAACAGAAGTTCACGTGGGTTATCGTTTTGTCGGGACTTCACGCGAGAACACGTCCATTATTTAGCAAATGTGTGAAAAGGTGTTGTGTTGCATGCTTTCGGGACCCTGTGTCACTGGGTGTGATGTAATGTTTACATTTCCTATTAGCGCGTGTGCTGTGTAAAAAGAAGAGTCAAGTTACAATTGTTTGTACACTCATTTATTTTGAAAAAATACCGGATATTCAAGCCACACTTCCTGTATAACTCGTCAGATTTCATCAAACTGACGCGGATCCTCTCCGGCGTCCGGCAAAAATAAGAATAAGATTCTTTCCGTTGTGCCGTACGGCCCCCGTAACCGGACCCGCACCGCGCGGAGCTACTGTGAGCCTTCAAAAGGGATTTTAATCTTGCGGAATACCTGCAGGGGCTGCACCGGACCGGATCTGGATGCAGTGTGAGCCCAGGGTTAATGGAAGAGCCTCTTTAAGGTCTGTAAATTCTATTTGATAATTAAGTGACTTTGAGCTCTTCTTTAACTTTCTCACACAAAAGCAGAAAATTGTCCAAAATGTTTTCTTGAATGCAAGTAATGGCATTGATACAACAAAGCATTACATGTTTAGATACATACAGGTTATAAACTTCAGGCATGTCAACTACTGTTAAGTTGTGAAGATGGTTGTGAAGGTGTTTTCCATCATTTTAAAATATGAAACTTTTGTTGCTTAAATGATCAAGATTTAAAACTGAAAATTCAACCCTTAACTCAAACTCTACGTAAAACCAGAACTTCTGAGCTGTGTAAAATACAGGGCATTTTAAGGAGAACTTAACTTAGAGGATGCTCTAAAACCGGGTCATGTGAAGAAACATGAACTTACCTCCCGAGCAATGCTACTCAAAGCTTCATCCTCTGCTGAGAAACGATCTTTCATAGGCGCTCGCTTTCTACCAATGCCTTGTGTCCCCATATTAGCACAGTAATTGTCACTTCACCAGTTGTGTGAGGCTGGAAAACAGACAGCACTGTGTGTAAATAACAATTGTGAAAAAACATATGCAAAAGGAATCTATTTCAACAGGTCTTTAAACAAATCCAAAAGTAATACTACATGCTACAAAAAATACTACACTTACAGTTATACATCATGGCTATTTGATGTAAGATATGCACAAATCTAACATTATGACCCATTAAGTATTGACTAATTCATTTTGCCTTTAAAAAACCGACTCTATGAATGCAGAATATCTAATGATGTCACATTTCTAATAGTGGAATGTTAGCAACAGATCCTTTCCCCTCCCAGGGAACAGAGGTGCAGGATCTGAGTAACATTCAAACCTGCATATTCTGAGATGCAGGTTTTCCCAACTGAACACTGTGATGCAGGAGGACGGTCATAATGCACGTGGCCTTAATGTGGCCACAACAATGTTTGCTCAATCTAAGTATCTACATTTTTCATTAAATTTAAATGTGAATGTTAAAAGACTACATTTTAAAGATCAATAAAGAAAAGAAAATAAAGTTCCTCAAAGTCTTCTTCACTTGTTTATATTTGTGAAATTCAATTGGACCCATACTAAATCCAGGAAGCATGCCCACACAAACTTTGCACATTTAACTGCAACAATCTGTACATTCCCCAGCAAAAACAGACACTCCACAATGAAAGAACCCATGAGAGCTTTTGATAAACAGTTGTGGCTGATAGGAACCAGCTTTAATGTGGCACGCAGGGCTGCTGCAGCCTAACAAATCAACTTTTAAATATAACATACAAGTAAAATGTCCATATCAGTTAAGATAATAAGAATAATACAATAAGATTGTTTACTGGCAAGAATGACATAGAAATATAATTCTATTCAACAGATTTAATGTTATTGCAGAAACAATAGAAAAGGCTCAACCCAAATCCTGAACATCAAACGTTTAAAGTTATAAGGCCCAAATACAGCTGGTAAGCCGATGATTGTTAAATATCTTTAACTAACTAACGAACAGACTACGGTTACCCGAATAACCCAAATCAGGTGCAGCAAATAAAACAAGAGGTGGCCACAGTGCTGCACAAAAGAAGTCTACCAGCTGGGTTCAGTTAATGATAGCGTGCGCACTTACACTTCGTTATTTATATTTCATTTTAACTAACCTAACCGACGACCAGTTTAAACTGCAGTTAAGACTCAACACCTCTTAATGTCAGTTAACAAATGAATTTGCCTCGCCTCTTTGGTAAGCTAACTATTATTGCTAACTAGCATTCCTTGATTTTGGAATATCAATAGAAATGTATACTACTAAACACAAATTGTGTCATCAAATCTAACGCTTAACGAATCGAATACGGTCTTTTCTATAGCAGTGACCCCAACACTAAAACAAAAATAATGTACTGAAGGCCAAGTGATCAATTTAGCTGAATAGTTAGCTATGGTAGCTCGCGGGCTAACCTAGCCTGTCTCGAGAGAAAGGCGGAACACTGATCCTCCCGTCCAAGTTTAGAATTATAACATTACCTTTATAACACCTTAAAAATGATAATAAAACCCCGCTACTTCAGGAGAGAGCCTTTAAATTACTTCATAGCTTAGTCGTGTTTTTGTCCAAACTGACAGCTGTCACCAAACCACCTTTCTTTCCACTGCTCTCCACTGTCCTACAGTTTCCAAACGCTGATGAACAGAGAAGGTCCCGGATGTTTGGAAAAATTAGGGCATGGTGCTGCATTTAGGGATCGTCAGGAAATGTCATTGTTATGTCTTTTCAGGTCAAATATTAGAAATGAAAACGACATTCTTTTGGGGCTGACAGGTAACAAGAGTCGTTGTTACTATATTTTATAGCAAACTACAAAAGTGCTTTTTTACACAACAGATTGATTAGCATATTTTGTATTTGCTTAAATAGAAGTCCCTTACTACCTAGCTAATTAATGCTAATTAATCTCTTGATAACTGACTAATTTTCAAAATTTAGCCTTGATTTCTCTAAATAACGAAATCCAACCAGCTTGGTAATCTCCATATTGAGAGGAAGCCATATAGTTTACATAGACTTTGCTAAATTACTGTTTATACTGTTAAATCAACTTATTTATAAATGCAAAACCACTTTGTTTCCCTGGTCCAGTAAACTAAAACAATTGTAATTCTAAATTTCTTCTTAGTGCTGTAATTGTTCATTCTTGTTTTTCTGAAATGTATCCATCTGTCAAAAAGGTTTGTGTAGCCTATCTTCATCTGGTGGATAAAAAAGTTGTCATGTTGTAATGCACAAAATTAGTATTGAATGATCAAGAGAGTAGAGCTTGGGTTTGACCTGCTGGTTAAAGAGTTGCACTCCCCCAAAAGGTAAAACAGCAGTCAAGCCATTAAAAATATTTATATTACCGTGTTTCCTATTGCACCTAATCATATATTTAGCAATGCATTTGTTTTACTGGCACTTGGAAGAACCTTGTACCATTATTTTAGACACACCTTTTGTTGTACAATACCAGTTCTGAACCTTGCAGCTACTTGAACCTCCCACTGATTCTCACAGTTTTGCCAATCAGTACTCCAGTGTCAGGCCAATTAGCAAAGTAAGATGATAACCATATGCATTAATAAATGTTCTTGGAGATTATTAATTACACTATGTCAAGAGTCTAAATCTAAATGCTGACTTTTTAGATCTGTTATTTAGCTAACGAATGCAAGTATACCTTTGTGTAAATTTCTGATACTGCTTCAGCTACTATAGTATAAATTTTTGTTGTCTAGTGCTCCATTTTAATTGCATTAAAGAGGCAGCTAAGCTTTTGCTAAGTGAGATTTTATCACGAACTAGTGGAATGAATGTGGTAAGGGTTTGATAAGGAACACGAACACTATAGCAACATCTAGTGTGTGGATGTTGTAGTTGCAACAACAGAACAAGGTTTCCGAGATGCCAGGCTTGATATTAATTAATTAATTTATTTATTTGGGTTCATCTGTTGTAGGCTTCACATAAACTCACTCTGGTTTTTATCTTCTCTGGTCACTCCTCTTCTGAGAAGGATAACAAAATCTCTGAGGCTCTGAAGCAGCTGCTTGACTTGCCAACTCTGCCATTTTCCACAGGACCAGCCTCACTATGCTGAACGGACTTTGCCATATTAGGCAACTTGCAATGGTGACTGCTATTGGCTGGTAAACATAATGCCAAAGTCATGTCTGTTAAAATCAATATTTTATTATATTTTCTCAGTCAGGCAGCTCTGACTTTATCTCCAAAACATCTAACATGTGTCATCCCTCTGATTTACTCATTATATTATATTAGCCTAGTTTCTATGACTCTTTCCCACAGCTTCATTGTACGACACCGACTCAGTTTTATTCCCCTATAGTTTTAACAACTCTGCAAATCTCCCTTGTTATTAAAGATCTGCGCCATCACACTTTGTGTCCACTCCTTAGGAATCCTCTCACTCTCTAAGATCTAGTGAATAATGGAGACAACTCTGGTCTCAACTCTCCCAAACACTGCCATATCTCCACAGGACTAACTGCCTTTCCACTCTTCGTCATCTTCAATGCCCTCCTAACTTCCTCTGTACTAATCTTTGGTACTTCATTATCCAAAACAATCACCTGTTGTTTTACTGCTCATTCTCTCTCACTCCTCATTAATCGATTTTTTTTAAAGTACTCTTTTAATCTTCCTATCAAACTTCTGACTCCTGTCAGTACATTTCCCATCTTTCAGCACCTCCCATCCACCCAGAGCCGGCTCAACTCCTCCCTGAAAGCCACACAACACTCTTCCTTTTTTAGCTTCCACCACTTCATCCTCTGCTCTGCCTGTCTTCTCTTCATCTTCTTCTCCACCAGGATCATCCTATGCTGTCTGGCTACATTCTCCCCTACTACTTTGCAGTCACTAATCTCCTTCAAATGACATCATCTACACAAGATGTAGTCAACCTGTGTGCTCCTGCCTCCACTCTTATAAGTGACCCTATGTTCCTGCCTCTTCTGAAAGAAAATAACCACAACAGCCATTTTCATTCTGTTAGCAAAGTCTGCCACTATCTGTTCTTCTGCATTCCCGTATACCAAGACTTCCCATGACTTCCTTGTCTCTTCTGTTACCTGCACCAACATGTCCGCAGTTGCTGGGTGGATCAGAGATGCACAAGAGAGGTGATGTCACGTCTCCCTGCCCGTCTCCTACCGCTGCAGTCCCGGTGCGTTCTGCTCCACTCCCGAGTGCTGGCTTCCGTGAGGTCTCCATCCCTGATCCGGCACCTTTTGATGGTGACCCTAAGAACTGCAAAGGGTTCTTAAGACAGTACCAGATCGTCTTTAACCGAGCTCCTCAAGCCTTCAGCTCCGACGTCAGCAAGACTTCATTCATCATCGGCTGGCTGCGGGACAAAGCACTCAGGTGGGCAGATGCTTATGCAGAAACTAACCCCATTGATGTGACTCCATATTCCCAGTTTCTCGAGGCTTTTCTACTAACGTTCTCTGACGGCGGAACCAAAGACGATGCTATGCAAGAACTTCTCGCCCTGCGGCCCCGTCCTCATCACATGGCGGACTTCGCCTTAGAGTTCCGCACCCTTGCTGCCCGCACGGACTGGTCTGACGAAACACTTTGCAGTGTTTTCAACAATTCACTCCCTAACACATGAAGGATGATATCGCAAGCCGCGATGAGCCAAAAACTGTTGACGGTCTTATTAGCCTCGCCACCCGGCTCGACAACCGGACTCGTGAACGACACCGGGTCCAGAGCATGACTACGTCCTCTTCCGCCTCCGTCAGAACTGACACCAAACACTAGACGGCGCTCACCACCCAGACGCACTCCTTCTCCTGAACCCATGCAGATTGGCAGAACAAAACTAAGCTCTAAAGAGCAACAACGCCGTCTTGCGGCTGGTCTTTGTCTGTATTGTGCCTCACCCAATCACTTAGTTAGTACTTGTCCATTGCCCGTCAGTGATGCTGGGGGTCCTGACGAGCCGAGATCATAAAGAACTCTGTCTAATTCTGTCTGCTGCTGTAAATAAGCCCCACAGTGAGGCCACTCCATGCTCTGGCAGCACCATGACAAGTATCACCCACATCACTGAGTCTGTAACTCTAACTGTTTCTGGTAATCACACCGAAGAAATCTCATTTCTCATTTTTCCCACCACAGAAGCTCCCATCGTCTTAGGATATCCATGGCTGACTCTGCATAACCCTCACTTCAACTGGGCGAAGCAACAAATCATGGCCTGGAGTGAGCACTGCCTCAGCCACTGCTTACGGTCAGCCATCCCGGCGAGTGCCCCAGGTAAAGGGTCCCCTGTCACACCACCTGACTTGTCCAAGTTTCCCCCCTGTTACCATGACTTAGGACAAGTATTTAGTAAAGAGCAAGCCATCTCACTCCCTCCTCACAGACCCTATGATTGCGCCATAGATCTGCTTCCTGGTGCCTCTCTACCCTCAGGTCGACTGTTTAGTCTTGCCCATAAGGAGAGGGAGGCAATGGAGGAGTACATTAATGACTCCCTCAAGAACGGTTTCATCCGACCATCTTCCTCACCAGTTGGCGCAGGTTTTTTCTTAGTAGAGAAGAAAGATAAGAGCCTGCGTCCCTGTATTGATTACCGTAGTCTAAACAACATCACCATAAAAAACAAGTACTCTCTCCCTTTTTGTTTTTGGTTCTTTTTAAACTCAGAGTTCTTGAGAGGTGTATTACCTGTTGCTGACATGTTTCGGCGTGTTTACTTCCGCCTTCTTCAGAGCTGTTGTTTCTGTAGATGTTACTTCCTTTTATGAGCGGGCAGCAGGGGACGATGTCGCCCCCTGCTGCCCGCTCATAAAAGGAAGTAACATCTACAGAAACAACAGCTCTGAAGAAGGCGGAAGTAAACACGCCGAAACATGTCAGCAACAGGTAATACACCTCTCAAGAACTCTGAGTTTAAAAAGAACCAAAAACAAGATGATTTTTCAATACTCAGTAAGAACCTACCTCAAGTACTCTCTCCCACTCCTGTCCTCTGCTGTAGAGCCGGCTCACAAAGCTAAGATCTTCAGCAAACTCGACCTCCGTAACGCCTATCATCTGGTGCGTATCCGCGAAGGGGACGAGTGGAAGACCGCCTTTAAGACCCCCATTGGCCACTACGAATATCTTTTTATGCCTTTTGGGTTAACCAACGCCCCTGCTGTGTTCCAAAATCTCATCAATGACGTATTACGTGATTTTCTCCACAAGTTTGTATCTGTTTACCTTGACGACATTCTCATTTTCTCCCCTGACCTCCAGACACATAAGCTCCACAAACGACAAGTTCTCCAGCGGCTGCTGGAGAACCGACTATTCGTTAAAGCAGAGAAGTGTGAGTTTCATGTGTCATCTGTTTCTTTTCTGGGGTTTATTTTAGAAGGTGGACAGATCCGACCAGACCCAGTCAAAACAAAGGCAGTGGAGGAGTGGCCAATCCCCCAGTCACGTAAGGAACTCCAACGTTTCCTAGGTTTTGCAAATTTCTACCGTCGTTTCATTAAGGGATTCAGTACCATTGCCACACCTCTCACTTCACTAACCTCCACCAAGGTTCTGTTTCAGTGGAGTCAGGTGGCAGACGCTGCCTTCCGAGAGCTTCAGCGGCGGTTCACCCAAGCACCGGTCCTCACTCAACCCGATACCTCACTCCAGTTCGTCGTGTAAGTAGACGCTTCTGATGTCGGGGTGGGTGCGGTGCTGTCCCAGCGCTCGAGGTCTGACGGCAAGCTCCACCCTTGTGCTCTCTAAGCGGTTCACCCCTGCCCAGCCGAATTATAATATAGGTGACAGAGAGCTCCTCGCCATCAAGCTGGCCTTGGAGGAGTGGCGTCACTGGCTGGAGGGAACTGAGCAGCCCGTCATCATATGGATAGACCACAAGAACCTCGAGTATATTCAAGCCACAAAAAGACTTAACCCCCGCCAGTTCCGCTGGTCACTGTTCTTTTCCCGCTTCAATCTCACCATATCTTACAGGCGCGGATCCATGAACATCAAACCAGACGCACTCTCACATATTTACCAGCCTGACGATTCTCCAGCTCAGCCCACCTCCATCCTCCCCTCCTCCTGCGTGGTGGCCTCTGTCACCTGGGACATCGAGGAGGCTGTTCGTGCTGCGCTCCAGCGCAAACCTGATCCCGGGGGTGGACCGCCCAACAGAACCTATGTGCCCACAGCCGTCAGACCACAAGTCATCCGCTGGGGACATACCTCCCGGTTTGCCTGCCATCCCGGAGTCAGCCGCACTATCGCGCTGCTCCGAAGGTACTACTGGTGGCCGTCGCTGAACAAGGACGTCCAGGACAACGTTGCCACCTGCTCCACCTGCACTCGGAACAAGTCATCTCACAAACCACCAGCCGGTCTCCTTCACCCACTCTCCATACACTCCAGACCCTGATCTCATCTGTCCTTGGATTTCATAACTGGTCTCCCTACATCTCACGGCAAGTCTGTTATCCTTACCATTATCGATCGTTTCTCTAAGTCCTGTCATTGCATTGCCCTATCTAAACTGCCTTCTGCCCAGGAAACCACCAGACTCATCATTCAACATGTGGTCAGACTTCACGGCATCCCCACTGAAATATTATCGGACAGAGGACCCTAATTCGTCTCACGGGTCTGGAGGGATTTCTGCACTGCAATCAGTTCAAACCCCAAACTCACCTCCGGCTACCATCCACAAACCAACGGACAATGCGAGTGCCTCAACCAGGAAATTGAGAACCAGCTGCGGTGTGTGTGCTCTTTGAACCCCACATACTGGTCCCGTCACTTACCCTGGGTTGAGTATGTGCACAACACACACACATTTCCTCTGCAACTGGTTTGTCCCCATTCGAAGTTTGTCATGGTTTTCAGCCTTCTCTCCTCCCAGACTCTCACCCTGACCCTTTGATCCCTTCTGTCTGCAGCCATATCCGCAACATCCATAGAATCTGGGCCAACACCAAGAACACCCTTCAAAGAACTGCCTCCCAGAACAAGGTCCGTGCGGACCGGAAAAGAATCCCTGCTCCCACATACGCCCCAGGTCAGAGAGTCTGGTTGTTCTCCCAAGATTTCCCATTTAAGACTGCCAACTGTAAGTTAGCTCCCAGGTTTTAAGCCCTTATGTCATCGACTCAATCATCAGCCCTACCACTGTCCGCCTTAAGGTCCCCTCTCATTTCCGCATTCACCCTGAGTTTCATGTCTCCCAGGTCAAACCAGTCCACACCAGTCCCCTCTGTTCTGACGATCCTCCTCCCCCGACCCGCATCATAGATGGTCACCCCGCTTTCACTGTGCGCCGGATCGTGGGAGTCCGTCCTCGGGGCCGAGGTTGTCAGTACCTCATGGACTGGGAGGGGTACGGTCCCGAGGACCGCTCATGGGTCCCACAGTCCTTCAGGTTCCTCGGGTGCTTTGGATCGGCCTTGATCGAACATCAAGTATGCCAACCGTCTGCGTCTCCCTGCACCCGCCTACACCGCTGGGCAAAAAGTCTGGCTCTCCACACGTGACATTAATCTCAAGAACACCCATAAGAAACTGTCCCCCAGATTTATTGGTCCCTACGAGGTCGTCTCCATCCCCAGTCCGGTCACTGTCAAACTACGTCTTCCGTCATCTATGTGCATACACCCAGTATTTCATGTGTCCTTAATAAAGCCCGTGTTGTCCAGTCCCCTCTATCCAGCGCCTGTGTCCCCCCCTCCTGCCCGTGTGGTGGACTGACAGCTGGTGTACACCATAGATCGGCTCCTGGACGTGCGGCGGCGAGGTCGTGGCCGGCAGTACCTCGTGTCCTGGGAGGGGTACGGGCCAGAGGACCACTCGTGGGTGCCAGCGTCTTACATCCAGGACCCGCAGCTCATCAGGGATTTTGAGGCGACTTGCGCCTTGCCGCCAGGTGGGGGGGGGGGGGGG
>SSNP01000276.1:235300-308862 GCA_006937955.1 Pachypanchax playfairii
GTGCGACTGAAAGAAAAAAAAAACAAAAAAAAACAGAGCCGACAGTGGAGACGGCCCAGGACCAGGTAGCAGCGTAGGTTACGTGATCAACACAGAAACATGACTAAACACCGGCCCGCAAAAAAGAAAAGAAAAGGGGAGGGAGGGAGCGATCACCGGACCACCAGGAATTGTCCCGGTCCTCCCGATTAGCCACTCCGGGCCTGAAACCAGCACCCCGGTATAAAATATCAACACAAAGTGGATAGTGGAGATACCATGCCTGTACCTTTGCAGCTCAGTGTCATAACGCCCAGACTCGTTCATATTGTAATTTAGCATTTGCATGACTGAAATACTAGATACTATTCAAAGCTGACAGAACAAGGTAATATACGAGTGTCTCACACTGCAGGTATAAACCACAAACACTGCTATTATCACTGCTGTAATCAACCTTGGTAAAACGTAATTCTTAGCTGTTTTTAGCTCCTTATTTTGCTCACTCACCTCAGACTGGCGCCTTAAATCCTCGTTGGCGGGGCAGCAGTGTCGGTGTCCTTTAGCTCTGCCGTGTAAAATCAACGGGACAGTCTCCCTCTTCAGAACCAGCTTCTTCACAAAGCCTCATTCATGCTCCAGCAAGTTGGTGAAGGAATCGCGGGTAAAATGTTGTCTGCAAACTCCGGCATATAATTTTCTACACTAAATATTGGAACTAAAATCTAAGTTAATAACGCTAACTAAATGCTGTGCTATCAAATCGCTAACCTGAAAATCGAAGACGTTTGCAGTGCTCTCTATTCAAACTCCAGCTCGATACGAGGCGTGTCTACGGCTGAGCCGCTTTTATACTCGGCAGCGGCAGAGCTGCCACGTCACAAAATCTTAAGAACCTCAGAGCTAATCAGCAAACTGGATTCGAAATTCGAATGCAGTACACTGTTTAACCTTAGGAGGGAGCCACACAGACGTTTTTTGGCTTAAAGTTAAGATTTTAACAAATATGCACTAAAATATCAAAATAATGCCTGGGACATGTAGTTAAGACTACTAGACACCCGTTTAGACAGTTTATCAGCAAAAAAAAGTTGATTTGGGGGTTAGTTGCACTTTAATGAGCTAATGACATTCAACATGGTCCTTAGCTTATTCTTGGATAATACGCATTAAAGAAGCCATTTCATACACATTTCAGGACTTTGTGGTTATTTCTTAAGTATTAACCAGTAATATGAAACATTTTATATCTAAAAAACGTCAGGAAACACTTATTAACAGACCTTTCTATCTGTCTGCGTTAAAACTCGGGTGATTCCGGCTCCTTCCGTCAGGCTGCTTCGACTGCTTCGTCAGCAGCTCGTTCATATTCATTGTTCTAATTTACTGGACTCTGATTGGCTAACAAACTAGCCTATGAGAGCAAGGAATACTGTTTCCTGCCCCGCTGTGCATGGCAACTTCAGACGTCGTGTCTTTCTGTTTGCTGCGTCTTATCCAGTCTGCAATGTTTTTGGAAAGTCACTCTCAAGGATTATTTAGAAACTGCCTATTACAGAAAAAGAGAGAGAAATATCTCCAACCCTAAAACTCTGGAGTGGTGTGTGAGTCGAGTGTGTGTTTTTTCTTTCTGGTCATTGATTTCATCCATTTAACTAATGTTTACACATTAGAAAGGTTCCATCAATGCTAACAAGCAGGGCTCTAAATTAACTTTTTTGATCAGCATCCATTGTGGCTGCTAGATTTTCAAAGTAACCTGCCAATCAGAATTTCAACTGGCCAGTTTTTATTCTGGGAAAATAAAACAGATGATAAATGCAGCAGCATATGTAACGGTGTAAATAATTAACATGGTTTTGTTATTTTTAAATTCCTGTCAAACTAGTCATTGTAACCATGGGGTTTGTTTTATTTTGTTAGATTTGGTTTTGAAACCTTTATTTTGGATATCCACAGCAGAAGTTGACTATGGGTAAATATGTTGTTTTCCAGGTATCCCGTTAGTAGTAACGAAGCTTTTGCTGTGTTTTGGGCGGAATCTTGTTGCTGGAAGTCCATGGTTGTACATGTTCCATGTTATTGCAGAAACCTGCAGAGGGAATAAACCACGCCTGAGCTCTACCCATCTTGAGTCCTGAGAGTTTCAGTCGTGCAACAGGAGAGACAGAGGCAGAAGGGGTTACACATACATTAAAACCCAATGAAAAAAATAAAAACTAAAAAAATCCTAATTATAATATCATATCATATCATATCATATCATATCATATCATATCATATCATATCATATCATATCATATCATATCATATATCGTATATAGTTTACAACCTGGAGGCCTTTTTGTTGTGCTGAATAGAATATAATTAAAATAATAAATGCAGAAAATAGTAAACAACATTGACAACACCTATAATTTCCTATTTAATTTAAATGTGGGGAAGGGTATGAATTAGTGGTGCACAGGTGTAAACAATGTGATATTTTCAACATGAAAGGAAGATCCTAACCCTCTGGTGTGTCTTTCATAAACAGAAATAAGGTAAGGAGAAAAAAAAGTCCAAGGTATTTGCGATAAAATATAATCTTTCTTGGGCACCAAGAACGCCAGAGCCAGCTGAGGATTTCATTTACTTGAACATCCACGTGAAGTCCGTGAATGTTCTGCCTTTTTTCTTGAGTGTTTGACTCAGTTCTGCTGGTGTATAATCGACACATGCAAATGTTAGCAAGCAGCCAATGGCTGTATGAGATGTTCACGGGAAATGTAGGAATAGTAGTGACAGAGCAAATAACTGAAATGATTTGCTCCATTTATCACTGGCCCGGAAGTGGACTGTAAATTTTTGTTGGTTAAAAAAAGTGCATTTAACCATTTGATGGGTGTTAATTTAGAGCACTGCTAATAAGTACATAGATGTTTTAGAGCAATGTCTGCTCCCATCAAGATAGCATCTCCTTCCAGGAAGGCCTTGCATATTTGAACAAGACAATACTAACCCCAGGCTCACACTGCATCCAGATCCGGTCGGGTGCGGCCCCCACAGGTATTCCATTAGATTAAAATCCCTTTTGAAGGCTCACAGTAGCTCGGCGCGGTGCGGGTCCGGTTACGGGGGCCGTACGGCACAACGGAAAGGATCCGCAAGGTTCTATTTTTGCCGGACACCGGTGAGGATCCGCGTCTAGTTTGATGAAATCTGACGAGCTATACAGGAAGTGTGGCTTGAATATCTGGTGTTTTTTCAAAATAAACGAGTGTACAAACAATTGTAACTTGACTCTTCTTTTTAGACAGCACACGCGCTAATAGGAAATGTAAACATTACATCACACCACAGGGTCCCGAAAGCCTGCAGCACAACACCTTTTCACACATTTGCTAAATAATGGACGTGTTCTCGCGTGGAGTCCCGACAAAACGATAACCCACGTGAACTTCTGTTATCGCGAGTGCCGTTTCAGCACCCAGCACCGGAGCTGACCGCACTTCCTATCTGGAGCAGATGCGAGTGGTAGCTTGCGGAAAAACCGCACCGAAGCCGTTCCGTAGGCAGTATGAGCCCAGCATAACTTCTCAGATGTTTACAAAGAGGTGTTATAAGAAAAGGGGATGCACCACAATTGTAACATCACTGTGTTCCAGCTTTTTTGGGACATATTACTACCATCAAATTCAAAATGAGGTAGGAATTTCTATGAAGGGGTACAATATTAACCTGGCTCTGCCAGATCTACAGTATGTGTAGCCCCACATGTCTAGTTGGTGCTACACAATGATCTAGAACTGCTCCCTCTGAAAGCATCTGAAAAAGAGAGGGCCATCTGGTATAATATTTTAAGCTGATTGGAGGATGCACCAGCAAGCTTATTGTGATATGTCTTTAGCCAGTCACAGTAAATTAAACTCTTGCAAATCCAGTCAGGAAGAAAAGACACACGTCATTACCATCAAGAAATGCACAAAGTGCTTACCTTTGCTCTTTTTTCAACCAAGAAAACATCTCTAGTTCTCCTAAAACAGATTTAATAGTCGTTTTTATGCAGAAAACCACCAGTGCAGCCATGTTTGTTTTGCTATGCCTGGGCACTTGCTGCCAATCATACCTGGACACCCACCCCAAAGTACAATGCAAACACATGATTGGTCCAAACATTTTTTTTTTTTTTTCCCAATATTGATCCCTCGTGGAGAAATTTGGCTCTGCATTTAACCTATCCTTACCGTGAAGTGAGGAGCAGAGGGCAGCCATCTTGAACAACGCCCGGGGGGCAGTTGCAGGGTTTAGTATCTTGCCCGAGGATACTTCATGTAGCTTGCAAGCACCGGGGATCAAACCCACCGTCTTTCGTCGATGGGTTTAGTTGGAGCAGTTCAAGATGGATTTTCATTGGTTTGGAAAACTACAAATGTCGCGAGAAACCATCTTGCCGTGCAAGGTTAGTAAAATATCTCAGTTTCAATTTCTGAAATTCTTTTTATGTTCTATTGAAATGAAATATGGGTTTATTAAATTTGCAAATCCTTGCATTCTATTTTTATCTACATTTTACACAATGGCCCAGCTTTTTTGGAATGGTGTTTTATGTTGTCATTTTTAGACTTTGAAGATTACAGCATAAATAATGTTACTTACATATTTGCTAAAAAGTTTATTGCTGCAGCTATCTTGGGTTTTTGTGTGCGAAACCCACATTTGATGTTTAGGTCAGAGATGGTTAGGAATTAATGAGAAGTTCAACTTTGGGCGTGGGGGGACACTCTAGTTGATTTCGTTGACTTGGGACTCCAAAATTCTGACTATAAGGCACATACATTCTCTTTTCTTTATCCTTCAAGAAACTGGCCTAGATTATCACAAATGTGCAAAGGAACTCTGAGGTCAAACCAGCTGAGTCAACCTCTCTTAAAGTGATAGAACTTACCCATAAACAACCCCCTTTCTTCCTAAAAAACAAATGGAGCTCACATCGACTCACCCTACATTACACTGCAGGCCTGAGGTGATTTGCTGCCTCACCCCATTATATAACATCCACATGTCTTCATGTGGCTTTTGTAATGCCGCTTTTCCACCGACAGAGCACGGTGTGGCTCGATTCACTTTAGCCCCCTGCGGACCCTTTTCCACCGCCTTTCTCGGGTCTTAATCGCGTCATTCCGCGCCAACCCGGCCTCTTTTTTCAGACCACCTCCTCGGTGGTCCGAAGCGGCCCAAAGCGGGCCCACACGCCCACCTGTCTACTGCTACCAGTGACACGACTACTACGTAGTGGTAGCCCCTGATTGGCCCGGCTGTGTGTGGTGTCCACGTGATGTGATATAGAAGCGACACAGACAGAGTGCAAAGTACAAAAACACACGTATATCCGCCATTGTTGTTGTTGTTTCACACGCTGTGACGTCGCGGACAAAGACTTTTGTGCGCCACCTTTCATAGCCAGGTGGGCACGCCCATATCCCCACTTATGTCCGCTTTATGTTTTCACCGCCTCAAGCGAGTTGATCCGCGCTATACTGTACCGCTCTCAAGCGCGCCCTGCCGATTTGTCGGTGGAAAAGGGGCATAAATGGTAAATGGTGTGCACTTGTACTATAGCACTTTTCTTAAGTCCTACGTCTCCCAAAATGCTTTCCACTACAGTTTTGTGATTCACCCATTCACACACACACATTTGGTGGTGATGAAATACACACATGTTGTAGCCACAGCTGTCCTGGGACAGACACACTGACAGAGGTGAGGCCTCTCCTTTTGTGGAGATATAGATCAGATTTCTTTGAAATTAGTCATAATCCAATTTTTTTCAGACTTTCATTTATCTTTGCCGCCTGAGCATAGTGCAAAATACACATTTTGGTTTCTTGTTCTTTTGTATAAGTGTCTTAGTACTTGTTTTATTTCTGATTTACTTAAGCACTTTATTCAACCATATGGTTGTGTAAAAAGCACTATATAAATACATATGGTATGGTATGGTATCTAGAAACACATTCACTGTTAAGTGTCATTATTTGTTTTAAGAGCCACAAAAGAAAACTCAATTGCCACCCTTTTAACTTATTTATGACAGGAAGCCAAGACACTCACAGCTAAAAGTGATAAGTGGCTTGCCCAATGTTGGTATGTAGTGTCACTGTAAAAACAAAGAGTGCGTACATTTAAAATCAACATAATTAATGAGCTAATGACATTTAACATGGTCCTTAGCTTATGAACTCTTGCATAATACCCACTAGACAAATTCTTGTCAAAAATTCTCCTCCATCAACTTTCCTTTGTTTTACAGAACAGCCCTTCCCCCACCAGTCACTTTTGCATCATGTTTCAAAACCCCTTTTTCTAGTATGATACAGACAAATGATAATATATCATTTAATTTGTTTTGTCCTATTCAGCTCATAAGAAGGGTTTTGTATGAAATAACTCTTTTTCTTTCATAGTTTAATTTTAAAAACTCACTGTTCATTTGTATTTGTAAAAGTAGCCTTACAAGTGATGCTTACTTATTATGTTAGCTGTTAACAAGTCTGGTGGAGAAACCTGTAATCACAGTGTATAATAGAGGGGCAATGTCTCCTCCTGCATGAGGGACTCTGTTCTGTGCATGACCCCTTGAACTCTCTGGTGAAGGAGAGGCCATTCTGTCCAAATCAGCTCAGAGAGAAGACCCAGGGTGTCCTGCAATGTGTCAATGAAGTCTGCTGAAACTGCATTTTTCTGCTTCACAGTTTTGGATTAGTTTGAATTGTTCTTAAGACATGCAAGAAAAAAGTGCTTAATGCTAAACAAAGAAAGATAATGGAAAATGATAGACTGTTCTGTCTGACTGAATTTGGGGATTTGGAAGTCAAGCTCTGTTTATATTCCACACAGCTTCTCAGGCTTGGATTACTTCCACTGCACCTTCAAGCTGGGACCTGTCTCAGATGGAGTTGTGCAAGCTAACTGCTAACTATACCTGGGAAACAGAGATAAAAAACAAACAGAAAGTAATTGACCCCAAGGAAATGTTTTCTCCATAACATACAGCTTTTCCTGGTGAAATCAGATTTAATTGGATGGTTTCTTTAAAAAAAAAAAAAATTTAATCAGTCGACATGATATATGTTTAAAGCACACCACCTGAGCTTATCTTAAGCACATGATCAAGATAGAGCCAAAAAGGCAGGATTCTCTTCACTAAGTCTATATATTTTTGTAGCTCTCAAACTACAAACCAGTGTTGAGCTAAAGAAAGCCATGGCAACTTAGGGGGATGGAGCTGCTGTGTACAACTTGATGCGTGTGAGTCATGTGTGCAGGAGCTCTGGTGTAAAAGGAACAGTTCAAGAAGAATTGAATTACAAGAAGGTTTGACCCTTGCTAGAGGTCATATAAAAGTATTAGGTAAGCTACTGAGGCAGAGGAAAGGGAATAGTGGAGTTCCATGCCACTCTGATCTTATCAGGGGGCTTGATCAAGATGTCCTCCTTTAGTGCTCTCCCACACCACTTCAGATAAGTCAACATTTTTTTTGTTAGTAATAAAAATGGTTGGCTTTATGAGTGATCAAATTAACAAAGTCCACAATAAGACAAAAGAATACAATAAAGTGAATATGTACGTGGGGCAGAAGTGGTTGAGTTGAACAGGCTCATACTACACTGCCAGGAAATCCTCACAGACACACCAGTATTGATAAAAGAAAGTAACACCCTATTGAAACATATTTACACTGCACGGGATTCTTTTTTCTCAAAAACTCATTCCATTATTTGAAAAATAGCAATAACAAAAATGGTGGCACACTAGGACGCAGCAGCCACATCAGTGTTAATTTTCTTGACTAAAATATTTAGTCATAATTTTAGCCACGAATATATTTTTGCGTACGCAAACGAAAAGAAAACTAAAATAGACGGCCCTATTTGAGACGATTATTATGACTAAAATTATGTTGATTTTCGTTGACAAATAAAAGACGACACGAAAATAGACAGCGACAAAATCCAATCGGAGGAAAAGAAAGATACAGAGAGGAATCAGTCAAAAAGCTAACAGCTGGGGCTACTGTGAAAAGAACCAATTAGAGATCGGCTTATTGAGAGGTGAGCAGAGGCTTCCGTAGTTGTTTGAGATGCTCCTGGGAAGACGCCAGATGAAGTGTGAAATGGTAAGAAAATGTCCATACTATATTGCAGTTGTTAAATTAATACTTCAGAAAATATACTTATTTTAGTCTACTAAATCTACAATTGATTTTAGTCGACTAAAACTGCCACATATTTTCGTCGACCAAAATTAGACTACAATTAAAACTAGTTTTGTGACTAAAATTGAAAAGAATTTTAGTCAAAAGACTATGACTAAAACTATATAAAAATTTCCTGCCAAAATTAACACTGGGCCACACCGGGTTCAAACCATAGTGCGATATTCATTTTTAATTTATCTTCGAATGGTCTGTTTAAGTTCCAATGTCTATCGGAACAACGAACAAACATGTCTACAACCGTAAACAACTTTTGGAAATCGGAAAAGGCCCTTTACAACCAGATGGCGACGCACTGGAGAAACTGCGCTGCTACGGCATTCTGCGAGCTCTGAGAAGACGAAGCGCGACACCACCGAGAGCCTGTGCCCGCCCGAAAGTTCGTCGAAAGCAGTGTGCGTGGAGGCGAAAGCGCGGTAAGAGAGCCGGGATCCATGCTAGGCTAAAGGCTAACTGTAGCTGACTGGTGCTTCCATCACTTCTCCTATCCAATGTTCGCTCCTTGGAAAATAAACTGGACTGCTTACGACTGCTCCTGACCTCCCGAAAAGAGATAGAACACTGCTGTGTTCTTATTTTCACTGAAACATGGCTGCACAAAGGCATTGGTGACTCTGTGATCCAGCTAGATGGGCTAGCCAGCTACAGCGCTGACAAAGACACCACAGCTACCGGTGCGGTGTTTCTCCAACAACAAGCCATGGATTAACCCTGACATCAAGGCTCTGCTGAAGGAGAAGAAGTGAGCCTTCAGGTTAGGAGACAGGGAGGAGCTGAAGGCTGCACAGAAGAGGCTCAGGAGGAACATCCTGGAGGCCAAAGATGCCTACAGGAGGAAGATGGAGCAGCATCTGCAGCAGAACAACATTGGGGAGGTGTGGAGAAGCCTAAGTACAGTCTCTGGCTTCAGAGCGTCTCCTGTACAGATGGAGGGAGATACTCGTTGGGTGAACGATTTGAACTTTCTGAGATTTGATCTGTCACCCACCCCTCCCCCATGCAGCTTGCCAGCCCACAACTCAGGTCAGGACAATGGCCCAACCCTGAGCCTCTTCACACCTCTGTGATGGCCCATCAGCTCCCACACGGACTCACCCTCCCCACTCCATCCCCCAACACACTGCTGCCATCATCACCACCAACACCCTTGTCCCCCTGCACAGTGCCATGTCCACCTCTCTCCTTCAGTGCAGTCCAGGTGAGGAGAGAGCTTAAGAAGATCAGGCCCAGGAAAGCAGCTGGACCAGACGGCATCAACTTAGGTCCTTAGGTCCTGTGCAAATGAATGATGTGGGATCATGGAGCATGTCTTCAACCTGAGCCTGAGGCTGCGGGTGGTACCACAGCTCTGGAAGACCTCCTGCGTGGTACCAGTGCCCAAGACACTGTGCGCTACAGACCTCAGCAGCTTCAGACCAGTGGCTCTCACATCCCACCTCATGAATACACTGGAAAGACTGATCCTGGGACACCTCCGCTCTGCTGTGGGCCCAGCAATGGACCCATTGCAGTTTGCGTACCGTCCTGGCATTGGTGTGGAGGACGCCGTCATCCACCTGCTTAACTGCTCTCTCACTCATCTGGAGAAACCTGGCAGCACTGTGAGGATTCTGTTCTTCGATTTCTCCAGCGCTTTTAACACCCCCCAGCCGGGGCTCCTGAGGGTGAAGCTGGAGAATGTTGGGGTGGACCTGGCAGACTGGATCTTGGACTATCTCACAAACAGGCCCCAGTTTGTGAGAGCCCGGGACTGTGTATCTGAAGTCTGGATCTGCAGTTTGGGGGTGCCTCAGGGCATGGTGCTCGCGCCCTTCCTCTTCGCCCTCTACACTGCTGATTTCAGAGACAACACGGACAGTTGTATCCTTCAGAAGTTCTCTGATGACTCTGCCATCATCGGACTCATCATGGATGACGATGACGCAGAGTACAAAGGACTAACGCAGGACTTAGTAGACTGGTGTCAGCTGAACCATCTTCTTCTCAACGCCGGGAAGACCAAGGAGATAGTGGTGGACTTCCGTCGACGCCACTCTACTCCACCTGCACCAGTGAGTATCCAGGGAAGGGACATTGAGAGAGTGGACTCATACAAGTACCTGGGTGTTCATCTGAACAATAAGCTGGACTGGACTCACAACACAGATGCACTGTACAGAAGGGGCCAGAGTCATCTCTACCTCCTGAGGAGGCTCAGGTCTTTTTGAGTGAGAGGGCCACTCCTGAGGACTTTCGATGACTCTGTGGTGGCAACAGCGGTCCTATACGGTGTGGTCTGCTGGAGTAGCAGCATCACAGAGAGGGAGAGGAAGAAGCTGGACAAGATCATCAGGACATCCAGCTCAGTCCTGGGCTGTCCCCTGGACTCAGTTCGGGAGGTGGGGGACAAGAGGGTCCTGGCCAAACTAAGGTCAGTGCTGGATCATGAGTCCCACCCCCTGCAGGAGACTCTTGCCGCTTTTCCACCGACATAACACGGTGCGGCTCGGTTCACTTTAGCACTTCACTTCACTTCACTTCACTTCACTTCACTTCACTTCACTTCACTTCACTTCACTTCACTTCACTGTTCACTTCTCTCAAGTCAGTACTACCCAAATTTTATCAGAACATTGACTTTGCAACAAGAGGAGACAACAATTTAGACCTTGTTTACACAAACATCCAGCATGCATACAAGGCTACACCCCTCCCCCACCTTGGACAATCAGACCACATCTCCATACTTCTCACCCCAGTCTACAGACCCATCAACAAACAGTTCAGACCAGCTGTGAAAGAGGTGAGAACGTGGCCACAGTGGGCCATGTCTGCCCCTCAGGACTGTTTTGACTGCACCAACTGGGGCATATTCAGAGAAGCAGCCACTTACGAACACTTACTTGACCTGGAGGAGTACACAGCCTCAGTGACCGGCTACATCAGCAAGTGCGTTGAGGATGTTACTGTCACCAAGACAGTTATCACCCAGGCAAACCATGAACCCTGGCTCTCTCCAAAGCTGCACAGCCTGGTGAAAACCAAGGACAGAGTCTTCAAGTCCAAAGACAGAGAAGCTTATATCACAGCCAGAGCCAAACTGTCACGGGCCATCAAAGAGACAAAGCGGGCATATGCAGAGAAGATCAACAACCACTTCACAAGCTCAAGAGACACACGGCGCATGTGGCAGGGCATCCAGACCATCACGGGCTACAAGCCAACACATTTGGAATGTAGCAGTTATCCCTCCCTACCAGATGAGCTGAACAACTTTTTTGCATGATTTGAGGCAGAGAACGAGGTACCAACGAGGAAGATGACCCCCCCCCCATTGACCAGGTACTACACCTATCCACAGCAGATGTCAGGTTGACTCTCCGGGAATGTGCTGATCAGCTTGCGGACATCTTTGCAGACATCTTCAACTCATCACTGAGCTCTGCTGTTGTACCTGCATGCCTGAAGACCACCAAAATCGTCCCAGTGCCAAAAAAGTCTATTGTGTCCTGTCTCAATGACTACCACCCCATAGCACTCACATCCGTCATCATGAAGTGCTTTGAGAGGCTGGTACTGAGTTACATGAAGTCACAGCTCCCACATACTCTGGACCCGCTACAATTCGCATACCAACCCAACCGCTCCACAGATGACACAATCTCATCTGCTCTTCAAATCACCCTCTCCCATCTCGACAGAAAGGACACTTACGCTAGAATGCTGTTTATTGACTTCAGCTCAGCATTCAATACAATAATTCCCCAAAGACTGGTAAGGAAACTGGACTTTCTAGGTATAGACACTCCTCTTTGTAACTGGATCCTGGACTTCCTCACAGACAGGCCGCAGACTGTCTTCATAGGAAACAACTCCTCCGCGGTCCTCAGACTGAGCACAGGCTCCCCCAGGGCTGTGTGCTCAGCCCACTGCTTTTCACTCTGCTAACATATGACTGTGCTGCACAGCACAGTTCAAATCACATCATAAAGTTTGCTGATGACACAACAGTAGTGGGTCTCATCACCAACAACAATGAGTCTGCTTACAGAGAGGAGGTAAAACATTTGGTGGACTGGTGTCAAAATAACAACCTGTCTCTTAATGTTCAGAAGACTAAAGAGATGGTTGTTAACTTCAGGAAGAACCCGACGGCCCACACCCCACTGCACATGAACGGATCTGCTGTTGAGATAGTCAACAGTGTGAAGTTTCTGGGGGTGTACATGGCAGACGATCTTTCCTTGAACCTGAACACCATCAACAAGAAAGCACAACAGCGCTTTCACTTTCTTCTGAAACTGAAGAAGGCCAGTCTTCCACCTCCCACCCTCACCTCATTTTATCAAACGACCATCGAGAGTGTTCTCTGCTGCTACATCACCATCTGGTACGGAAACTGCACCACCGCTGAAAAGAAGTCCCTGCACCGGATAGTGAAGACAGCAGAGAGAATTATCGGGGCCCCTCTCCCAGCCATCTCCCGACTCTACGACAAACACCTGATCCGCTGTGCGAGCAGCATAGTGAAGGACACTTTCCACCCCTCACATACACTGTTCTCCCTCCTCCCATCTGGCAGACAGTTCCGCAGCATCAGAACTGTGACTGCCAGACACTGCAAGAGCTTCTTTCCACAAGCAGTAAGGGCTCTCAACTCATGGACAACATAGAAGTGAACAAACACACGTAATCACACACACAACGCAAACACACAATGGACTCCTAAATTCAAAAACTCACCTAAACAAACTGAACCCTCATACAATATCCCACAGGCATACCAAGGACATATTGGAACACACAAATTTGACTGTGGCACAACACACACATTGCACACTCTGTATTGTATACTGTATTTTGTCAAAGAAATTTCCTACCTCATGCCGATTTGCACTAGGCGAAATTTGCACGTCTCTGCCTTGTCTCGTCCAATATAACTTGAACCTGGACTATACTTTGAACCAATTGCACATGTTTACTTTGTATCATTGTACTGTATTGTTTTCCGGTCCTGTCCTGTTTAGTATACTGATATGCCGCTTTCACACATGGGCTGAATGGTGTCGGTATGGACCCGTTCCTGCTTTGTTCATACTTGGCCGGCCCCGTCAGAGCCCGCCCCAACAGGCACCTTTTTTGGAACCACTGGCTCTGTGGTCCGATCAGGGCCAAGCCGACCCCATACATACTCACCACGCCTACCTATGAACTGATTGGTCAAGTAAACTGATGCCAGTCACGAGCCTACCTACGTAGTATTAACCACCGATTGGCCTGGTAGTGTGCACGTGATGTGACGACACTGAACCGCGCCGATGGGATTTAACAGGTCTCCTGTAACGCATGTTTTTTTTTTTTTTTCACATGATTTTTAACATGACAACTACAAAAGCAGTGCCGTGACAAGTTGAAAAAACTCAAATGTGAGTACAGAGTGACCAAGAACCTGCAACGATTGGAGTGGAGTTGACCACAAGTGATGAAGTGGTTCCAGGACATGGATGCTTTTTATGGGGAACGGAGAGTGTTTGGAGAGGACATGGCAGCTGTAAGGGTGAGTTGTGATTCGTTTTAAGTGCTTTAAACACTGTGAAGCAGCTCACGAAAAACTCCTGTAGTGAACTTGCAGTGTGCAGATGAGCTAGCTCTGTCAGCTAGCTCTTAGCCATCTGTGTTATGGCTCCCGCGACATGCGGGAGACTGACAACTGCTTTTTTTTCACTGTATCCAAGGTCGACGTTGGTGGTTTGATGGAGAAGATGTGGAATCGAAGACCGGGCTCCACAGAGAAGTGAGCTTCTCTGCAGAGGAAGGGAGACGTGACCAGGTGCTGCTGAGAAGCTGCCTGCTTCCTTTTGTGAATAAATAAAATAAAAAGTGTGCAATAAACTTTGCAGAACTACAACAATTGTATCTGCTTTCTCTTCTCTTTAATAACTGGTTATATTACTCAACTTGTAAATGATGCCATATTTAAGAATCTTTCGTTATTTGGTCACTTTTATTTAAAGCAAATATGCATGCTTTTATTATGAATCCAGTCAAGCTTCCTGTTCAACGTAATTGAAGGAAGCGCGGATAAGAGAAAAAAAAGGTGTTTTTTACTCTACAATGTATAACAGCTCCATTCAGCCTTATTAAAAGAAATATGTGGAGGCTACATCGGATTTGTGTAAGTAAAATCCCATCAGCATGTTTTTATTTGGAGACAAATTTACGAGCGTGTTTTCAGAATGAACATGCTCTGGTAGTAAATAGTTTAAATGTTTTAGTAATGAAGAGGACGAGACAGAAACAATATCAGAAACATCAAAACTTTAGTTTTAGACTAAATGGTCAGACAGGTGAAGCATCAGATTTAAGATTAGCTTTCCCACCCTCGTTTTCGTTTTTCTCGTTTTCTCGTGTTTACTAGTCTTGTGCGCTTAAGAATTGCGTCACAGACCTCCATCATTGATAAGGTAAACGAAACAGCCCATGCCCCCACCCACATGCGCATTGCTCACGCCCACGGCCGCATTCCAGAGGCGAGTGTGTGAACAAAACTAGACTGACCCGACCCTACCCGACCCGACCCTAACCCGACACCATTCGGCCCATGTGTGAAAGCGGCAATAGTTTACTTAAAAATAGAGCCACTTAGTTTAGTTTAGCTTAGTTCAGTTAAACATCATTTATTTGTAATTTCTTGTTTTTCCAATTTTTTTTTTACCAATGCACCATGGAGGGTCTGTGTGAAACGGCATTTCAATACAATGTATACTGTGTATATTGTTGTACTGACAATAAACCTCTCTTGAATCTTGAATCTCTATACATGCAAGTGCTTCCTGATTTATTATTTTTTTAGCTTCAAATAAGCATCCATACAAGACTTACCTTTCAAGATTCAAGACGTTTCAAGGCGTCAAAAAGAGGACATGTCCGGCTACTGATTAGTATATTTTTGTGACTTGGCTGTTTTTGTTCAATACATGCTTTCCTTTTTTGCTGTATAGTATTTCCAGCAAACAGTCAATACTTGCACAGTTCCCTAATCATGTTAGCTGCACTATGGTAACCACTTTAGTGCAGCTAACTTTTGACGAGTGTTCAGGTATGATTGGCAGCAAATGCCCAGGCAGGCAAAGCAAAATAAACATGGCTGCGCCGGTGGATGTAAGCATAAAAGCGGCTATTGAATCTGTTATATGAGAACAGAGACGATTTCTTGAAAACGAGCAAGCGTAAGAACTTTGTGCATTTCTTGGTGGTAACATGTAATGTGTGTGCTTTTCTCCCGACTGTATTTGCAAGATCTTGATTTACTGTAATTGGCTAAAGACAAATCATGATAGGCAGACACTTGCTGGCGAGTCCTCCAATCAGCTTAAAATATTATACCAGATGGCCCTCCCTTTTTCAGATGGAGCAGTTCCAGTTCATTGTGTTTAGATTCAACATGGGACTACACAATAATCTGGCAGTGCCAGGTTACAAGCTTTGAAAGCCTGGCAGACAACAATGAAAATTTGTATAAATATTCAACATCTTTTGGCTGATCCACACAACTTCATTAGATAAATTAGTGCTGTCATGAGAATTGGATGAGATTAATTAATTTTGAGCAGTAATTAATTAATCTAATTAATCTTATTTTTGATCTCACTTAATAATAGCTAAGAAAAACACTATTGTTATCCATAGTTCCGTCGGGACGTTTTTGAAAAGCAAATTGTCCATTCATGGGACCAACAACTCTCATATGCTCCTCCATTGTCACTTCTCCACTCTGCAACTAACCGCTTTTGCTCACCTTGCCGTCACTGAAAGTCAATCAGGATCCGGATTTGCTAGGATCCGTTAACGGCGCCAGTTGGGTTAAATAACAGCGGCATCAAAATACCAAAAAGGCAGTATAATTTACTTCTTCTGGGTTTATCATCACTTTCTCTAACCCTGCTTGACAATTTACACCCGCTGTGCGCCGGCGCACAGTGCTTGGTCTGGTCTGACGGTTGTGTATGTGTGTGCGTTCATACATGTCTATGTGTGCGTTCCGGTATCAGTCAGTGAATTCTGGTCTCATAGCGCTATTTGCGTTCCAGTAACTTTTGATTTACAAATTAAGCACTGGATTAATCCCTTTGTACAACTCCAGCACAAGAAGCCGAAATACTAAAAAAGGATTTCATTTAAAAGCAACTCAAAAGCAGAAACTGTAAATATAGATTAAAAATTAGATTAATGCGATTAAGGAATATAACGCACCAAATATGGCTGTAATTAATTAATCGCAACGAACGCGATAATTTGACACCCCTAAAATAAATACTTTTTCAGTCTTCTATCTTGGTTTCAACCAGACACATGGAAAAAATAAACATCCTTTCTTAGTTATGATATGTGTTATCTGCAAATATTACTATAGTAACACACAAAAGTAATGTGATACCCAATGGACATCATTCATTTCAGTCCTATTATTCTCAACATGTTTGCTTTTTAATTGGTCTCAAGCTGTTGATAGATTTAAATTTTAACAACTACAGTTATTTGTGACCAATTTAGCCATGTTATGGGTTGATTTGTTAAAATTATTTCTTCAGTCATCTCTATGACTCTGACGTGTTAGTAAGAAATAAATCTATCTGTTACTGAAGAACTGTCAGAAGTGTAGCCTTTTTCCTGGAGTGAGTGACACTCCACTAGTGCAAACATTTTAAGAATATTTCTCTATCTCCAAACGTTTTTTTGTTTATCCGAATACACTCATATTGCATTTTGTGAGCGCATGCTGTCCATACTGTGAACTTTTTAACCACCTCCTAGCCACAGCTGGAAGTGAGTTGAGACAATGGCTAGTAAACACAACACAGTAAATGAAGGGATTAGGACATGACAGGATGTGCTTAACCAGGAGCTGCTGATGTTTAAGGAAGAACCAGCTAAGCCTTGCATGAGTGGATCATTACGCATAGCCTTCTTTTTTCCTTGCATGGTTATGTTCTGTCTTTACAACATCGAATCTTTCACACTTGTCTGTATTTGTCTGCTCCTCTTCTTCCGCAGCACTTTCCCTAGACTTATATTGCCTCATTTCACTATTGTTCACTTCCAGCATGCAGTCAGGCTTGGTTCTTAACTCAAGGATTAGACAATCAACATTCATGAGACTGCACATTCCAATTTAGCCCCATTCATGTGTACAGTCAACAAAGGGACAAAAGCCATGTCACACACCATGGATCCCATCCCCCACAAGTAATTAGATGATTCTGTAATACTGTTAATTTATTCTAGGAGTGGCAAGTCTGATTTTGCAAATATAGTCATGTTAAATAAATGTTTTCAATTTTAAAAACTGTTATACTGCAGATATTTTGTATTGCTTTTCAAATTGAGAAAGCTTGACCTCCCACTGTGTTGCCAGACAACTTGGGTTAGGTTAGGTTAGGTTCTCTTGTGAAAGTGGTAATGAGTTTCTGAGCTCACACTTGTCAACCTAATAAACAAACATCTTCTATCAGAATCTCAACACCTTCTGTTGAATTTTTACACTGGGGAAGTAACACAACCTCAAGGATAGACTTGCATTTAGGATACTATGACCAAAACATGTACACAGAAAAGTAACATGACATGACATGACCATTTAAAATTAAAAACCTTAAGCATAACAGGCTCTGGGTGTTATGGTTAGAAAGGAAAGCAAAAACACAGACAGTAGGATGAAGAGTTATTTGTTTTGAGTTTGAAGACAGAAGGGGAAGGACTGCAATGTCTGTTTTTTGGTGTTTTAAGCCCCTCCTTCATTTTCGACCGACAGTAAACCTAATCTCATTATTGATTGGCTGGGTTTAGACCCCTATTTGTGTTCTTGTTTATGTGTCTGTGTGAAACTTAAAAAACAACTTTTTAACACATTTTCAGGAAATCATTTAATCTATTTAATGAGCAATGCTGACTTTAAAACTTGAAGAAAAAAATCTTGAAACTTGAATCATTGTGTAACTGATAAATAAGATTTGCAAATTGTGATTAGATAGTATCAAAATAAAATTGTTTTTGACTGGAGAAAAGAAGAGTCTATTGTCCATGGTAGCTTATTGCCACAGTCTTTTGAATTACTTCAGTTTGCAGGTTGCATCTATCAGAAAAGACTTGCATTACCCCAGGTTGGTTTTTTCATCCCACAAGCTTGTCTGGTCCAGACTGACTTAGCTTTTTTTTAACCAGGAAAACTAACTTGCTATTTTGTCCCATCTCATTGTTTATACCATTTCTAAAATGTGTTTTTAGAACAATTTTTAACTAAAATATGTAGGTTCTAAATCAACATGAATCTATCATCATTTTTGCCTCATTGGACCATTACTGGCATGTATTTTGTCACATGACAACACGTGATTACTATATGCTTGTGCATATACATGCACATTCAAAGTTAAATGTCTGCAGAATAAAATTCTATATGAAGTCTGCCATATGGCACACACTCAATATACGTATTCTGGCAATAATCTACCCTCTGCACTGATCTTTGCACACTGTCACAAGTGTACCCACTTTGCCAGTTTGCACCTGTTCACCTCTAGCTCAAGGTGTATTTAACATTTTGTCTTTAAGTATTCACTTTCAAAGTTAAAACTGAAGCAATTGACCCTTCCATTTCAAGTTAGACTTAAAGAATTTTTGCTGAACACAAATAGACAGAGAAAAGGAAATTAAGAACTAGCAAGTGTCCAACACAGCACCTGACCTCTCAGTTCTAAATAGCTCAGAGTTGTACCTGCTCCCCATCAAAGGCAGGTTCAGCACATGCTACACATCCTCTGTGCTAGGTCAAAACACCACTGCTCTCAGGTCATGGTGATCTTCCACTGTCTTGTCTTAATATCTGCTTGTGATACTAAAGGTTAGTGTATTTTAAAGGGACATAAGGCAAGATTTGTGAAAAACTACACATGCATTTCCAGTTTATTCAATGCTAATGGGTCATGAAGCATTAAAAACCCAAAATAACGAGGCCATCCGCATATATGTCTGTTGCCTTGGAAACGCTGTGTGCCACATAATGCGCTGCAGTTCGACGTCCGAATTTCCCGCGCAGTTGTAGGGATGTGACGTAAATTGACGCTGCATGCGCGTTGCCGACAGCTCTTGAACAGGAAGTACATGGCCGCCGTGGACTTGGATTCAAACACTGAAGGTATAGTTATGGATGTTTCTGCAGCCATCAAACGACCTGCATCCACTCTCACCCCCCAAAAAAGTGGTACCACGAAGAAAAAAAAGACTTTATCAGCGGCATCTCATGAGTCTAAAAAAAAACATGACCGAAGCCGGGCAGGCACCCACATAAATATTGAATATGCGTTCGGTTCATGGAGGGAACTTCAGCTGCATTTGGGAGTGAAAACGGATGCTGACATGGCTCATTTCCTTGTGACCAGGTGAGAAAACATTATAGGTTGTGTTTAGAGCCTGATACAGTATGAAAATGATGAGATCAAATCAAATAACAGAGTGGAGAGACCTGACGTGAAGTATGTTAGCCTCCCCGGTGCAGTGCTGTGAAGACGAACAGTCTGTAAAGTGTCTGTGCGCGCTCCCGTGCCGGCTTGGCTGGTGGCTGCAGTTAGCCACAGCGCCTGTCGCGGCAGCACTGAGTCAGATTTTGTAAAGCTGCCTTAAGTTCCTTTAAGCTTGAACATATTCATATATATGGAGAGCTGCTGGTGTATTTCCTGTCCTCTCAGACCCCACTTGGTTGAGGCAGGCCACTCATTCTGAGCCTGGTTCTGCTGGAGGTTTCTTCCTGTTAAAAGAGGGTAGCTCCTTTCCACTGTAATAAATCTGTGCTTGCTCAGGATGAGGGATTGGGCTTAACTAATAATTCATCCCAATAGGATAAGTTTTAGGTCTGGTTATTTCCAAGATCTAAGCATCGCTAATGTGATTGGTGTTGTTTTTTTGACCATCACAATGTCAATTTAAAATCATCATCATCTCTACTTTTAGTAGCAAACGTAGAGTAGAACTGCTCAGGAAACGTTTTATTATTGACAACAATTATGCATCATCATCCAGTCTGCCCTCAGCCTCTGTCAATAACAGATAATTTGAGTTCCAATACGATGGATGCCATGTTAAAGACCAGTTTTCCCCCAGAAAGACAAAGTTGCCACAAAGCCACAGTAATGTAGGCTGGCTAAGCCCAAAGGTCACATAAAATTAAACTCCAGATTTATTATTATATTTAGAGAGTCTTTAGGTCTATGATCGAAAGGTAAAAGAGCAAGGCAGCCGATTTTTGGTAGACAATAGTCTGAACTTAAATTAAAAAAACTGTTTGGTTGTCTCTTTAGCTGAGATCGGGATTCTACTAGACTTATACCAGAAATCTAGATGGAATTACAGACTCAAACCCAAAATTTAAAGGTGCAATATGTAAGAATTAGACATTGTCATCAAATCAAGTCAAGTTCATGTAGAAAAAAAAAAAAAGTCTGCTCACAGCCACTCACCCCTCCCTTTCCTAATTTTTCTGGTGTGTTGCCTGTTCTAATGTTGATTCTTATTTTATTTCTATTGTATTTGTTCAATTTTTGGGAAGGATGCCGTGCTTTCTTAGGTTTACTACAAGTTACCTCAGGGCCGCTTTTTTTTCTGTCTTCCATACTGTCCACAGACCTGCTACTCTTTGCTGCTGGTCATTGTCGAATTGTATTTCCTTGTGTTGAAGACTTTGCGACCTTGCAGGCTTAGATGTGATTCACTATGGAATCAGGAAGTATGGACGTGGAATGGCTATTGTAAACAATTTTTCTGTCATGGGACAGCATTTTTTAAAATGACAAAAACTGGCAACCACCCAGCCGGCTGAGATTGAAATCTGTTACAATGTAACTTTATTTTCAACATCAATGGGACATTAGACTGTTGGGAGTATTTCACTGTAAAATGCGTACATATTGCAACTTTAATAATCATGCAAAATCTCTTCCTAAATCAAAATATCATTAATTTAAAAAACATTACAAAAATAATGGCTTCCTATAAAACAGGACACACAAGACTCAGTGAGAATCTTAGCAATCAATTTATTCTAATAAATCAAATATTAATGATTACAGTAAATGAGTAAAAGACAACAATAACATAAACTATTATTTGTATAATAAATGTCAAAGGTTAATTGGCAGAAATCATCCAATTGATCCACCGATCCATTTTCTTTACCCGCTTATTTCTGCTCAGGGTTGTAGGGAGCTGGTGTCTATCCCAACAAGGTGAGACAAAGGGTTACACCCTAGACAGGTCGTCAGTCTGTCATAAGGCTTCATAGAGATACAGAACCATTCACACACACCAATTAACCTACTTTGAATGTTTTCAGTCTGTGGGAGGAAACCAGAGTCCCAAGAAAAACCTATACATGCACAGGGAAAACATGCAAACTCTGTGCAGACAGGTACCAGTTTCAAACCCAGAACCTTTTTTAATGCCTGGAAAAAGTACTACCAACTTTTCCACCTTATAGCCAGGCTCCAATTCAGACACATGCAATTAAAAACTTTGATTACAAAAACATAAGTATTTTATACAATTGTCAGTTTGTACAGGTTCCAAACTCACACTTGGAACTCGCATCTGCCGGCAGAACTCAGCAGGGTACTCAGCTTTACCAATGTTGACTCTCATTTGTCCTCTCGTTTTATCCAGAGCTTTTCTCGTAGCAGCCTTTTCTGCCTCTGACTTTCTTTTTTTTGGCAGTTTAGCGGGGCGAGCCGTGACAAGTAGCGAGGAGCGAGAGGGCGTGATAGAAGGGGTGCAGGCAAGGTATCTGATTGGTTCCTCTCCTCTTCCTGGAAATGACCAATCACCGCCATCCAGTGCAGATGACTGTGGTTGGTCAGAGTTATTGTAGGCTTGCAAGTCTCAGAGAGGTCTGATTTTTTTCGCTCCTTTTTATGAATACACAATGCATTGACTAGTCTCAGTATGGAAGGACCTTTTCACCCAGTATAAAAAAAAAGTGTTTCTGAACAGGATTACCAATTATAACTTTAAGCAAAAAAAGGCACACAAATGTGGTCATGCCTAGATTATTTTTGAAAGTCTCTAATAATGATATAGTTTCTCTTTTCTAAGAAAGTATATTATCTTATCTGTAAAAACATTTTTAAAAGCTGTTCCCACCGCTTATGAGACTAGTTTGTATGAGCTCTTATTCTGCCAGAGTGAATTTCTCTACACCAGGGTTATGACCTTCAGAGAAGCAGGCTGGAACTGTCTAATTTTCTTTTTTAAAGCCCGTGAAGCCTTGATACGACTGGCTGATGGCTTTGGACAGGTTGGAAACTGTTTGAGGGTCTGTCCAATCCACATCAGACCTCCATCCTCCTCTTTGTGGATGACCACCTGGTCTCCCTCATCGAAGGACAGCCTGCTGTCAGAATCGGAGAAGGAGTGGAAACTCTGGCTAGACTCACTATCTCCAAAACGGTTGGTGGTATTATCACTCATCTCCCCGTCACTGCTTTCTGCAATGGTGGAGTGAAACAGTGAGTTGCATTCAGCTGAATACTCAGACTCACACCTTGGTGGATAATGACCAGACTTGTGAAAGGGTGCTGGAGGGTATTTAGAGTTAAGATCAGAGAGGAAAGAATTAGAGAACATGCAAGGCTGGAACAAGTGAGAGGATCCCAGCCAATGGCCTGACTTGGTACTAATGGTACAACCCATTGGGATGTTCTCTAATGGCTGAGCACTAGGCTGTTTTAACCTTTGACTGTGAACACAGAGAGGTTGCAATATGTTCATGTCAGACTGCCATTTTACATTTTTTTGTCTCCCCTGTCTCTGTTCAATTGGATGTTCATAATCCAGAAATTGTAGTCTATGGTTTTTTCCAGTCTTTGCAATAACAGGGTTGGGATGTGCTTCAGGGTGGTTGTTGTGGGTGACTGCAAGTCCCGGAGATTGGAGAATGGAGTTGGTGCCTGTACATTGTTTGTGTTCCTGGGTTCGACAGGCATTTACTTTCTTGATTACTCTTCCTTTTTCCAATCTTTTCAGCTCCCACTTTACTCTGGCACTAATTCCCCATGTCTTTTCTTCAGAGGAGAAACAATATTGTTGTTTTACTGAATGAGGCTTCTGATGGCTTTTTTCCTTCAGTTTCGCAGCTCTGGTTTTATGGTCCGCTCGTCTTACTTTGACCTTCTGAGACCCAGCAGGCACAAATTTGGCATGAACAAACTCAGGTGAGCCCCTGTGACTACTATGGATCTTGACTTGACTCTCCTCTGAGTTGTAGGCCATTACTAGTCTTTGCCTACAAGACTTTCTCTCTTGTGGCTTTGGCTCTGGATTATTACCAGGGTTTTTATCAGAATGGTTCTCAGCCGTGCTCACTATTTCTTCTTGGGGTTTAGTATTATTCATTAGAGGAGAATAAGGGATCTTGTTAGAACTGTATTGCTTTATGGCAGCAGGATAGGAGTGTCGGCAAGAAACATTTGGCACTTTCACTGACTGTTGTTGGTTTGTCTTGTCTGGTTGGTTGGAGTATGCCAGGCAAAACTTATTATGATTGTTCTCTGGTGGAATGACGTTGGTCTTGGCTTGAGGAGACAGGAGCATAGATGTGCCCTTCTGAGACAATTCAGCTGATAGATGAACAATTTCAGTAGGGTTTCTATCGGAGTTGCTTTGTGACTTTACATTCTTTGTGCCTGTTTCTTTCTGGATTTTGTTCAAGCTGTGCTGGAGACGCTTGTCAATACAATCCAGCTTCCTTGTTTCATAACACCTTTGGAGCGAGATGTAATTGTTTATAGGGGCTCCTTGGTCCTCTAGAAGAACAGATAGCCCAACTTCACCTTCCTGGGACAAGATTGGATTCTTGAGAGCCACAGCATGCAGGGGGCTGGGGTACTGAGATACTTCAGTCCCAGTAAGGAACTTCAGATTGCCTTGGAAGTTGGGGTCCACTACAGAAGTCATCTTTTTTGTGGATATTTGGGGTTTTGTATCAGCAGATTCGAAGTAGCTCAGTCCTTGTGCCATTATTTTGTCAAGATCGCCTGATATACACACACAAACAAAAAGAACAGAGCTCAACTTTCATGGATTATATGTTATTAGCTTGCAAAATACATAGTTAGAGGCTCTGTATAAATCATGGTTCATATTACTACAGCAAACACAAGATTGTGAGATATTATTACCTGTTGATACAGGTCTTGGTCGCTTCTGATCTGTGTCTGTAGCACTTGCTCGAATCCTGTTGCCGAGAACATGAAGGCCTGTGGCCCACTGAAGGTTGAACTGGGGTGTACTCTCATCAGAATAGCGCCAGCAGCAAACATCAACTTTTGGTAGGGGGATCTTGTGACAGTTTGTAGGACTCAAGGGAACAAGACTTGTCTGGGAAGATGATAGACACTCACTGTAGACAGAGGCACAAGAGTTGGACCGGGAGCAAGAATCACCATCACTAAGTTCATAGAAACCTGAAGAGAGCAAGAACAATTGCAGATGAGGGATGAGTATAGAATAAATAATTCCTAGTCACTTCACCTACGACGCCTTACTGAAGGGAAAACACAGGTAATGGTAAACACAGGTGAACCGGTGGATTAGCAGACAACTGTAAGTACAGAAACATTCTAGCCTGTAAATGAACACTAAAACCCCCCACTATGGCAGGTCTGTCTGACTAAATTGCCTGTTTTGCCAGAGGTTGTACAGAAGCTGGATAGAAATCTAAAGAAGAACTACAGAAAGAAGCTGCAGAAATCAGGATTACAAGTGGACCGTATATTCTGCCCTGTGAGTTGTTTACACACTGACAGGAGCCCGTGTTGGAGACCAGCACTGACAGATCCTGATATTTATAACTACTTGATTAGTAACACACAACACCTTGTTCAAACTGCGTGCAAAGTGCCGCAGAGCTGAGCGGTGCACTCAATTGCTCGCGTGTTCACACCAGATGTATTTCTCCATGCCGCTCCACAAGCACTTCTGAGCATGTATTCATTCAGAGCTATTTTTTTCATCATGGATAAATAAATAACATCATAGAATAATTGAAGAGAGCTTTATTTACTCCTACTTTTATTTTTGACATTCTATCTTTCTCTGTTTGTGTTTAGACACCCAAAAACCCCACCCCCCTAAACGTAGTCAGCCCACTCTGTTGCGCTGTGTGTTTGTGCATGTGTAAGTGGGGTGTTTATTTTCATCTCTATAATCTGTTTAGATACACAATTATGATCACAGTATTTTTTTTTAAGAATCGCTTTTATTTTTAAAATTGACCAGACTGTCTCGTGTCTTGGTATGACTTCCTGCCAAAATTGACGCAGAATGCTCGCAGCTCATGCTAAAAAATAGACCAGACACCAAAATGATCTCTTCACAGCTCTACGCATCTGGTGTGAACTACACCATAGGTTAACAGGGGCGTGGAATGGAAGCGTTCCCTGTTCCACGCTGATTCACTGCGCTTCTGCAGCCAGTGTGAACCAGGCTTAAGAGTTACTCATTAAAAAATTACAAAACATCTATGTTAACACTAATGCAACACTTCATATCACCCAAGTTAGATTGAGTGAACAATGTGCCATACTAATTGTGATGCATAATAATAAACCCACATATTAATTATTAGTGACACATTCATACATGTGTAAAATGGTGTGGAAATGTTAACAATAGCAGTTCCATAAACAATCTTTTCTGTGGAGACGAGCCATCAACATTTAATTAATTTACGAGTACGAACATGTGCAAGTTGTTTTCTTCATTAACTGTGATTAATAGACATATACATGTAAAAAATCTGCTGTGCCTTGTTTTCAGTGAAAATGTATTGATATTACCTCAGTTACTTGCCTCCTACAAAATGTTCACTTTATGAACAACTCTGTGTCCGAGTGTGTGTGAGCGCTTTTCACGGGTGCTCGTCTTATCGGACAGTATCAGCAGGAAAACTATAGAAGGATATGGCATTTTTCTTTTTCTTCCACTCATAATTTGAACAGAGTTCATAACCATGTTGCTGAATCAACAATACTGCTGAAATACTGCTGAAAACAAGAACAGGCTGGTAGTTTGCGTGCATATTAATTTACAAAAAAAAAACTTTATTGAACAAATATGTAAAGCAGAACAGAGGTGTGCTAACAGAACATGTATTTATCATACTGTACGCCCTGGCTACATATGTACAAATCAAAAAAGATCCTGTTTGAAACCTGCTTGCATATGAAGTGGATGGGAGGAACAGTCAGCTGAGAAAGGTTTGAGAAAGCTTGTTTTACATGCTTTAGAGATTTTTTGTGTGAGTATAACTGCTATGCATACCTGAACTGGGCCTGCTGTCACTCTCCAACTGCTCTATGGAAGCCTTACTCACATCCAGCTTCAGCTCGTTTATCTGTTGGTCCAACTGCTGCAAGTGAGTCTTAAGGCCTACATCCTGCCTATGAAGATGCAACTATAAAACAGAAAATACACACATGACATAAAACCAAGCCCTTAAAAAATATGAGTGACCCAACCCCAAACAAAAGGGAAGTGAAGTTTTAAAGAGTCCTTCTAGAATTTAAGAGTTGAGAGTTAGAATAGTACAGCCATTTATGGACATGCTGACAAATGCGCAGAAATTCTCTATGCATTGCAAAATGCAATTTTGTTAGAATGAGGGATAAGACTTTCATAAATGAAGCTCTTGAGTACAGTCTTCAAGAAAACAACAACGGCTCAGCTGTGGCTGATGATTAACAACAGTAGGACACGGGGGAGCATGCAAGACGCAGTGCTGGGTAACTCATTTCTCCCCCACAGCGAAGGCTTAGCAACTGTATAAACGGTTGCAAGCTTGGGGGTTGGGATTTAAAAACTTTTTGCTTAGCCGTGTGAGGAAGACAGAAACTGTTACTGTCCTTTTGAAATTTCTATCTAGGCTTCAATTTGATTGGCACCATTCATTTCACTCTATGATCTTTACATTTTTGAATGATCAGCCAAAATGGTATTAAAATACATTGATTTTTATTTTAAAAACTGTCACATTTGCAGATGTCCCAGTTTGCATAGATGTAAAACACAATCTAAACCTTATGTTGTTTTGAATTTACATTCTGCTTGATACATTAGCCCATTTCTACTTAACATGTCAAGCATAGTACATAAATTCTTGTTCTTCCCCTAAATGATTTTAACAGAACCCAGCCTACATGGAAAAAACATGCAATGGAAAACTCAAGCAGAGCCAGTTGTCTCCAGCACTCAAGAGCCTCTCATCAAAGCGTGTGTTAAGCTTACAGCTAAATTCGCATTTGTTTTTGTCTATTGGCATTTAGTAGTTAATGATTGAGGCCCCCATAGTCTAAGTGTGGACGCACACACACATGTTAAAAGTCACCTGGGGGTTGCTGTGAACCTTGATTTATGGCTCTTATCCTACTTCCTACCCCCAGCTGAGAGCATAAAAGCGTTGAATGCAAATAAACACCAATTGATGGAAAGTCTCCGACGGCCGAATTTATTCCATGGACGAATAAATTAATTTGAAAAATTTAAGTAATTAAAAAAAACTTGTCACTGAATGAAAGTAGGCCTATAGCCTATATATCGCGATTATGCTAAAAACAAACCAATGCTTATAGTCGTAAAATAAAATGCTAAAATTAATATTTTACGATTTTAGACAGTAACCAAACTTCCTTACTAGCTTTTGCTTCAGGGACAGCAGGGTCGCATCCAGTTGCTGCTCCTTACGCTTCATCAGTCCTGCGTCACCCAAGTCTGCATGGTAAACACTTACCGGTTCTTCTAGATAGATCTTGAGAGCCCAGCTCACCATGTCGCTCTGCCGGTTCTGCAGCAGATAGAGCTCCTGCAACCCGACTAAAGCAGCCTGCACCCTCTTCCCGACCATGATGCGCTCCATTTCGGCTGCAGCGCTCATCGTTCTCACATTGACGCTCGACTCCGAGTGCCGGGAAACTTTGATTAAACAGGATGTACAAGTTGTTTTCTTTTTTTGCTGCAACTGTTCTTAACCTGTGTGCTTGGATCAAATTTTGAGGACAAAGTATAGACTAAGCTCCTCCCGCTGACCAAAATGTCCCTCCTTCTTGCAACTGGTTTCCAATGAACATCTGTTCCCAATTAATTCGTGCGTCTCCTGGCAAAGACAACAGATTTAAACTCGTCTCGTTAAAATCACATTGACTTTTAACAAAACAAACGAGAAGCATTTTAATAGATCAATGTACCTATATTAGCAAGTTTGGTATTGGCTTTAGTCAATCGATAAAAAACAACAACAACTACTACAAACAAGAAAACCTAAATAGAAGTTGCCCAAAATGAAGAATTTCCATGACATTTAAATATTCCACTGTCAGCCAAACTTAATCTGATCGGATCCAGTTTTATTCAAGGCTGTTTTGGCGATGCTGACAAATTACAGACACACGTCTCCCTCTTGTGGCTTTAGTGTTTTGAAGAATTTGCTCAAACACCCCAGAAACCTGGTTTTTCTAAGCCCCTTTTGGCTTAAATTGAAGCCACTGGGATAAGTCAATCGTTTTCCTCAAACCCTAAACCAGGAGCTGTGTTTATTTTTTTACCCGTGTGCTGGGATGTTAAGATCAATTTCGGAAGAAGTTATTCTGATAGATCATGCCCATTCTTTATTCTGTGGCCCATTTTTTTCTCCTCCATGATATAAACATTATTTTATGGTACAGAATGGATCAGGAAATAATCTGTAAGGTGTGAATTAAATATGCACATCTTGATAAATGAAAACCCAAGGACAATATTGCGTTAGACATTGGTCTCCACACCTGTACTCAAAATATGCATTATTTGTCAGCCCACTGGTCGGACAATTTTTTTCTTTTTGTCTTTTATTTATATGTGACTGACTCTATCTGCATCTGTCTTAAAACAAGGGTTCAAATCAAATACAAAACAACAGAATGCAAATATTTGTCTTACCCACCCATGTAAAATCCCACGGTTTGAAAGAAAACAATAATCTTAAACTAAAAAAAACTCATGAGAACAAATCCAGTAGAGAGGAAAACAATCCACAAAACTAAAACAAATCACAAAACCTCCTGACTCAAGATGTCAGGATTGTGAGGTTGCAATGTTGGACCAAGGTGCAGTGAGGGTGTGGAGAAAAACAAACTGAACGGGGTTTAAGGCACAACGGAAGATTTTAATAAAGAAAGTAAAATGCTGACGTGGCAGCAACAAAAACTTACATGAGGTGACAACCGAGGAATGAGTTCAGAGATGACAAACAAAAAGTAATCCATGGGGGAAGAAAAACCATAATCCAAATGAGACGATCAGAGACAGGGAACAAGACTGAGAGCTGAGACTAGGCTAGGACGAAGGACTAAGGACTGAGACATGAACTGTGGCTCAGAATGACTAAGATATTGACTGAGACTGAGACTAAGACATACAAGTTTTAAGACAACAGACCAACACATACATGAGACTTAAATACAAACCAAACAAACACAGAAACTAATCACAAAAACAAGAAACACCTGAACGGAAAAACACTAGACTGAAGAGCCAAGCTGACAAGATACTGAATGACGCATGAGGAGAACAGGAAGTACAGACATAACCAAAATAAAAGCGAAACAGGAAACTAGATGACTAAGGAAAATAAAAGCATAACATGACCTAAGACACTGAATGAGAACAAAAGGGAAAACAACTACTGAAATACCCCCGAAGTACAGAACATAATAAACCAAAACCCCAAGACCTGACACAAGATTAAATTAAAAAAGTGGCAAGCAAAAACAGGGGAACAGGAAACAAGAAAAGCTTACAAAATAAAACAGGAAACCCCATAATTCAAACAGAATTTACACAAAACCATTGCACAAAGCCGTAAATGTCTATGCACAAAACCCCAAACTATAAAGAGCCGAAAACACAATTAAAAACAGGAAACTCAAAACTCCTACAATATAAAATCACTGGAAATAACTGGATAAAACACACTCTCTCTCCGTCTCTCTCTAGAACAAACAAACAAACTATAAACAACAAAACAAAGAAACAAAAGCGACTCAAAATCCCACAACCCTCATAGGGGGCTTGTGTTTAATTAATAATTTAACCCAAACAGCTGATTCCTTAGGAAATGTTCTTTTTTTCCCAAGTGACTTGATATTTCTGTAAAGTGTCTTGAAAGGACCTTATGGTGCATTCACACTAGAGGTGTGCATCTCTACCTGCCTCACGATTCGATCCGATTCCGATTATCTGCCTAAAGATTCAATTTAATTCTGCAATACATCACGATTCTTCGCACTCAATTTTTCAATAACTTACTACAAGCAGTCGGATATTGTTTTGAATTCTTTTTTATTACGGTATAGCTGACAAAACATAAATCTTTCCACTGAAGTGAACGACCATTTTTAAAGTGTGCTGCCTATTACTTAAATAAAAAAAAATGTATGTATAAAAAATAAAATTTTCAGTACAGCAGCTATAAGACAGGATTCTACATTTCACATGTAGTATACCAAAACAAATAGCAAAGGCTTAGCCTGTCTATTTAAAAGTACAAATATTCAAATAAAACAATTCCTTGTTTTTCATTCAAAGTGTGCTGGATAAAACATTTTTAGCAGCTTAAAGACAAGGACACTTGAGAACCTGGATTGAGTGGGAATCACGATTATGTCACATGCTGCATCGATGCAGAATCGTGCACGGCCGAATCGCGATGCATCTTAGAATCGATCATTTTTCCCACCTCTAATTCACACCGGCCACTTTGTCAACGTCAAGAAACGCTGATAACGCTCAAAATTTGACGTTTGAAGTTGAAGCTCATAACGCCTGCCAGTCAGAGCACATAGGCATTAAAGTTGATTAAGTTTAAGTTTAAGTTTATTTATCTATAAAGCGCCAGTTCATGACAAAGTCATTTCAAGGCACTTCACAGAAAAATCAACCAATTAATAATAAAACATTTTCTATCTAAGGAACCAGCCGATTGGGCTGAATTGTTATTTCAGCACAATCCCCCATCCTGAGCAAGCACAATTGGCGACAGTGGAAAGGAACGACTCCCTTTTAACAGGAAGAAACCTCTAGCAGAACCCGGCTCAGGATGGGCNGCCTTCTGCCTTAGCCGACTGGGGTCTGAGCTGACAGGAAAGAGACACAGACAAACACAGATGTATTTTGGCCAGTCGTCATGTCTATAGAAAGATAAACAGAGAAACAGTTAATGGCAGCAGTAACAATCAAAGCAATAACAATTTGATGGCTCTAGTGGGAATATTTCATTGTTTGTTTATGTGAGATACACCCTCCTCAGAGGCAGCCAGAGTAAAGAAAGACAGCAGAGTGAAAAAATGTGGTCAGTATGTCCTCCGGCAGTCTAAACCTATAGCAGCATAACTAAAGGGAAAGCTCAGGAGAACCCAAGCTAACCCTGACTATAGGATTGTGTAAAAAGGAAAGTTTTAAGTCTGTTCTTAAAACTACACAAGGTGTCTGCCTCACGGATAAAAAGTGGAAGCTGGTTCCACAGGAGAGGAGCCTGATAACTAAAAGCTCTTCCTCCCATTCTACTTTTAGAAATTCTAGGAACTACAAGCAGACCTGCAGTCTGAGAGCAAAGTGCTCTGTTAGGAGCTTATGGAACAATAAAATCTTTAATATAAGCTGGAGCTTGGTCGTTCAAGGCCTTATACGTCAAAAGTAAAACCTTAAACTTTATTCTAGACCTTACCTAAAACAGGAGAAATATGGTCTCTCCTTCTAACTCTCATCAGAACTCTGGCAGCAGTATTTTGGATCAGCTTGAGGCCTTTAACAGCACTATTAGAACACCCTGATAATAATGAATTACAGTAATCAAGTCTAGAAGTAATAAATGCGTGAACTAAAGTTTCTGCATCTCTTTGATTCAAAATGCTCCTAATTTTAGCAACATTACGCAGGTGGAAGTAGGCCGTCCTGGTAACATGCTTTATATGAGAACTAAAGGACATGTCCTGGTCAAAGATAACACCCAGGTTCTTTACCTTCTTGTTGGAGGCCAAATTAATGCCATCCAACGTTGATGACTGACTGCACAACTTGTTCCTAAGATTCTCAGGCCCAAAAGTCACAACCTCTGTCTTGTCTGAATTTAAAAGCAAAAAATTAAGCGTCATCCAACGTTTTACATCATTAAGACAAGCTTGTAATCTCTGCAGCTGGTTGGTCTCATCAGGCTTCATTGATAGTTATTGTTAAAGATTGTTAGATTGTTAAAGCTCGTAAAGCCTGACCAAAAAAGAGCGCGAAGGCGGGGCTTCCTTTGTTATCAGATGTTCGGAGCTATTGGGATCATATTGAGACAGTGGCTTGGATTTGTTTACTTCATAGATCTAGACAACGTCGACGTTGGGTGCATCAGCGCCATTTGTCGATACACCCCAATCTTCAGATGCGTTCGGAGTTTGGTGAGTTGGTGAGCCCAAATGCATTTGTGGCAATATCTTGAGACTTTAATCATGCCTCTCTCTCTTCTACACTGCCAACATTTCAACAGTTTGTCAGCTGCTCCACCAGAGAAAACAAAACACTGGACTTGTTCTATGCAAATATCAGAGGTGCATAAAGGTCCTTTGCAGGGCCTGCTCTTGGCAAGGCAGACAATAATCTTGTTTTTCTCTGCTCAGTACAAACCCATTGTCCAGAGGCAACTTGTGATCAAAAGAACTGTGAGGAGGTGGTCACAGGAAGCTGGAGAAATTCTTTGAGGATGTTTTGAGGCTACAGACTGGGATGCACTCTGTGAGCCATATGGAGATGACATCAATGCTAGGACTGAGTGTGTGACCTACTATTTAAACTTCTGTGTGGACAACAAATTCCCACCAGAACAGTGAAGTGCTTCCCCAATAACAAACCCTGGATCACCAGTGACCTGAAAGAACTGCTGAACAAGAAAAAAAGAGCTTTCAGGATGGGAGACAGGGATGCATTGAAAAGTGTACAAAAAGAACTTAAAATCAAGATTAGAAGCAACAAGGAGGTGTACAGGAAAAAAGTGGAGAACAAGCTCCAGCAAAACAATAAAAGAGATGTATGGTCAGGGATGAAGAAGATCACAGTGTTATGATTCTTGCTGGTTGTGGATGTGGACCCAAGTGCAGGAGAGAGACTCAACAACAAAATCTGCAGTTTAACTGATTTAATAAAGGGAAAAACAACAGCGCCAAGAGGCACTTAAAGTCTGGAGGACGGCCAGGAGGCCGCGAGGAGAGGCGCCCAAAGTCTGGAGGATGGCCAGGAGGCCGCGAGGAGAGGCGCCAAGAGTCTGGAATGCGGCCTGGGAGCCGCGAAGCGGGGAGGCGTCGAGACCCTCGGGAGAACTGGAGGCGTCGAGACCCTCGGGAGAACTGGAGCCCGGTCTGGAACCCGGACCCTCTGGAGGACTGGAGCCCGGTCTGGAACCCGGACCCTCTGGGACACGAGGCCTGGAAACCTCTGGGACACGGGGCCTGGAAACCTCTGGGACAGGAACCCCAGGCAGACAGCTGTCGGCGGGACCCCTTGGATGATTGGAGGCCCTGCGTTGATGACGGCGTCTGGACCTCCAGGACAGAAACCCTGGGGAGCTGGAGACTGAGGGAACCGCTGCTAAGAAGGAAGCGGGCCGGAACGCCAGCCGTGTTCCCAGGAACGGCGAGGGCCTGTCCTCGACAAAGTCTCGGTGGGCGTTCTTTGCCACTTCTTGGGCAAAAAACTGAAAAAGCGTCATCTCTCTCCCACTGGGTCCATGTTTAAGGTGAGTTCGTTCTGTTATGATTCTTGTTGGTTGTGGACCCAAGTGCAGGAGAGAGACTCAACAACAAAATCTGCAGTTTAACTGATTTCATAAAGGGAAAAACAACAGACTTTCAGGAGGAGTGGCGATAGGAGGCAAAGAAAACCAGAAAATACCACGGCAAAGTCCAGGGGCGGCCTCACGGGAACACAAAACGAACTCACAAAGAACACACACAATCCTGCTACTTAAATACTGACACCAAACTGATTACAAACACAGAACACCTGGGAACACTGGGAGAGAATGAAACAGAGGAGCTATAACAAGACACACCTGAACTATGGAAGCTATGTAAAACGTTGGATGACGCTTAATTTTTTGCTTTTAAATTCAGACAAGACAGAGGTTGTGACTTTTGGGCCTGAGAATCTTAGGTACAAGTTGTGTAGTCAGTCATCAACGTTGGATGGCATTAATTTGGCCTCCAACAAGAAGGTAAGAACCTGGGTGTTATCTTTGACCAGGACATGTCCTTTAGTTCTCATATAAAGCATGTTACCAGGACGGCCTACTTCCACCTGCGTAATGTTGCTAAAATTAGGAGCATTTTGAATCAAAGAGATGCAGAAACTTTAGTTCACGCATTTATTACTTCTATACTTGATTACTGTAATTCATTATTATCAGGGTGTTCTAATAGTGCTGTTAAAGGCCTCCAGCTGATCCAAAATACTGCTGCCAGAGTTCTGATGAGAGTTAGAAGGAGAGACCATATTTTTCCTGTTTTAGCATCACTTCATTGGCTCCCTGTAAGGTCTAGAATAAAGTTTAAGGTTTTACTTTTGACGTATAAGGCCTTGAACGACCAAGCTCCAGCTTATATTAAAGATTGTATTGTTCCATAAGCTCCTAACAGAGCACTTTGCTCTCAGACTGCAGGTCTGCTTGTAGTTCCTAGAATTTCTAAAAGTAGAATGGGAGGAAGAGCTTTTAGTTATCAGGCTCCCCTCTGGTGGAACCAGCTTCCACTTTTTATCCGTGAGGCAGACACCTTGTGTAGTTTTAAGAATAGTCTTAAAACTTTCCTTTTTACACAATCCTATAGTCAGGGTTAGCTTGGGTTCTCCTGAGCTTTCCCTTTAGTTATGCTGCTATAGGTTTAGACTGCCGGAGGACATACTGACCACGTTTCTTCACTCTGCTGTCTTTCTTTACTCTGGCTGCCTCTGAGGAGGATGTATCTCACATAAACAAACAATGAAATATTCCCACTAGAGTCATCAAATTGTTATTGCTTTGATTGTTACTGCTGCCATTAACTGTTTCTCTGTTTATCTTTCTATAGACATGACGACTGGCCAAAATACATCTGTGTTTGTCTGTGTCTCTTTCCTGTCAGCTCAGACCCCAGTCGGCTAAGGCAGAAGGCCGCCCATCCTGAGCCGGGTTCTGCTAGAGGTTTCTTCCTGTTAAAAGGGAGTCGTTCCTTTCCACTGTCGCCAATCGTGCTTGCTCAGGATGGGGGATTGTGCTGAAATAACAATTCAGCCCAATCGGCTGGTTCTTTAGATAGAAAATGTTTTATCATTAATTGGTTGATTTTTCTGTGAAGTGCCTTGAAATGACTTTGTCATGAACTGGCGCTTTATAAATAAATAAACTTGAAACTTGAAACCTGAACGGAAAAACACTAGACTGAGGAGAAGCTGAGCTGGCAAGATTCTGAAAGACACATGAGGAGAACAGGAAGTACAGACATCACCAAAATAAAAGCAACACAGGAAACTAGATGACTAAGGAAAATAAAAGCATAACATGACCTAAGAAACTGAATCAGAACAAAAGGGAAAACAACTACTGAAAAACCCCCGAAGTACAGAACATAATAACCAAAACCCCAAGACCTGACACACAGGCTTTAAGCAGAAGGAGGATTACTTGGATGGGAGTCTGGATAAAGCCAATGAACTGAACATGTTCTTCAACAGGTTCAGTTTGGAGACAAGCCCAACATCTTCATCTCCTGCTGCAAGCCAAACAGACCTCCCACCACCCCTTTATCCACAGCTTCCCTGTCACAGCTCAACTGTCTCACCTTCTACCTCAGTCATGAATGCTGTTTCTTGCGCTTTTCCATCATATCCAACATCAGAAGAAGCTGGTGTCCTCATTGCCTCCACCTTTCGCCTGTCTGGATCTAGCAGTCAGGTGAAGAAGCAGCTGGAGAGACTGAACAGGAACAAGGCAGCTGGTCCAGATGGCATTAGCCCCAGAGTCCTAAAGGCTTGTGTAGATCAGCTATGTGGGATTCTGCAGCGTATCTTCCACCTCAGCCTCACCCAGGAGAAGGTATCAGTTCTATGGAAAACATTCTGCCTTGTTCCAGTACCAAAAATATCTCACCCATTGGCCCCTAAAGACTACAGGCCTGTTGCACTAACATCCCACATCATAAAAGTCTTGGAGAGACTCATATTGGTCCACCTAAATAGGCAAACAAGCACGTTTCAAGACCCACTGCAGTTTGCTTATTGCCATGGGGTTGGAGTGGAAGACGCCATCATACACCTGCTTCAGCAAACCCGCTGTCATCTGGACAAAGCAGGCAGCATTGTGAGGATCATGTATTTGATTTCTCTAGTGCCTTTAACACAATTCAGCCTGTGCTATTGTGTTAAAAACTCCAGAAGACACAGATAAAGGCCTCCACAATCACCTGGATTAAGGACTACCTCACAAACAGACCACAGTTTGTGAGACTGAAGAGTTGTACATCTGACCAGGTGATCAGCAGCATAGGAGCACCACAGGGAACTGTATTCTCACCATTCCTTTCACCCTGTACACTTCAGACTTTCACTACAGGTCAGAGTCCTGCCATCTACAAAAATACTCTGATGATGCTGCAGTTGTGAGTTGGATCAGAGATGGACAAGAGACTGAGTACAGAGAACTGGTGAACCACTTTGTGTCCTGGTGTTTGAACAATCATCTCATTTTGAATGTGAACAAGACAAAGGAGATGATTGTGGATTTTAGGAAGAGCAGCAACATACCAACACCCATTTCCATCATGGGAAAAGAAGTGGAGCGGGTGGAGGAGTATAAATACCTGGGTGTTCACCTGGACAACAGACTGAACTGGAGACACAACTGTGATGCTGTTTTTAGGAAGGGACAGAGCAGACTGTACTTCCTCAGGAAGCTTAGATCCTTCAACGTTTGCAGCAGGATGTTGAAAGATCTTTTATAAGCCTGTTGTGGAGAGTGTGATTATGTCTGCAGTCACCTGTTGGGGGAGCAGCATCAAAGCAAGTGACATGAAGAGGTTGAACAGATTGATAAGGAGGGCTGGTTCTGTTCTGGGGACTGATCTGGAGTCTCTTGAGCTGATTGTCCAAAGGAGGATGGTTCGGAAAATGAAAATCATCATGGAGAACCCTCATCATCCTCTTCACAACACAGTAACTCAACAACAGAGTGTCTTCAGTCAAAGGCTTCTTCAGATTCGCTGCTGCACAGACCGCTACAGGAGATCCTTCTTGCCCAAAGTTATAACCTTCTACAATGGCTCCCTGAAGTGGAACAGAGCTACAACAACACTTAATTTCCCTTTGGGGATTAATGAAGTATTTTGGATTGATTTGATTTGATTGATTTGGAAACTTCAAATGGAGACTTTGGCCAGCATTTGGACATACAGAAAATTTATCCAGAATAGTAATTTCTTTGTGCTATTGTTGTCAAGTTGTTGTCGAACTGGGACAGGCTTGATTCTATAGCTGCATTTCATTTTCCAGTCACCTAAATCTCTCCATGTGCAGCTATATAAAAATAATAAAATAAAGGTTTTGACTTGACAACTGAAGCTCTCTAAATGGGCTGTGTGGAATAATGTTTTCCTTTTTAGATGATAAGTTGAATTTTAATTATCTTAATTGTGTTCCAACTGCAATTATTACATGATAGTTACAGTTCAATTAAGTTTGCCCACCGTCTTAAAAATAAAAAAAATAAAAATTCTACCTTTACAGAGTGACAAAGCGTTTATATCTATTCCAAAAGGATTAAAGAACAGTATCTAATTTCATTTGACTGTGCCCGTTACAAGTGTCTGTTAGATATTGAGGGTGACTATTTGAGGAAATTGTCCTCCTTATGAGGATTACAAGAAAATATTCACTTAATTCTCAATGATACATATTGTTGCAGTGAATCTTGTGTAATGGATTCATCTGGATCTGTTGCTCAGTGACTTCAAGAAATAGACCTCCCATCACCAGAGGGCAGTATCACACTGCTTTTTGGTTCTCTAAGATGTGCTTTTTTCACTTTAAATAACTAGAACAAAAATTTGAACATTTTAATAAATGTTGCACATCTCCGTCATATTAGATTATTGAAGCAAACACACTTTGAACTTGAACTGAACTTGAACTTTAAGAATGTTGCTTTTAGATCTAAACTGAATTATTTTGTTTATCCATTCTTGAATGCACAAATATTTCCTCTCAACTTTGATCATATTCCATGATGAATCCTCTCATTATGATGCTCATGTTGTAGCAAATATCCCATGCATTGTGAAGTTGGTACACAGAGATGAAGTCATATCCTTGTAGTGGTGCTGGAATACAACACTGCATTGTCATGCCTGGATGTCCCCCTGCCCTCATGCTCTTCAAAGGACTTCCTCCAGTTTGACATCAGCAGGAGTGTGTATCCATGTGCTCTAGAAGGTGCCTATCGGTTGACAATCATGCATGCTCAAAAATGGATCATATTTACAGACCACTTAAATAAATAACACCAGTCTGTTGTTCTTTTTGTTGTCTCTTCTTTATGTTCTGTAATTATCCTATTTTGTCCATCCTCTCTCTAATTTAATACCCACCTAATTTGCAGTACTTCTCAATAACAGTTGCAGTGGGGAAAAAAAAATAAACAAAACAATTTGTACCTACTCAGGTAGACATGAATGGAACAATAGAAGGTGCCTCAACAAACAGGATGCGTAAGATGTATTTCAGAGTGGTATGCAACAGTGGCTGTCATATGTGGGAGTGAATACATTTCTAAAAGAGAGGGCAGAACAGTTGATTTATTGTTAGTCCTGTTTAGATGAAAATAAAAAAAACAACAACAAAGAATACTTCTGGTGTGTAGGTGTTTGAGTATTTTAACTTCAAAAGGGAAAGATCAGATATAAACAAAACACACTGGCTTGAGTTTTCTCTTGTATAATGCCAAGCTATGCTAAAAAAATAAATACAACATGCTGTCATATGACCAGATAAATGAAGCAAGACAATTTTGAAAGGGCGGACTTTTTAAACATTTCTCAGACGTTTATTCTATTTTATTATCTATTTCAAACTTTATGCCAATTACGAGGCTTTCCAAAGATTCAATAGGCTTCTTGAGAATTAATTTAGCTTGAAGTCCTAAAATGGAAAAGAACTGGCAATTGCTTTTATTATTTGTACATTTACAACCAAACCCAAGCTGCATCCAGGAGATGCACAAGAGATACAATCCATAACTGTTTTTTTGACTCTGACTCACATCATTCTCCTATCCATCCATTTTCTGAACCTACTCCTTCCTGTTCAGGGTCGCAGGGAGCTGGTGCCTATCTCCAGCGGTCTTTGGGCAAGAGGCAGGGGACACCCTGGACCGGTCGCCAGTCCATCACAGGGCCACACATAGACAAACAACCACTCACACACACACTCACACCAAGGGACAATTTAGAGTTGCCAATTAACCTCTTGCATGTTTTTGGACTGTGGGAGGAAACTGGAGTCCCGGGAGAAAACCCACGCATGCATGGGGAGAACATGCAAACTCCATGCAGAAAGGCCCCAGCCCAGATTTGAACCCAGGACCTTCTCGTTGCAAGGCAACAGCGTGCAGCCCCCTCATTCTCCTATATTTCTCCTATAGTTCATAAAGACATTGGAATATGATTTGATGATAACCAAGAATTGGCAAAGTGATCATAATTCAAAAGACTGAACTACCTAAAAAAAACTTTGCAGGCATGAGGAACAGGAACATGAAACTGTGATACCTCCATGGCTAACCAACCAGACATGGTGGTGGTTGACAAACAACAGAAAAAGACAGTTGTGATCTATGCCGTAATTCCAGTTGTCAGTAACAGAATGAGAAATACAAAGATCTGAAAGAAGAAATAGAGAAGTGTTAGAGATAAAAGACTCAGTGCAGGGGTGGGGCTTTATGGGGGGCTGGGAGGGCGGCACACCTCCAGCTCGAGCATAAAAGAGGCCTGGCTCAGAGATGTAATTGAGGGACAGGCTTCTTCCAAATCTGAAAGAAGCTTGTGAAAATTGATTAAATTTGGGCCCTTGCACAACTTAACCCTATGGAGCATTGAATTTGGGCTCAGTTTATAAAACTGTGCAACATACTGATTTATGTGGGGTTTATATAGGTTGCCCAATCAGGTATGTGCTCAGTGTAAATTTATTTTTGAGCTACACAAAGCTAAATACAGAACTAAATGGTAAATGGTGTGTACTTTGTGCTTTACTCAGGTCTTACGACCCCCAAAGCACTTCACACTACAGTATGTCATTCACCCATTCACACACACGTTTGGTGATGATGAACTACACACAAATTGTAGCCACAGCTGTCCTGGGACACACACTGACAGAGGCGAGGCTGCCATACACTAGCCTCGCTGGACCCTCCAACCACCACCAAACAGGCAAAGTGGGTTAAGTGTCTTGCCCAATGACACAACAGCCAGGCAATCTTTTTCTCTGGGCAGAACCACCTGAGCCACGGCCATGAACTAAATAGATGCAAGTCTAAAAGACATGTTTTACCAGAAAACAACTACATTTTGTGCATGTACATAACAGTGCCAGACTCCATACATGACAGCTTCATCAGGATTAGTCTCAACTGGCCCGTATCAATTCACAGAGGGAGATACAGATGCCTAAGTATTGTAAAACTTAGTCATCATACTGAAAAAACATTGTATGTTAAGCTCTTGAGACCCATGCTAATTCACAGACTATGGGGAGTTAACCTAGCGCTGCAAGATGGAGTCTCGCGAGATTTCGAGTTTTCCGAACCCACGAAAATCAATCTCGTACCACTCAAGCTAAAACCGTCAATCTCAATAAAAAAAAATTTGGACGAATCATTGTGCTTTTGGCAGGTGTTCAGGTGTGATGATAGCAGCAAGTGCCCAAGCAAAGCAAAAAAACATGGCTGCGCCGGTGGACACACGAGTAGAAGCATTTTTTTTAGAGAAAAATTGAGAAGAGAGATTATTTCTTCATTGAAAAATGAGCAGCTCTAACAAAAGCACTTAACTTAAGAAAGGAATTGAGAAATAATCTCCACAAATGCAATAAGTAGTAAACACTAAAAGGCAAGTACATTTCTTTTTGTGTAATTTGTAACATTAACAATAAAAACTACACAACAATAAAAACAAAACTTTAAAAATTTATTGTTACCTATTGTTACCAAGTAATGTGATTTTAGAGATGTATGTATAAGTCTTAGAGTCAGAAATGGGAAACCAGCAATGGAATTATCTTCAGGAACAAATATATTTTTTAGTGTCAGAAACCCATGAGGCAAATGCTAGACAGTTCACATATTAATGGTTGCTCTATAACTTCAAAGGGTCAAGGGAGCTGACATGCATTCAAGTGTCATGACAGACCATTTGAAACCCATAACATTTGTGTGGTGTTCATGCTAGTTGGCCTGCAAGGGTACCTGACCACACCACCTGGCACAGGCATCATCGTTTTGTATGGGCCAGGAAATACTTATGCTGGACGAGAGACCAGTGGGCCTCAGTGCTGTTTTTGAATCAAAGTTGATTTAAGATGAACAGAAATTATGACCACCAATGATGTCAAGAAGAGCACAATGTATAAGCCATCACTGTCACCAGACAAAGCTTTGGTAGTTTGGGAGTTACAGTGAGGGCAGGTGTGTCTACTCAATACTTAACTGCCCTACATTTTCTGTAGTACTGTACCACTGATGCTGACTTTTGTTACAATAAAGTGTTTGAGATGAGGAAATCACCATTCCATACTTTTGCCTTAATTTCAAGTTTTAATATCACTGTAAAGTAAACTTTTTTTATGTTTTCCATAGATTTTACCCATAGGTCAAATATTTCTAGCTTTTTGTGAGTAGCATATTTAAAGAGGCCATTCCATTACAAATTGTTTTTTTTTAAGGTTTCTGTTGAATATTTTAGCTCTATACAGGTCCCAAACGCAGGAGACAAGAACCGGCAGTTTAAACTGAAAAAAACACTTTATTAACTAACAAAAGTAAAAGGCTGACGTGGCAGCAAAACAATAAAACAAACGTACTGTGGGGAGAAATGGGAGCGAGAAGAGGTAATCCAAAAGTGAGACGAGGAGACAAGTGAACTCAGATGACAAACAACAAGCACCGGACAAAGAATGAAACTAAAAGTGCAGCTTTTACAAACTGAACACAAAGGGGCTAACAAGACATAGCAGGCCACAGCTGAGGAGAGAGAGGAGAACAAGCTGGTGAGAAACACAAGGGAAACAGGGAGCACAGATGGTGTCAAAATAAAAGCAAAACAGAAAGGGGTGAACAGGAGGAGCAAAAGAGGACATAAAGGAGCAGAAGGAGGAACAAATAACCCCAAAACAAACCGATAACTAAGCCCAGTGGAAAACAAAACCACAGATAGAATAAATGAGGAGGAAAAAGGTGTTCTAAATGGAACTAAAACCCCAGGATCACAACACCTTCATAGTGGTGGTGAAAATTGCCAAGTAACTTCTCTTTCAGTTTTTATCTCTCAAACTACGCAGGTGGCGATAACACCCGAGTTCTCCCGATTTCAAAAAGCCTGTACTTGTTACATCAGAACTAGAAAGGTCTATTAATCAGTGTTTCCTAACATTTTTTAGACATAAAATGTTTCATATTACAGGTTAATACTTCAGAAATAACCACAAAGTCATGAAATTTGTGTGAAATGGCCTCTTTAACTTTTACTCTGGACATGTTTAGGTAAACTAGACTTTTTTCTGTGTAGTGCCTTAAGATCACTCGTATAATCAACTGGTGCCACATTAATAGAACTGAACTGAACTGAGATCTAGAATATATTGTCAATTGTTGTTTCCTTTGTCCTGCACTGTTTATGAATCTACATTAAAATGGTGGCAGAGAGTTAAAAACAACAATCAGCTTTGGATTTTAAAGAGTACTTTGTTTTTGACAGGGCAAGTTTCTTCTTGTACACAGGTTCCTGCAGACAAAGCCATCACAATGAAGCTGCAACATAACCTCAGGAGATTCAACACTGTCTTGTCCAAATGCCTCACATGTCTAATCAGCAACTGACTCTCGCATCACATTGTCATGAGGTGACTTGGTGCTGAAATATGTTGTTTATATGAATATAACCTCATGCACAGGTTGAGCCCTGAAACGTTACTGCCTCTGTCTGTTCATGCAAGTTAGATACAGTATTTTAATAGGAATATTTATTTGCCAAATCACTTGACGTTTTGACTCTCATGGAAAATAGAACAGCATTGTGAATTGCTTCAGGCTAAATCCGTCCAAATGGAAAAGTCAAATTAAAGCAATTTGCACAATCTCCTCTACCCTTCCAACCCATCCACTCAAAGATAAACAGCACACTCAGGGGATCTTCAGGTGATCTTGTCATCCATGTAACAAACAGAAATCCCACTGTAAATGTGGGGTTGTGTAAATTAAACTTGATTGGCTGAAGAACTGATGCTCATCAAGTTCAGTTAAAATAATACATAACAGCAGATTAATTGAGGAGATCAAATGTAAAACCCCAGGATGACCCCTGAACACTTTTTCCTGAACCCTTTATCCCGTCCGCTGGTGTTCTAATCCCTCTGGATACCCCCATGGGAGCTCGTGGGGCCCAGAGGAGATGGACCAGAAGGTAATGAGACTGATTCCACCAACACAGTAGATGTGTCAAGGGGCAGGACTGGGATATTCTTTGCATACTTTTTCACACATTTAATAACCCCTAACGAAGATGAATACCCACTGCCTCTGCTCTAGGCACGCAATGTGCTTATGCCTCTACAAACTAAACTCCTTACAGAACACTCAGTACTGACCAGTGATCTAAATGCAAGGAGAGGTAAATGTTTTTATTGGACACAGAACCACACAGGAATGTTGTTTGAATTTTCATAAACATTAGGAGAATACAATATCTATCAACAGCACTATGTTAAAGTCTGTTTTTGCATAAACAAAGACTCAGTGCTGCTCTGCCAAAACCCTCCCTCCTCCTTTTTTTGAAAAGAAAATCCTCATAAAGCAAAGGTAATGCACTTTTTTTGCTTTTGCCATATCCCCCTGCATTTTGTGTTGTTAGAATTCTAAGGGGATATTAGCAAAATGTCAGATGTGGGCCTAAATGACAAAATCCCTGTTTCTCTTTTCAGATTTTCTGGTTTTTGGTTTAATTTTTACTGAGTCAAGTCAATTCACAAACAGATATACAAGTCATTTAAACAACAGTGACAATAAGAGAAACTTTTTACATGAATCTTTTCCTTCAAGCAATGTTCTATTCCTCTTTGGCAGGGACTACCAATTCTTGTCTACAAGGCAAGGATTAGAAGTATTTGCACCAAAGTAAAAGAAAATGTTTGCACATTCCCCTTGATTATCTACCACATATCTAAAGAATGAGAATTTGAACCTGAAAATATATCTTTAATATCTTTATTTGACCCAAGACTTGACATTTTGTAAAAAGGAAGCCAGAGGTCAAGCTGTGGAGCACATGGAACTATTGTAATGATGTCAGTTCTGTGGTTGATAGGGGCTGTGCGGGAAAACTTTATTTGTTGAGCAGCATAAATTCTGTATTCTTATTTGTCTTCTCTCCTCTGATAGTTTATCTTACACAATGCTTAAAGGTTCTGAGAAAAAAGATCATTCCATTGTATCAAGAAGACATTAATTATGTTATGTCTACATGAGTTTCAAGTCAAGTTTCAAGTTTATTTATTTATAAAGCGCCAGTTCATGACAAAGTCATTTCAAGGCACTTCACAGAAAAATCAATCAATTAATAATAAAACATTTTCTATCTAAGGAACCAGCCGATTGGGCTGAATTGTTATTTCAGCACAATCCCCCATCCTGAGCAAGCACAACTGGCGACAGTGGAAAGGAACGACTCCCTTTTAACAGGAAGAAACCTCTAGCAGAACCCGGCTCAGGATGGGCGGCCTTCTGCCTTAGCCGACTGGGGTCTGAGCTGACAGGAAAGAGACACAGACAAACACAGATGTATTTAGGCCAGTCGTCATGTCTATGGAAAGATAAACAGAGAAACAGTTAATGGCAGCAGTAACAATCAAAGCAATAACAATTTGATGGTTCTAGTGGGAATATTTCATCCCTTGTTTATGTGAGATACACCCTCCTCAGAGGCAGCCAGAGTAAAGAAAGACAGCAGAGTGAAAAAAAAAAAAAAAAAAAAAAAAAAAAAAAATGTGGTCAGTATGTCCTCCGGCAGTCTAAACCTATAGCAGCATAACTAAAGGGAAAGCTCAGGAGAACCCAAGCTAACCCTGACTATAGGATTGTGTAAAAAGGAAAGTTTTAAGTCTATTCTTAAAACTACACAAGGTGTCTGCCTCACGGATAAAAAGTGGAAGCTGGTTCCACAGGAGAGGAGCCTGATAATTAAAAGCTCTTCCTCCCATTCTACTTTTAGAAATTCTAGGAACTACAAGCAGACCTGCAGTCTGAGAGCGAAGTGCTCTGTTAGGAGCATATGGAACAATAAGATCTTTAATATAAGCTGGAGCTTGGTCGTTCAAGGCCTTATACGTCAAAAGTAAAACCTTAAACTTTATTCTAGACCTTACAGGGAGCCAATGAAGTGATGCTAAAACAGGAGAAATATGGTCTCTCCTTCTAACTCTCATCAGAACTCTGGCAGCAGCATTTTGGATCAGCTGGAGGCCTTTAACAGCACTATTAGAACACCCTGATAATAATGAATTACAGTAATCAAGTCTAGAAGTAATAAATGCGTGAACTAAAGTTTCAGCATCCCTTTGATTCAAAATGCTCCTAATTTTAGCAACATTACGTAGGTGGAAGTAAGCCGTCCTGGTAACATGCTTTATATGAGAACTAAAGGACATGTCCTGGTCAAAGATAACACCCAGGTTCTTTACCTTCTTGTTGGAGGCCAAATTAATGCCATCCAACGTAGATGACTGACTACACAACTTGTTCCTAAGATTCTCAGGCCCAAAAGTCACAACCTCTGTCTTGTCTGAATTTAAAAGCAAAAAATTAAGCGTCATCCAACGTTTTACATCATTAAGACAAGCTTGTAATCTCTGCAGCTGGTTGGTCTCATCAGGCTTCATTGATAGATATAACTGAGTATATCTTTATACTGTTGTAAAGAGTTGTAAAGATCTGTGTACTACCTTTATTTTTAAGTTGTATATTTTCCCCTATATGGGCAAAAAAATGTCAAAATGTACAGTCAAACAATTATCTATAGATAACTGTTAGACATAAGAAAATACTCTCTAATAAAAATACACTCAAAAAAATAACTCTTTGAATGAACATAAAAAAATCATGAAAAGGATTTCCACATGATTAAATTGCTTTAGTTCAGCATCATACATTTCTGTTATCCCAACTTGTGTTAACTTAATTAATCAAGGTTAATCAATTAATTAATCAACTCATTTACTACAGTTGGGTCCTGCTCAATTTGATAGGGTCGGCCCAACTAATATCAAATGTTGATCTAACTCAGGTCAATATATTTGGTCCCACTAAATCTCTTCATTTGCACTCAAGTTTATCTAATAACACTGATCTAACTAAATGTACAGTAGTAGATTCACACTAGTAAATGAAGTTGATCAAAGCAGTGCAAATTATGTTAGTTAGCCCCAAAAAAGTGGTTGATGCTGAAAGAGAGCAATTTCAAGTTTCAAGTTCATGCGCCAGTTCATGACAAAGTCATTTCAACGCACTTTACAGAAAAATCAATCAACCAATTAATAATAAACATTTCCTATCTAAGAAACCAGTCGATTGGGTTGAATTGTTAATTCAGTGCAATCCCCCATCACGATTGGCGACAGTGGAAAGGAACGACTCCCTTTTATGCACGTGGAAATCCTGTCCATGATGTAATTATGTTAACTCAAATAATAGCTTTTACGTTACCTGATCAACCAGGCCCAAGTCTTTGACAGAATACTTTACAAAGATGTGAGGGCCTGGAGCTGAACCCGATGTCTCTCAATTTCGAAGGCGGGCTTAGCCAATTGAGAGAGAACCTATCACAGAAACCCGGAAGTGACGCAACATATACGGATACAGTCAGAAGCGTTGCAAAAACGTCCTTTTTCAATAGGAAGGCCTTCAGTGCTGTTACTTGCTCTGGTTTTAGAGAATCTATACTTTTCTGTTTTTGCAAAACCGAAGAAAGCGCAGAAGTAAACACTTCATCCACAGCCGAGTCCGCCATGTTGAATGTTGTGCTCTGGGTGGAAAACGCTAGTTCAGTGTTTTCAGGATGATGCACAACAAAGGTGATATGTAATTGGTCCGTCCTAAAATTTGACGTGGAAATGATTGGGTGCGGCTCCGGTGTCAGACCCTTCTGCATTTGAACATAATGCAAGAGGATCTGATTGGTCAGGCTAGCTTTTACATTGAATAAAGTACAGTCTCAGAGTCAAGGGTGGAAATAAAACAAAATTGTATTTAAAAAAAAAATACAGTACAACACTAGCAGTACAACAACAGTACAGCATTTGCAGATCTTTTTTTAATCAATATTTCACATTACATTATTTGCACTTCAGAAACACCGCACATACAGTGGACTCACTGCATCATCTACCTCTACTTAGATGCCAAGTGTTTGTCTGATTTCCCTCTGGACAGCAGGTCCATCTGAATCCTGAGAAGCAGAGATGAACAAACAAAAACAATAATGCGTTACTTGGCTCATAGTGTACACATGCACTCTAAAGAGATAAGCTAAAAGCTAAAACAAAGATACAAAACCTTTTAAAGATAATTTTTGATAATTACCGACCAATTTTGTACTGTCACAGATACAATGGATTTTGAAGACATGTTAATAAAACATTTCAAATCAAATTAGCTTGAACTGAAAACAAAAAAAAAAGATACACAACAAGATAATCACAGATAAAAATACCTCTTACCTTGTACTTAGAATGTGTGTGAATTTCAATGGAGCCAGTAGTAATTGCACTTCAGACTTTCAAAACTTGGTGGGCTCACTGAAACCAGTCTGGACTGGTTTTTGCTTCTTCTTTTTTAGTTGTTACAGGCAGCTGAAGTCTCATTAATGCCACCCTTTTGGTTAAAAAAGGTATACTGGTGATAAAGCCTAAATAAATTGTGTTCATACAACACATATTTATTGTGTAGGGACAACCTGACCCATAATTACATCAAATTTACTTAAAAAAATTAATTTAAACCAACAAACACCTATTGTATGTCCATCCATCCATTTTCTAAACCTGCTTCTTCCTTTTCAGGGTCGCAGGGAGCTGGTGCTGATCTCCAGCAGTCTTTGGGCGAGAGACAGGGGACAGCTCGTTGCAGGGCCACAGGAAGCTAGTCCTATTTTATGTGTTATTTGAAAATAAATTGATGATGTAAAATCAGCAACTGTAACTGCCCTGAATCACTTTTTTAGTGTAAATAGTGCCTCACCTCTGACTTACTTTTTCCCATTTATTTATTTACTTATTGCTGCATTTACATGGCAAATAAATTTTGATGTAGTGGCTGATAGCACTGACATCCGTCTGGACCTAAATGCTGAGTTTTCCAGCTTGGATAAAAAATATGTGTGATTAAAAAAAAGGAACTTGGATGGAATAGTAAACTTCATCCCTGACATTTTTTTGTCCTTAAAAAAAGTTGTGAAGTACAGATGAAAGGTAAGGGCCAAAATCCCATAATATAACCCTTCTCTCCATGGCCAGGTCTGACGCAATGATTCCAATAGAGTGTAAGTTAGGACAGAGTAGCTCTGTGTTTTAAACACAGAACCTCTGTCACTGCATGGAAACCCCAGTGTGCTGTCACAGATGTTTCAAACAAGAGTCACATGTTGACTCTGCTAATTTGTTAAGCCTTAAACACACTTTGCACAAATAAAAAAAAAAGATAAATGTTTTCAGTTGACATCTCATAATTACCTGATTGTGTTTTAAAAAAATAACTGAATGTGACAATTATGTGAAAAACATAGATTTAGTTTTGCTTACTTTGTCATAGAGTGTGAGTAAATGAAACCAAAAACACAGGGAGCTCAGTGGAGAAAAAGTTTTTAACATTTAATGAAAAAAGAAAAAGATTATGTTGCAGCAAAACAACTTATAAAACCTAAATAACCACAAGGAGCTCAAGGAGCATGGAATATACATTGAGTGACTGTTGAATCTGACAATAAGAATAAAGAATTGCATTTCCTGCAGAAAATTCAGATTGTGAATGCTGAGAGCTGCCACCAGCTAAATTATTCCAATTGGTGAACGTGCGTGCTCAGTAGCTACTACCTCAAGCTTGCCAAGCCTAAGCATGCTGTATCTTGTGAGCTGCATTGCCATGATAATACAAATACAAATGTGCGCACAGGGTCTATAGTGTCTGATGTGAGCTTGATGGGTGGGTTGTCTTAGTAATACAATAGAACATATTGAAAAGTTCCTTCAATGTTATGAACCAATGTCTAATGACCAGATAAACAATGGAATTACATCTATAGGTCAAAGTTTCAAGTTTATTTATTTATAAAGCACCAGTTCATAACAAAGTAATTTCAAGGCACTTTACAGAAATATCAACCAATTAACAATAAAACATTTCCTATCTAAGGAACCAGCCAATTGGGTTGAATTGTTAATTCAGCGCATCCTCCATCCTGAACAAGCACGATTGGCGACAGTGGAAAAGAACAACTTCCTTTTAACAGGAAGAAACCTCCAGCAGAACCCTGCTCAGGATGGGCTGCCTTCTGCTTTAGGTGACTGGGGTCTGAGCTGACAGGAAAGAGACACAGACAAACACTGATGGATTTGGGACAGTTGTCATATCTATGGAAAGATAAACAGAGAAACAGTTAATGGCCGCGTTTCCCAAACGAGTTAAGAAGCTCTTAGTGCTAAGATCTTCTTTGGAGCGCCCTTAAGAGCGCTGTGAAAGAAGAACGCGTTTCCCAGAGTCGCTCTTAGCTTAAGATCTTTCACTAAGAAGGAAACCCAAGATTAATCTGACCCACTCTTAACAGCCTTCTTAGGGATCAAATGCACAGTGATCATAGCCTGCCACCAGGGGCGTCTAGATTTCTACAGTGATCAAGCTGCGTCAGGGATGATATACGAATATATATTACTGGCAAAACATGCTGTGCTGTAGTGAAGCACATGCGTCAGGGCGCACATTACGCACACGTCATGAACATACGCTTAGATAAATTACTTAAAGTACAAGTTGCCTCGGACCTTTTGTTGCTAGGTTTAATACTCATTTCAATGCAAAATGATACACACAATACATGGGTAAAAAGGAAACCAAAGTTTATTGAAAGCATAATGGGGGAGGAGGGGTGGCATCTCCGGCTTCACTGGGTCGTCTGGGCGTCTGCATCACCTGCAATGAATGAAGGGGGAGAGATTAATGAAATTGAATGGGATACATTGCGTAATGCTAATAAAACAAAATAGAACTGTCCCGTACCTGAATCCTGTGGAAGGATGATTGGAACGGAGATGGAGGGACAGATGAACTTTGCCTCGGACAGTGCCAGTCTCCGGTGCAGCTCCAACCTCTCCTGCTTCATCCGGACCATCTCTTCCTGGAGAGCAGTTTGTCTCAGGAGCTGCTCCTCTATCCCCCGCAGCACCACCAGCTTCTCCCTCTCCAGACGCACCAGCGTCTCGCTACAGGTGGTTATTGCAGACCGCTTGGTTAAGCCTCCCCGCATGCGGACACTGGGCCGTGCTGGTTGGCGCACGGAGACAGGGCACGGTTGTGTGGGGTCGTCCCACCCGGTGCTCTACCACCCGTGCCCATGGTTTTCCTTCTCACCTTGGCGTGTTTCTTTTTGGTCTGGCTCTGAAAATCCTGTCACTTCTTTTGGACAGCACCCGAGTCATGCCACATGCTCTAATGGGCTTGATTACTACTTGGATATACCTGTTGGCACACACCCACTTAAAACAGAAATTAACAAACACTTTGTTTGCTGTTTTCTTTTTATTATTTTATCTTTATATGGTTATCAGCACAATGTGAAGCTAATTCACTAACTCTGTACTCATCATGAATATCGCAAGTTCTTATAAACAACGCTGTGTGTGACTGCGCGCTACGCTCAGCGCTGATAAAGCAGTGGGTGATCGATTAGCCTGGCATCGATTGATTCAGTTTCAGCACCACTGCGGTTGACAGCTCCCGTTAAGATCTTAAGTTTCTTCTAAGAAGGCAGTTAAGAAGGCTTTTGGGAAACACCCGTATCTTAGCGCTCCTTCTTAGCCGAACCCTTCATAGGAGCCTTCTTAAGTCTTTAAGAACGATCGCTTTTGGGAAACGCGGCCAATGACAGCAGTAACAATCAATACAAACATGGAGAGTAAGAGAGACAGCAGAGTGATGAAATGTGGTCAGTATGTCATAAAGCAGTCTAACCCCTCCTTTCCACTGGACGCGTCAACAGTGCGCAATATTTTGCTCGCACAATCAGCAGTGCGTCCCTTCCTACAAAGCGCTTCATATACGTAAATCACTTGCGCAGCGTCACATCCAGCTGGTCATGGAAGATCACGAAATCTCATGAGAATAGCGAAAACATGCGTGATTTCATCAGTACACACAACAACAAGCAGGGCGAGAGACGACAACATGTATCCAGAAGGTATGTGGCTTATTTTCACACCACCTATGGACTTCAAACCCGTCACAGGTACTGTACATTCTCGTAGTCTCGCATATGGAAAACTGCACGTGTCTTTTTATTTTGAAACTTCCAGGTACGAACGCTTGATTTCCTGTCTGGTCCAAACTAAATTGCTGAACTGGACCTGTTTCAGAATTGTACCACGTAAAAAATAGAACTGCCACGTAATGCTCTCGACACTACGCTTCTGGAACGTGTCTCTTGCGTACTGCTTCCAGCGCAGTGGAAAGGGTCTCATTGAAATTAATGGTGGCTATCAGTCGCGTATTACGCACGTTGTGCGTCTGTTGCGCATTCAGTGGAAAGCAGGGGTAAACCTATAGCAGCATAACTAAAGGGAAAGCTCAGGATAACCCAAGCTAACCCTGACTATAGGATTGTGCAAAAAGGAAAGTTTTAAGTCTATTCTACACAGGGTGTCAGCCTCACGGATAAAAAGTGGAAGCTGAGAGGAGCCTGATAACTGAAAGCTCTTCCTCCCAGTCTACATGTAGAAAATCTAGGAACCACAAGCAGACCTGCAGTCTGAGAGCAAAGTGCTCTGTTCGGAACATATGGAACAATAAGATCTCTAATATAAAATGGAGCTTGGTTGTTCAAGGCCTTATACGTCAAAAGTAAAATTTTAAACTTTATTTTTCATTTCACATGGAGCCAATGAAGTGATGCTAAAACTGAAGAAATATGCTCTCTCCTTCTAACTCTCATCAGAACTCTGGCAGCAGCATTTTGGATCAGCTGGAAGCCTTTTACAGAACTATTAGAATAGCGAATTACAATGGTCAAGTCTAGAAGTAATAAATGGAAGTAGGCCAACTTGGTAACATGTTTTATATAGGAACTAAAGTTTAATAAAGTTTATAAAAGAAAGTATGTGGAAGTAGTTAAGATTTGAGAAAGCATAAGCAATTTGAAGGATTTAAAGCTACAATATGTAAGAATTTTACAGTGAAATAATCACACAACAGTCTAATGTCCCACCAATGTTGAAAATAAAGTCACATTGTAACAGATCTCGATCTTAGCCGGCAGAGTGGTCGCTAGTTTCTGTCATTTTAAAAATGCTGGTCCTTACCGGAATCATTATTTACACGTCCAGACTTCCTGGTTCCATAGTGAATCACATGTGAGCCGGCAAGGCTGCCAAGTCTTCAACATAAGCAGCTGTAATTCCACAACGCCCAGCAGCAAAAAGTAAAGAACTACAGCATCCTTCCAACTGAGCAGCCGAGCTGCACGTGATGGGGCGTTCAAACGAGCTTAGGAAAACTCAATGCTGAACAAATACGCCTTCAGACAGTCCTAAAAAATGAACAAATACAAATCCAGAGGGTCCGGGTTCCAGTCCAGGCTCCAGCCTTCCAGTGGGTCCGGGTTCCAGTCCGGGCTCCAGCCTTCCAGTGGGTCCGGGTTCCAGTCCGGGCTCCAGCCTTCCAGAGAGTCCGGGTTCCAGACCGGACTCCAGTCCTCCAGAGGGTCCGGATTCCAGTCCACCAGAGGGTCCTGGTTCCAGTCCACCAGAGAGTCCGGGCTCCAGCCTTCCAGTGGGTCCGGGTTCCAGTCCGGGCTCCAGCCTTCCAGTGGGTCCGGGTTCCAGACGGGGCTCCAGCCTTCCAGTGGGTCTGGGTTCCAGTCCGGGCTCCAGCCTTCCAGTGGGTCCGGATTCCAGACGGCGCTCCAGCCTTCCAGTGGGTCCGGGTTCCAGTCCGGGCTCCAGCCTTCCAGTGGGTCTGGGTTCCAGTCCGGGCTCCAGCTTTCCAGTGGGTCCGGGTTCCAGACGGGGCTCCAGCCTTCCAGTGGGTCCGAGTTCCAGTCCGGGCTCCAGCCTTCCAGTGGGTCGTTTATAGATCTGACATTTAGCAGAACCACTTTGCTGGGGGTTTAGGTACGTATATAAAACTTATAAAACAGAAGTTACTGGACTAGTTAATGTCAAATTGTTTATTTATGTTTTGTTAAATTAAAACTATACTGAGTAAAATCTACCTACCCTATATGCGTATATTTTCACAAAATAAAAATTACAGCGAAAACCCAACCGCTAGGCGCAAAATATAGGTGTATATGGTATATTTTTTCTGTGACTCATGATTAAATACATGTATATAAACAGGGTTGCACATACACTTTTTGGCCTAGTTCGCATTTCTAAATATGTTTTGTTGTCTCTTAAGAGCACGTCAACCTTTGGGTGGGGGGGGGGGGTTGGGGTGTGTTATTAGGGAACAGTGAAAGGGGAGGTGTGGTTTAACTATATTGTTACCCAATGCAGAATAACACTCAGTTTATGAGAGAAAATTGACATCTTCATGACTTTCTTCCAGTAACTCACGCAGAGTTGAGCCGTGACGGGAGAGATCAGTTGATCACTGTCAGCCAGAACCTTGGCTCAAACTGAGAAACATTTCAGTCAAGCAGAACAAACAAAATAAGTCAGCTGGACTCTTCCTTGATTTGATGGTGAACCGTGCCTCTGATTAACGTAAAAATTCACGCAGCTCAGCCAAACCAATGTTAAGTACGCAAATGCATGTTTCAAATTTTCATCTGGTGCACCTTTTATATTTTGAGTAATAATACATATTTAAAGATACCACAAGATTAGCAATTTTCCAAGCTTTAATTCGAGCTATGATTTGTTAAAATTGGGTAAGAAATAAGGGAGCTAGCATGATTTTTGTTGCTGTATGCCTGTCCTGCACCAGAACAGCACAGGTTTGTTGACATGACTTAATGCATAGCAATGGCACCCGCACGCACACATCACTGTCTATAGCAGCAAATAGGTGGCGTTCAATCCAGTAATATATATATCCAGGGTCCAGTCCAGGAAGCAGAGTTGTAGTCTTACACACCTCTCTGCAGCTTCTCTGAAGTTACCCTCCCACTTTCCTATAGAGACGATGTCTGCTCAACCACAGTTCAAATTAAATAAACAAACAATCAGCTCTAGAAAAATAAATAATAAAAAGCTGATTAAAATAAACACAGTTACTAATACAAAACCTGTAAATAAAAACATTAGATGTGGTTTACTGAATATTAGATCTCTTTCATCTAAATCTCTCTTAGTTAATGATTTGATAATTGATCATCATATTGATCTGTTTTTTCTTACAGAAACCTGGCTGCAGCAGGAGGATCATGTTAGTAATAACGAACTCCTTCTAACTACCTTAATCTTCATGTTTCTCGAGCAACAGGTCGAGGAGGAGGAGTAGAAGCTATTTTCCAGTCAGGTCTATTGATTAGCTCTAGACCAGCTATTAGTTATAATTCTTTTGAATTTCTGATCCTCAGTTTTTCTCACCCAAACTGGGAATCAGAGGAACCTATTTTATTTGTTGTTGTATATCGTCTACCAGGTGCTTATTCTAAGTTCTTGTCTGAATTTTCTGTCTTTTTATCAGAACTATTATCGAAATCTGATAAAGTCATTATAGTGGGAGATTTTAATATTCATGTTGATGTTGAAAGTGATAGTTTGAATATAGGTTTTAATGATCTTTTGGGATTCAGTTGATTCCTCTCAAAATGTAAACAAACCTACTCACTATTGTCATCATACTCGATCTTGTTCTGACTTATGGCGTAGAGATTGAACAGCTGATAGTGTTTCCTCACAACCCTGTCTTGTCTGGTCATTTTTTAATAACCTTTGAGTTTACAATGATGGACCTCACAGCTCCAGATAGAAACTTTAACCGCACATGTTTATCAGAAAAGGCTGTAACTAAATTCAAAGAATCTATTCTATTAGTTTTATCTTCATTCCAAAAGAATAATATAACAGAGAGCGGCTGCAAAAATTTTGCAGCCTGGCAAATTGATGAAATTACTAATACTTTTACAGCTTTAATGTGCATAATTGAAGGTAATCAGTCAGAGGATGTGGGCTCCTTGTTTTAATTCAGAGCTGCGTACACTAAAAAGAACTTCAAGAAAGTTAGAGAGGAAATGGCGTTCCACTAAGCTTGAAGAAGTTGGGTTAGAACTGAGTATTGCTCGTACCTCATAGAGGAGAACAGGAGCAATCCCAGGTTTCTGTTTAGTACTGTAGCCATATTAAAAAAATACCCAACTTCTGTTGAACCGTGTATCCCTGTAACCCTCAGTAGTGATGACTTCATGAAATTCTTTACTAATAAAATAGATTCAATTAGAGAAAAAATCTATAATGTCCTTCCCACTGTTGTCTCTGGTTCGTTGTCCAGTGAAGCAGCTTTAGGAGCAGCTTTAGGGTCTGAATCATGTTTAGACAGTTTCTGTCCAGCTGAGCTTAATGAGTAGACACAAATCTAAACCATCTACTTGTATGTTAGATCCTGTTCCAACCAGACTCTTTAAAGTGGTTTTCCCGTTGATTAACACATGGATGTTGGACATGTCTTTAATGAATGGATATGTGCCTAAGGCCTTTCAGGTTGCTGTAATTAAACCTTTACTTAAAGAAGCCATTTCATACAAATTTCAGGACTTTGTGGTTATTTCTTAAAGGAACTTAAGGCAGCTTTACAAAATCTGACTCAGTGCTGCGACAGGCGCTGTGGCTAACTGCAGCCACCAGCCAAGCCGGCACGGGAGCGCGCACAGACACTTTACAGACGGTTCGTCTTCACAGCACTGCACCGGGGAGGCTAACAGGTCTCTCCACTCTGTTATTTGATTTGATCTCATCATTTTCATACTGTATCAGGCTCTAAACACGACCTATAATGTTTTCTCACCTGGTCACAAGGAAATGAGCCATGTCAGCATCCGTTTTCACTCCCAAATGCAGCTGAAGTTTCCTCCATGAACCAAACGTATATCCAATATTTATGCGGGTGCCTGCCCGGCTTTTTTTTTTAGACTCACGAGATGCCGCTGATAAAGTCTTTTTTTTCTTCGTGGTGCCACTTTTTTTGGGGGGTGAGAGTGGATACAGGTCGTTTGCTGGCTGCAGAAACATCCATAAGTATACCTTCAGTGTTTGAATCCAAGTCCACGGCGGCCATGTACTTCCTGTTCAAGAGCTGTCGGCAACGCGCATGCAGCGTCAATTTACGTCACATCCCTACAACTGCGCGGGAAATTCGGACGTCGAACTGCAGCGCATTATGTGGCACACAGCGTTTCCAAGGCAACAGACATATATGCGGATGGCCTCGTTATTTTGGGTTTTTAATGCTTCATGACCCATTAGCATTGAATAAACTGGAAATGCATGTGTAGTTTTTCACAAATCTTGCCTTATGTCCCTTTAAGTATTAACCAGTAATATGAAACATTTTATATCTAAAAAACATCAGGAAACTCTTATTAACAGACCTTTCAATCTGTCTGCATTAAAATTTGGGTGGTTCCGGCTCCTTCCGTCAGGCTACTTTGGCAGCAGCTTGTTCATATCCATTATTCGAATTTGCTGGACTCAGATTGGCTAACAAAGTAGCCGATGAAAGCAAGGTATACTGTTTCCTGCGTCGTGTGTTCCTGTTTGCTAAGTCTTATGCTACAGCTTTTTAGTGAGCCGCATGCTAGGTGTGGTTTAAACTGCGGAAGCTGCCGAATACTAACGAGCAAAGGAGTTGTGACGAAACAGATAGAGGCTGTTCCAACTCGGGAGATCTCGGGTGTTATCGCCACCTGCGTAGTTTGAGAGATAAACCTGAAAGAGAACTTGTTGACCTGTTTTCACACCCACTATTAAGGTAAGAACACCCGTGGAGCTAAAATATTCAATAGAAACATCAGAAAAATAATTTTTAATGGAAGGGCCTCTTTAAGAATCCTGATCTTGATCCAGGTTCTCCAGGTAATTATTGACCTATATCCAATTTACCCTTTATCTAAAAAATTCTAGAAAAGATAGTTGCAAACTAGTTATGTGATCACGTACACAGTAATAATCTTTTTGAAGAGTTGCAGTCAGGATTTAGAGCTCAACATAGCACTGTAACAGCACTAGTGGAAGGTTCTAATGATATTCTCATGGCCTCAGACAGTGGACTTGTGTCTGCACTTGTCCTGTTAGATCTGAGTGCTGCGTTTGATACTATAGATCATAAGATCCTATTGAAGAGGCTTGAATAGGGTATCGGAATTCAGGGAACTGCATTAAACTGGTTTGAATCATATTTAACTGAAATATTTCGGTTTGTTCATGTAAATAATAAATCTTCTTCATATACCAGAGTCAGTAACGGAGTTCCTCAGGGTTCAGTGCTTGGAACAATCCTCTTTACTATATATATGTTACCGCTTGGTAAAATTATTAGACAACATGGTATAAAATTCAATTTTTATGCTGATGATACTCAGCTATATCTAAAAATGAAGCCTGATGAGACCAACCAGTTACAGAGATTACAAGCTTGTCTTGATGATTTAAAATCTTGGATGACACTAAATTTTTTGCTTTTAAACTCAAACAAGACAGAGGTTGTGACTTTTGGGCCTGAGAATCTTAGGAACAAGCTGTTTAGTCAGTCATCAACGTTGGATGGCATTAATTTGGCCTCCAACAAGAAGGTAAAGAACCTGGGTGTGATCTTTGACCAGGGCATGTCCTTTAGTTCTCATAAAAAGCATGTTACCAGGACGGCCAACTTCCACCTGCGTAATGTTGCTAAAATTAGGAGCATTCTGAATCAAAGTGATGCAGAAACATTAGTTCATGCATTTATTACTTCTAGACTGGATTATTGAAATTCTTTATTATCAGAATGTTTCTAATAGTGCTGTTAAAGGCCTCCAGCTGATCCAAAATGCTGCTGCCAGAGTTCTGATGAGAGTTACCCCTCCTTTCCAGGAGGAAGGGTTCTATTGACTACAGTGGTATCTATCAGCTCCGTATGACGTGCTGCTGCAGCAACGTGCTGCTGACGCATCCGGTGGAAAGGAGGGGTTAGAAGGAGAGACCATATTTCTCCTGTTTTAGCTTCACTTCACTGGCTCCCTGTAAATTCCAGAATAAAGTTTCAAATTTTACTTTTGACATATAAGGCCTTGAATGACCAAGCTCCATCTTATATTAAAGATCTTATTGTTCCTTATGTTCTTAAAGGTGAGATGACATCACTGTTTAAACTGGCGTAAAGCTATTTCATGTAGTAGATATGCCCGCAAAAGTCAACTCACAAAAGAATTTGATTAAAAAACTAACACGGCGGGGGTGTACGGGCAGGTCAGAATCCTCTTCTCAGCAACACGGTTCCTTTCCTTAATGATATGTGGGTCTCCCTGGCTGACTTCGCTCTGATTGGCTACAACCATTGCCCGCAGCAAGCCTTTCTTCTCGGCTCCGTCCACAGTCCAGTAACATGGCTAGTGGACGTTTACAACCGTATATGTTCGAGCCTGAAACGTCTTCTGAGGAAGACGGAGGGGTGAACACATAAAATTCAACTAATCACATGAGCGAATAAACAGTGCTGTCAGATGTTATCAATGAAAATAGATTCACAATATGGTATGATAAACCTGTTGCTCACGGACATTGTTGCTAGAGCGGCTATCACATGCTAGCATCATGAACTCTTCAGACCACGAACAAACGTTTATCAGGCAAGGCAGCATTTTATTAAATAAATAAACTTACAGGTATTGAAGATGTGGTCGCCTCCTTCAGGGTTGGTAAAGAATTTTTAATTAAAATCAGTTTCTTTGACAATCCCAACTTGAATTCAAGCAGTCCTCCATGAAGTGAGCTGAACATATTCTTAAATTGAGGTTATAACTGCGTGGCAGTGAACTTCAGCCACTCTTCTCTAGTTTTTTCATCCTTCGGGAGTGAGTATAAACTTCCAGCATGGGTTGAGCATCCTTGGACACAACATGTCCCCGTTTGCGTAGCCATCTCTTCTCAAGAGCAGCAGCACAAGCTAGCGCAACGCAGCTACCGGTGTATGGGCTGGGGGTGGGGGGTGGGTGGGGTGGGGGGTTGGACAGTTTACTTCACTGTGCACTTTTATTGGACGCTATGAAATACGTAGGATGAAATGCCACGTAGGAAAAAATGGTGCTTTCCGATTCAACCGTTTTTTAAATATGAAACAAAGCGGACCGCCCACAAACGGGAACTTTGATACTGGCTTTGGACGTTCACACGGCCTCATCAGTGCACAACACATCATGATATACCCCAAAAACCTCAAAAAAGTGCATTTTGATGTCATAACCCCTTTAACAGAGCACTCCGCTCTCAGACCCCAGGTGGTTCCTAGAGTTTCTAAAAGTAGAATGGGAGGAAGAGCTTTCAGTTATCAGGCTCCTCTCCTGTGGAACCAGCTTCCACTTTTTATCCGTGAGGCAGACACCCTGTGTAGCTTTAAGAATAGACTTAAAACTTTCCTTTTTGCACAACCCTGTCATCAGGGTTAGCTTGGGTTATCCTGAGCTTTCCCTTTAGTTATGCTGCTATAGGCTTAGACTGCCGGAGGACATACTCACCACATTTTTTTACTCCGCTGTCTCTCTCACTCTCCATGTTTGCATTGATTGTTATTGCTGCCGTTAACTGTTTCTCTATTTATCTTTCTGTAGACATGACGACTAGCCCAAATCCATCAGTGTTTGTCTCTTTCCTGTCAGCTCAGACCCCAGTTGGCTCAAGCAGAAGGCCGCCCATTCTGAGCCGGGTTCAGCTAGAGGTTTCTTCCTGTTAAAAGGGATTCGTTCCTTTCCACTGTCGCCAATCGTGCTTGCTCAGGATGGGGGATTGTGCTGAATTAACAATTCAACCCAATCGGCTGGTTCCTTAGATAGGAAATGTTTTATTAGTAATTGGTTGATTTTTCTGTAAAGTGCCTTGAAATGACTGGCGCTTTACAAATAAATAAACTTGAAACATGAAGGGCGAGACTCTCTGGTCAGCTAATGGCGCTAACTTTTATGCTAATGCAGGCGTCTGTATCATTCGAAGCTAGCCAGGCTAAGTTGCTATCACTGCAGTGTTTGCTGTTTGTTAGTGAAGCTGGGACGGCACAGTATTATTATCGAAATATGATATATGGAGGGAAGTTCAACCCTGACCGACCCATGAAAGATACCAGAAGTCCCTGATTTCCGGGAACAGTCCCTGTTTTCAATGACCTGTCCCAGCTAAAGCTGTCCTAGACAATGTCCCCGATTTTAGCATTTTATGAATAAGAAATGTTGCATGCCTCATGCAGACACACATTACCCGGCAGTGATAGTTCATTTAAATGCTTTGAAAGGGAATACTAAAATATATATGTTTTATATGTTTGATAGAGAAATATATTACAATTTAAAAAGGATGCTAAAAAGATAGATATTGGTTGGAAATGTTTAAAAAGTGTAAAAAAAGCCTCATAAAAGTAAATAATTTCACTTGTGTTGTTCAACTCATGACGGGTAATTGTTTTGTTTGTACTAAAATATCCATATTTTCCATTTATAATTGATCTTACTTTTAAATGTGACCAAGGCTTGCTTTAAGATTGCCCCATCATAAAAAACATACTCAGCCACCGGTGTTTGAGCCTTGGCTCTTGAGTTTGGCTGGGTCCAACCCGAAAGGACTACAGGAAGCCACCAGTTACCAAGTGATCCACCATCGACGTGGAGGAAATTCAAGGTTGGGTGCTGTCAAAGGCCTTGATGGCAGTCAAAGGCCTTGGCATGCGGATCCCATACACTGGTTCTTGGAACATGGCTGGAAAGTGTTGCTGGGGTGAGGGATGTGTGGGTTTCTCTTCTAAACTTATTGCCCCTGTGACCGATATGGGAAAAGCGGAAGGAGATGAAGATTGTTACTGCTATTAACGTTAAATTTGTTCATATTTTCATAGATATGATGGCTGGCCCAAATCCATCCGTGTTTGTCTGTGTCTCTTTCCTGTCAGCTCAGACCCCAGTCAGTTATAGCAGAAAGCCACACATCCTGAGCCCGGTTCTGCTGGAGGTTTCTCCCTGTTCATAGGGAGTCCTTCCTCTGAGCCCGACCTCTGGTCAAATACAACCACTTTGGTTGATTTTGTGATCTGTAAAAACGACACTATATTAAGTATGCAACCCCTATCGGCAAACCTAACCTTAACCATTCCGCTTTCTAATGTGAAAATAGTCTGCTTTACCATGTGTGCATGCATATATTAAAATGAGACGTTATATTAAAATGAGACATATTGCTGCACAATTTGTGTTTTGTTCGGCTGAACAGAGAGAAACATTGCGCATGCGTATTTGGCAGCTCCCCTGGAAAAGTGTGCGCATGCGCTGTTGGTAGTTAGTCTCTGTTGGACGGGTTATTCCTGTCCACTGTTGCCAATTCAACCCAGTCCAGTGGGGGTGTTCTTGGGGATTCAATCACAATTCAGTTCAGTTCAGTTGAATTAATGATTCAGTCTAAGAGCCTGGTTCCTTTAGCTTTGGTCACAATTTCTATGTTTCTCCCCTTTCCTATGAAATCTGGATTTCTGGAACATTCAAGTACATGGGCACTGTTTCCTACAGGTAGTTTATATGAATAACTTGAGAACAGGAGAATCCTTAAGAACATGAGATGTATTTTAGCGTTACGCTGGCTACAAAGTTCTTGCTTTCTGCATAAAATCAGGAGCATTCTGAATCAAAGGGATGCAGAAACATAACGCATTGCATTTATTACTTCCAGGCTTGACTATTGTAATTCTTTAATGTCAGTATGTTCTCAAAGTTCTGTAAAAGGCCTCCAGCTGATCCAAAATGCTGCTGCCAGAGTTCTGTAAAATGCAGAATAAAGTTTAAAATATCACTTCTAAGGTCATATATAATGGTTCTGCCAGAGGTTGCTTCCTGTTAATAAGGGAGTCGTTCACGCTCAGGATTGGGGGTGGCATTGAACTGATGATTTAACCCAGCTGGTTCATTAGATAGGAAATGATGTATTTTTACTAATTGATTGGCCTTTCTGTAAAGTGCCTTGAAATGACTTTGTTAACTGGCATTTTATAAATAAACATTAATTGAATTCAAATTAATTGACATATTTACAGTACAATACTCACCAAATGTTTTAAATAGTGTTTTGCCAAAGCAAATTGCATGAGCATGATTCCATGTCAGTTTTTGAACCTAATACATAAACAAAAAAAAAAAAACATCTCTCAATGACAATAAAATAAAACATGAAAAGAAGTTATAAAGTTTGCATTAGGAGGCATTTTTAACCTAAATCCATGTAAACTGGTGTAAAGGAAAATCCAAAGAAACCATTTTAAAAGCAGCCCTCACATGATAATAAATAATACATCTGAATGATAATAAATCTGCCTCACATTCAGACATGTTGTGGAAATCACATGAGGTCATGGTCATCCCAAATATCCATGCCTATACAAACCAACATTTACTGATTAGTTCACATCAGGGCTCTGCGAGACAGACAATGCATACCCAATGAAAAGGCCAGGGTATCTGGGCATATGAATTCTTTCAACTCATCTCTGCAAGAAAGCCTCGTGGCTAACAGATCATAAAGCTTCATTAAAAAGGAGGGAAGCCCCAGAGTGTTGTCTTTTTTATGATTCTTACTGTTTTTTTCAACTGCAAAAAGTTGCGTGAAAAAATCTAAAAAGATTGCATACTTAAGTTTCTGGGTCAAAGAGACAAAGCTCTCAGTTATAACACTTCTCTCTTGTGGGAATAGCTTTTAACTTTTATCTATGAAGGAGACGTCCAGTCTACTTTTAAGGATAGAATTTTCTTATAATTTAGGTTGGTTTGGATTATCTTGATTGACCTTATGATGCTATGAGGCTTAGATTTCTGGAACACATACAGACCACATTTATTCACTCGGCTGTCTTCACTCTCTTTGCTATCCATGTATACAGCTTTGTGTTCTCGATTTTCTTTCCTATAGAAATAATTATCTGCTTGTCTGTGTCTCTTTCATGTCCTCTGAAACTCCAGCTGACTGATACAAATGTCCACTCAAACCAAACGGGATGTTTCTTTCTGTTAAAAGGTAAGGGTTACTTTTAACTGTCACCCTGTGCTTTCTAAGGATGGAGTGTTGTGTTAAAGCAAAGATTAGATGCCATCTGCATGTTGGCTTTGAGTACTTTTTTGCTAATTGTCATTTTAGATCTGATTACATGACAATTGGATTGGTTTCACCTTTTGTAAATGAATTTAAAAATTAATCTGGATTTACTTTGATGTAAATCCATTTTTTGCAGTCTTTGAGAAGACCTTTGTTGTGAATGCCTCATAACTGAACCAAACTAAATTAAGACAGATATTTTTAGGGACCAAAAGTACTCAATTGACTTAAGAAAAAAGACACAAAAAAACATTGTGTTTCCACATTTTCAGAATTTTTATAAACATATACATACAATATTTTATTCCTCTGACTAGCTTAGATAATTAGCGCAACAGTTTGAACTGCAGTTATATGTTAAAGTTTAGTATTTTTTTTCCAAGACAGGACTTGTTTATTAAGCACACTGTTGCAACTTTAACTTATCAACATTTCACTTACTGTGTGTGCTATGGTGCTAAATATACACTCAGCCACACTGACATGACATTAAAAGGGATACGTTAAAGCATTCATAATAAATAATTTGTGTGCCTGGATATTGATGTATGCAGTCAAGGGAATAAAACAGGGGTTTTGCCAGATAAATAAACTAACTTTAAGTAGGTTGAATAAAGAGTGAAATTCAAAGTGTAAAAAAAAATATTAATAAAATGCAAAGGTAAACACAAGGACTGGAAGCAGCATGAAGGCAAACATAAAAAGTCACATAAAAGCCAATAAAAACTTAGCATAATGAGGAATTGAGGTTTTCTTGTGCCACCAAATATTAGATTATGCAAATAATATTTTCAGTCAGCAATGCCTTGGAATTTAAGGAGGTAGGAAGGGTGAAGTAAACCATCAGTTGGTCTCTCCTGTTTGTCACTACATAGTCCCTGCTATATAGGATTGATGACTATAACTTCTACATGACCTTAGCTGGTGAAAAGCTTCCCAGCACTATCCAGCACTGAATACTGCTATTTTCTGAACTTGTGTCTTGTTTTTTGAATGTTTATATTTCATTGAAAACGCAGCAAAAAGTATACACAACTTGATATGATGACCCAGAATACTGTCTGTAGAGGCCTTGAGTTGAAAAAATGAAACTTACAGTTTGAACTTAATTGAAAAAAAATAGCTGAACTGTAGTTCAGAACTGCCATGTACATAAAAGTGTTTCTAAGATTAAGCCTTTATTCTATATTCAACCATAGTTACTCAATGCAAAATTCAGCTCATTGTAAAAAAATGAAGGTTTTATATTGTTAAAAAATGAGCTGTTCCTTTTCACTATTTCCAATACATTCTGCTCTTGGTGGGCAATTGTATTGAAATGAAGATTCAACCCAATCTTCTGGTTTCTTTAGAATGGAAACAGTTTATGAATTATTATTCATAACTTACTGAATCGGATTAATTATAACAATTAATCAAAATGTTTGTATATACCATAGAGTTGTAAACAGAGAGAGAGGAAAGGGGACATGATGAGATTCAATGGAGAATCACCGTTATTTTTCAAAATGGGAATCTGTTGTCAGATTCAGGGCTAAAAACAGCCTCAAATGCAACCTGTGCAAGCCTTGTGCTTGTTACAACTGCACCAATAAATGCAAGAAAGCAGGTAGGAAATCATACAATAAATATTTTGTTTAGAATTGCGGCATTTATGAAGAAAAAAACACCTTCAACATATATTGATACAATGGTAAATTCCACTGTTGAGTAACTGTTCACACTTTCCGTCTGGCTTTCCCTTTAAGAATGGTATTCTATGGTATTCTTAAAACTAAATGTGTGTAAATAAGTGCATGTGCATGTGTAAGTAATAAGTTGCTGTGTTGCTGTAATACAGTAATAGTTGATAAAATGGCTCAAAAACAAAGTGTAGCCACACTATATGTATGTATGTATGTATGTATGTATGTATGTATGTATGTATGTATGTATGTATGTATGTATGTATGTATGTATGTATGTATGTATGTATGTATGTATGTATGTTGATAATTGTCTGTCCAGTGCAAATTCTCATATTCTCAGCTGTCCTACTGTCTCTGCTGCTGACTCCTGGCTCCTCACTGCCTTATTCAGCATTTATTGTGTTAGACTATGTAGCTTACACGATTTTACACCAGTGTGTCTCATGATTTTCTAAGTTCTGTACTTGGACTCTAAATCAAGCAGCAGACTCCAGACCAGGGACAAGAGGTGAGAGTTCAACAAAGGAGAGTTTTAATAAAACTCCAGCACAGATGAAAATACAGTCACAGTTCAGAACGATAAAATAATTCTGCTTGATCATGTCCAACAGGAGCGGGTCGGCAGCTGCTGATGGGAACAGTCTGGTTTGAACAGGTGGAGGAGAGCAGAGGTTAGTGACTGTGCAGCAAAGAAGGTGATGAATAATGATTGGAGGAGACGGCTTACTGTTGTGATGAATTGCAGGAGTCCTGGAGGAGCATGCAGGTGCCAGTCAGCTGAGGCTGGCATGTCAGTGTCAGTGGAGGGCGGACAGACAGGCTCTGAGTGTGGCAGGTGGATCCTGGGAGCTGGAGGAGCGGAGTGGAGGTAGGCCAGAGATATCCAGGGAGAGGTAGAGAGGAGGCCGGTGTGGAAACTGTCACCTAGGAGATCCTGGATGGAGGTGGTATGCACTGAGGAGGTCTGGGATGGAGGAGACGACAGCCTGGGAGCGGTCAGGAGCAGAGGCTGGACTGGGGAGACGACAGTATGGGAACCGTGGTGAGGAGAAAGGTCCAGATGAGAAGATCCTGGGGAACAAGCACAGGTAGATGAGCTCAAAGCACTCATGCACAATCAGAGTTGTGAGATTATGCTTTGATCACTTAAGTTCGACCATGTACCACAAAGCAGAGTGGAATAATTTGGCACCTGCTCTCTGCAACCGCTCCTCTCTTAAGCCCAGAGGCTGTTGATGGAACTGGATCCACCTGCTGACGATGGCTGCCACGCCCCCTGAAACATAGGTGAGAACACTCACACGCACACAGCAGAATGACACCTGACAGTGTGTTGAATTTTAGGAAAATCTGGTGTGTAACCTAAATCAGTTCAAAGACAGCGTAGCTTTTCAATGACGCACATGCGTTTCATTTACCGTACTTTGTTCCCTCTTTGGCAGCCATTTTGCCATGGCTGGCGGCGTAGTCTAGCAGAAAGGCGATCGCCCTTTGTTCGAAAGACGGCAGGTTTGATCCCCGGTCCCGGCAAGATATGTCGAAGTATCCTTGGGCAAGATACTGAACCCACTGCTGGCTCGGGGAGGCCGTAGTCTATCGGGAAGGAAGTCACCCTCTGATCGGGAAACCGGAGCTTGATCACGTGTCCCAGCAAGAGGCTATGTGTCGAAGTATCCTTGGGCAAGATACTGAACCCCACAACTGCCCCCCGAGCGCTGTTCAAGATGGCTGCCCTCTGCTCCTCATATCACAGTGAGGATGGGTCAAATGCAGAGCCAAATTTCCCCACGGGGGATGAATATAGGAAATAAAATTTAAAAAATAAAAAAATAAAATTGGATCTTCCACAAAGTCACAAACTCTGATAATAGGGGATATAGAGGGAGAAATACCTCTGTTTCTTTCTTTCTTTCTTTTTTTTTTAATTTTTTTTGGCTACAGAGAAAGAGCTAAAGAGAACCAGAGGAGATTCCTGTCGGTATATCATGCTGTATCTGATAGGCCTTTGGATTCTCATTGTACTCTTGCATTAATACTTACATCATGGCTGCAGCTTTTTTTTTTTTTTTTTTTTTTTAAAGGTTTTTAACGCTATAGTATGTACCTACCTTTGAATCTGCATTGCTGATGTGAATTGGACTTACTGATTTGGCATAGTGCCGTAAAACAACTTGTTACAAACTGGATCTAGAACTGAATTGTGCTGATCCAAGCATCTCAGCATAGTAACTCTATTTCTGTGCACCTTAACAACAGATAAAGCAATAACATTTTATATGCGGTAAGTCAAAGACAGTGAATAGTGAAACATTGTCTCTTAGCCTCAAAATGTACACACAAGGAAAGTTATGAGGTTGAAAATATTGCTTGCAAACAACGTGGGCCTTGTTTATGGGGGGGACAGTTTTTGAGAGTGCTTTGTCCCCCCCTATGTATTGCTGAACAAAACAAAGTAAAAAGTGGAAATTCGCTAGTTTCTTATAAAAATCCTCTGCCAGTGACAATGTTAAATTTTCTCTTTTGTAAGTTACTGTCTTGTTTTCACTTTGTTCCTTACTCTTTGAGATTTGCATGTTTATGTAAATATTAATAAACCATTTCTAACTGCATATATGAAGTATGCATCTAAGATCAGGACAGAATCTAAGTCCTATTTTTGTGAATTGTGTTGTCTCTCTTGTCTGTGTTCAACCTTTTCACTTTGTGATTTCACAAAGAATGGATTCAGTGACAATGACGCTGATTTATAAATTTAACAGAACCTTTCCCTTGGCCAGCATGGGGGACTTCCGACTGCATTTTTTCCAAGAAATGCCCTTTTTCTACTTTTTTGCAAGACTATGGTAGACAAATATATCATGAAATATGCAGTCAGAAATGCTTCAAAAATCACCTCCAGCCATCTGTAAGTCGTTGGCTTAAGGGGGCCGCTTAAGGCCCCCAGACCCCCGGCCGCTAGTGCTTCGGCCATTATATCATATCAAACAAGGCCCTTGGCAAACAATATAACACTCTGTGGCAGATTTTGAACTCAGCTTGTATATACCGTTGAAAATTCTCCTCATGATAAAAATGATAAGTCATGTTGATGACACAGTTTTGTGCGCACCTGATTCACTGTCAACGTGCTGAGTGAAAACAAGCATGGCAGAAGGCAGACATGAGGCTAAGGAAGAGCTTTTTGTAAAGCAAGGAGCTAACTCCACAATCTGGGACTGGCTTGGTTACAGCAAATCAGATGAGGAGCAAAATACCGTAATATGCAAAGTTTGCTGAAAAATAGTGATTTCTTTTTGGAAAGGGCTCTTAAATTATTTGGTTTCATTTTTTAGACTGTCTGTTTTAACATTTTGAATAAAGCATGTTAATTAACTAGCTTTATATGGTAACTTAGAGTTTCTGCATAGAGGAGGAAAAAGAAAAACAGGCCCCATCTTTGCTGAAGGCATATGTTTTGGTGCACTTTGGATTTTACAATTTCCTGGGTAAGAAGGAGTTTGACATCATGACATGATCAGTGTGTAAAATCTGCAAAGTAAAATACTTTGGGATCACTTCAAATGCTCAAACCCACATCCACATCATCCAGGGCTAAAAGGAGCAGAGCAGCAACAACTGCAACCAACTGCAATAACCCATCCTGGCCAGTTCACACTTCACCACTTCACTAAACTTCCAGTCAACTCTGAACAGCTAAAACAGATATGCAAATCTATCGCTTGTCTCATTTGAAGAGATCTTTGCCTCTGTAGTAATGTAGAAAAACGCTTTAGATTCATGGTATATGTGATTGAGCTCCATGTATGTGACACTGTTATGTCAGTTTTTCATAGAGCCATACCACAACTTTATGAAGAAACAAGTCAGGAAAGCCTTGGCCAAAGCCCACAGAGTAGTGCTTAGCTGTGATGCGTGGACTTCCAGAGCAACCCACTCCTTTGTTACATTCACAGCTCACGACATGAAAAATAACTGGAAGTTCGAGGTTGCTTGTAATACATGGCATGTAATGTAAGGCAAAGGTTTAAAAATGAGTTTATTTGGAAGGCTTGAAATACTAATTCAGTTCAGAAACTCAGTTCAAACTCTCTCAGAAATCCAAAGTCCAGGCTCAGAGGGTGATACACAAAGTCCTTGATCTGTTAGATAATCTTCTGACAACCAATCTTATGTGTTCAATGGGGAAAAACTGTTGTAGTCCAGTGTACAGAACCAGGGTCAAAACCAGAGTCCAAATAAGTCCAAGGCAAATATGTCAGGCAGGGATAAGGTTAAAAGCAAAGTCAATAATTCCAAACCAGTCAATAACACTGAGAGAAAACTATGAAAGGACTATGACTGTAAAAAAACGCTGGCACAATGCTACACTAAGGCAAACAAATGAACTGGCAAAACCGCAGTGTATTTAACTGGGTGCAAACAGGTGCAATGAATGGCACAATTGGAGATTTAACAGAAGAGGCTAATTGTGTAGAGACATGGAACAGGAGTTGATGAAAGTGGTGACCTGAAAAATTGCAATGAAATGTAATTCTCTACACAAATCTTGACCAACCAATGCTAACACAAAAGATGCTAGAAGTAAAAATAACACAGCAAGACCCAAACTAAGACTAACACACATAAGAACAAGCATAGCAGAACTAGGAACTAGACAAGGTGGCCAAAAGACTGCTGGGAGATAAAAAACTCAAACTCAGTAGTGCGAGTTAAATACTAAAGAAAAACAAGGGCTACAATAATCAGGACAATCCATGGCATGGACTGAGACATGGCAAACTTTTAACTGTTCATATATAATGCTTTTGAAAACAGTTTGCTTTATACAGCAATATTAATCATTATTCCGTTGTTTGTTGATCAGTCACTGGAAAGCGTAAGTGGGGCAATAGTCATGGTAAAATTGAAACATTACCTGTATGTTAAGTATGTTGGCGGTACCTGGTAATAAATGTCTCTGGATTGGACAGCTGCATGACTAATCCTCTTGTCAGCCACCAAGATTAGCTCCTGCAAACTAATCTAGGGGTGGTGATGATGGTGAATGATATAGCTCCTGAGGGTTCCAGGTTTGGTCAGTCACTTCCACTGTAGTGCTTGGAGGCTAAAAGACTCCACAGTAGGATACCAAGATTTGAGGAATGTGAACTGCTTAATAAATGAAAACAATAAAGCTGATGAGGCAATAAAACCAATTCACAGAAAATTGGATAAATCGTGAGGCAGATGGAGGACATGATGATAAGAGGGGCATGATGGTAGAAGCTGATAAAAGAGACATACAAATAGAAAGCTATTGACCAAAACTGAGACTATATGAACAACTTTAACTAAATGAAATGAAAAATACTTTATTTATCCCAGAAAGGAAATTCAACATTGTAGTAGTTTTTTTTTTTGTCCATCGATCAAGGTCTGTTCTTGTTGTGGAGGCTAATGGCTGCAGGCAGGAATGATCTTTTGTATCTTTCGGTCTTGCATTGGACCTGAAGAAGCCTCTCACTGAACACACTCTGTTGTTTGATCACTGTGTCGTGCAGAGGGTGAGAAGAGTCCTCCATCATCTTCATCAGCTTGTCCAGCATTCTTTTTTGTACAATCAGCTCCAGCGGCTCCAGAGATACTCCCAGCACAGATCCAGCTTTCCTGATCAGTTTGTTGATTCTCTTCAAGTCTCTGGTTCTGATGCTGCTGCCCCAGCAGATGGCTGCAAAGCTGATTGCACTTTCCACAACAGACCTATAGAAGATTTGCAACATCTTGGTGCAGACATTAAAAGATCTCAGCTTCCTTAAGAAGTAGAGTCTGCTCTGACCTTTCTTGTAGATGTATTCTGTGTTGCATTTCCACTCTAGTCTATTGTCCAGCTGAACTCCAAGGTACTTGTATTCCTCCACCACCTCCACCTCCTCTCCTAGGATGGAAATACTGCTGTGTTGATTCTTTCTCCTCCTGAAGTCAACAATCATCTCCTTAGTTTTGCTGGTATTTAAAACGAGATGATTGTTACCGCACCATTTCACAAACTGACTGACCAGTTCTCTATACTCGGCTTCTTGTCCCTCACTGATGCACCCAACAACTGCAGAGTCATCAGAGTATTTCTGCAGATGACAGGACTCAGAGTTGTACTGGAAGTCAGAGGTGTACATCGTGAAGAGAAATGGTGAGAGTACAGTTCCTTGTGGCGCTCCAGTGCAGCTGACCTCCATCTCAGACACAACCTTTCAGTCTCACAAACTGTGGTCTGTTTGTGAGGTAGTCATAAATCCAGGAAGTTGTGGAGGAATCCACCTGGAATTTATGGAGCTTCTCACATAACAAAGCAGGCTGAATTGTGTTAAAAGCACTTGAGAAGTCTAAGAACATGACCCTCAAAGTGCTGCCTGATTGGTCCAGAGGAGAGTGTGCTCTGTGAAGCAGGTAGATGATGGCATCTTCAACCCCAAGCCCATTACGGTATGCAAACTGTAATGGGTCCTGAAAGGTGCTGACCTGCTTGTTGAGGTGAGCCAGTAAGAGTCTCTCCAGGACTTTCATGACGTGAGATGTCAGGGCAACTGGTCTGTAGTCGTTTGGTTCAGCTGGTTGTGGTTTTTTAGGTACTGGAACAAGGCAGGATGTTTTCCACAGCACAGGAACTGTTTTCTGTCTCAGACTGGTGTTGAACAGGTGCTGGAGAACTGGACATAGTTGCATTGAGCAGGTCTTGAAAACTCTGGGACTGACACCATCTGGACCTGCAGCCTTGTTCTGGTTCAGAAGAAAAACCATGATGAATCAAGGAACACCAAGGGCAAATGAATAAACTATAAATTGATATGACAGATACAGTATATCCCAATATTGGAATGCAGAGGCTTACAGTGGGGCAAAAAAGTATTTAGTCAGCCACCAATTGTGTAAGTTCTCCCACTTAAAAAGATCAGAGAGGCCTGTAATTTTCATCATAGGTATACCTCAACTATGAGAGACAAAATGAGGAAAAAAAATCCAGAAAATCACATTGTCTGATTTTTAAAGAATTTATTTGCAAATTATGGTGGAAAATAAGTATTTGGTCACCTACAAACAAGTAAGATTTCTGGCTTTCACAGACCTGTAACTTCTTTAAGAGGCTCCTCGGTCCTCCACTCGTTACCTGTATTAATGGCACCTGTGTGAACTCGTTATCAGTATAAAAGACACCTGTCCACAACCTCAAACAGTCACGCTCCAAACTCCACTATGGCCAAGACCAAGGAGCTGTCAAAGGACACCAGAAACAAAATTGTAGACCTTCACCAGGCTGGGAAGACTGAATCTGCAATAGGTAAGCAGCTTGGTGTGAAGAAATCAACTGTGGGAGCAATTATTAGAAAATGGAAGACATACAAGACCACTGATAATCTCCCTCGATCTGGGGCTCCACGCAAGATCTCACCCCGTGGGGTCAAAATGATCACAAGAACGGTGAGCAAAAATCCCAGAACCACACGGAGGGACCTAGTGAATGACCTGCAGAGAGCTGGGACCAAAGTAACAAAGGCTACCATCTTCAGACACACTACGCCGCCAGGGACTCAAATCCTGCAGTGCCAGACGTGTCCCCCTGCTGAAGCCAGGACACGTCCAGGCCCGTCTGCGGTTTGCTAGAGAGCATTTGGATGATCCAGAAGAGGATTGGGAGAACATCATATGGTCAGATGAAACCAAAATAGAACTTTTTGGTAGAAACTCAACTTGTCGTGTTTGGAGGG
>SSNP01000276.1:308872-354633 GCA_006937955.1 Pachypanchax playfairii
CCTCCATGCAGATCTCCTCTAGAGCAGTGATGTTTTGGGGCTGACGCTGGGCAACACGGACTTTCAACTCCCTCCAGAGATTTTCTATGGGGTTGAGATCTGGAGACTGGCTAGGCCACTCCAGGACCTTGAAATGCTTCTTACGAAGCCACTCCTTCGTTGCCCGGGCGGTGTGTTTGGGATCATTGTCATGCTGAAAGACCCAGCCACGTCTCATTTTCAATGCCCTTGCTGATGGAAGGAGGTTTTCACTCAAAATCTTACGATACATGGCCCCATTCATTCTTTCCTTTACACGGATCAGTCGTCCTGGTCCCCTTGCAGAAAAACAGCCCCAAAGCATGATGTTTCCACCCCCATGCTTTACAGTAGGTATGGTGTTCTTTGGATCCAACTCAGCATTCTTTCCCCTCCAAACACGACAAGTTGAGTTTCTACCAAAAAGTTCTATTTTGGTTTCATCTGACCATATGATGTTCTCCCAATCCTCTTCTGGATCATCCAAATGCTCTCTAGCAAACCGCAGACGGGCCTGGACGTGTCCTGGCTTCAGCAGGGGGACACGTCTGGCACTGCAGGATTTGAGTCCCTGGCGGCGTAGTGTGTCTGAAGATGGTAGCCTTTGTTACTTTGGTCCCAGCTCTCTGCAGGTCATTCACTAGGTCCCTCCGTGTGGTTCTGGGATTTTTGCTCACCGTTCTTGTGATCATTTTGACCCCACGGGGTGAGATCTTGCGTGGAGCCCCAGATCGAGGGAGATTATCAGTGGTCTTGTATGTCTTCCATTTTCTAATAATTGCTCCCACAGTTGATTTCTTCACACCAAGCTGCTTACCTATTGCAGATTCAGTCTTCCCAGCCTGGTGAAGGTCTACAATTTTGTTTCTGGTGTCCTTTGACAGCTCCTTGGTCTTGGCCATAGTGGAGTTTGGAGCGTGACTGTTTGAGGTTGTGGACAGGTGTCTTTTATACTGATAACGAGTTCACACAGGTGCCATTAATACAGGTAACGAGTGGAGGACCGAGGAGCCTCTTAAAGAAGTTACAGGTCTGTGAAAGCCAGAAATCTTACTTGTTTGTAGGTGACCAAATACTTATTTTCCACCATAATTTGCAAATAAATTCTTTAAAAATCAGACAATGTGATTTTCTGGATTTTTTTTCCTCATTTTGTCTCTCATAGTTGAGGTATACCTATGATGAAAATTACAGGCCTCTCTGATCTTTTTAAGTGGGAGAACTTACACAATTGGTGGCTGACTAAATACTTTTTTGCCCCACTGTAAATATGATACTGGGAGTCAGGGAACAGCACAAAACGGATTTCGATCATATTTATCTGATGCACTCCAGTTTGTTCATATAAGTCAGTCATGGAGTTCCACAGGGTTCAGTGCTTGGACAGGTTTTCTTTACTACTGATATGCCACCACTTGGTAAAATTATTTGATAACATGGGATACATTTCCATCATTACAATATTAATACTCAAGCCTCAGTCACAATGACCCATAGAAACACATCAGTTGTACAAATCTCCCATTTCCTACAGGAAGTTGGTACGGCTTCTGCATACTTCTTGAGAATATTTGATGATTTTCTGCTGTATGCTGGCTGCAGAGTTCTTGCTCTCTTCATATGGATGCATTGGAAACTTTCTCCAATCTATCAACGACCATCTTACGAAAATTGTTGTCATAAGGTGCTCGAACAGCACCCACATGTGCAATTCACATTCATTTCAAGCCATTGTTATGAAGATCCTTCGGCTGGCAGCGCATTTTGTGGGGCAATATACGTTTCAGAGGTCCAGTATCTCCAAAATTCTGTGTGTTGATTATCACATCTGCTCAGAAATTTGTGAAAAAGCTTCCAATTTTCAAGCCGATAATAATGCAGAGAGCTGCATTTTCTACAGCTGCAGGTTAGAGAAGATCTACAAACTGTAGCCATTGCTTTTGAGGACCTGAAGAGAAGACAGACACTAGAAGGTGAAAGAATGGATTCAGAGAGGCGGCACCTCTACAGTCAGTATTGGATTCTGCTCAATGAGCTGGATCACCAATCGGAAGAGACTGTAACACCTTTGCCAAGCTGTTGCATCATGTTGTCTCATGCATTATGAAACATAAGAAGTGTAATTTTCTGGAATTAACAGCTTATTTTGTGATCCATTTTATATCCTTGCAGTCCTATACAAAATGTCACCTAACCAGGCAGCCCTCAGATGTTAAGGGCAGTCTACTAGGAAAGCAAACACCGTGATTACCAAGGTTACATTAGTCAGCCTGCAGTGAGAGAACTACAGCTGACGTGTATATTTATGTTTGTACTTAAAATCACACTTGTAGTGTATATATCGTAATGGGCTTACCGAATCTTAGTACTCTTCTATACTACTACGTTCGTTACTTTGTGATTATTTTCCAGTTATTTATTGTTGAATAAGTCATACATAAATGTTTCTATGTCAGAGGCAAATCTTTCATATAGGTACATATACAGTAGATATGTTCTATAATCTTTTGACTGACTGTGTGCTAGTTGTGTAGCTCATTATAACATTATGCAAGTTTGTCTTTGTTACTGAATTTCAGACAATTTTTTATCCACTTGAACAAAAATTTTAAACTTCTGATGGTGTTCAATTTGAAAGATTGTGCAGTAAAGTGCACTGCGGTCAAAAGTCATAGCTGCAATGAAGTTAAAGGTTAATAAATATTTTTGCTATTCCAACAAACATTTGTGGTATGCAGAAGGTATATAGTTTTATCAGTAGCATTCTGGAAATGACTATATTTACAATAGTTATCTGAAAATGATAATCTCTTTCTATAGATATTTCCCTTTTTTAATGAATCCCAGCCTAGCAGCTTGTTATGCTGTGCCAAGTTTCTTTGGGGACTGAGTCTGTTGCATATAGAGGAGCTTTCTTTGAAGCACATGGGCCCTCTTCACTCTGTTGACTTAATAAATTGCTTGGGATGTCAAGGCCCAACCACAGGTTGGAGGGAGAGGAGATGAGAGGGACACAATCTAACTGTGAGTTAAAAAGAAAGGACGGGAGGCAGAGCAGGACAAAAAGGATAGTGGATTGCATAATTCTGACATTGAATGTTCTACATAGGAACAGAAAACCTGAAAACTGAACACACAGTCACTGTTTTTATCTTCAACCTTTTGCACAAGCATGAGTGTGGTACAAGTAAAAGCATGGCACAGTCACAGAATGAAAAGGAACTGATACTTCCTGTTCAGTTAACAAAATCAGAGTTGCACTTAGCTGTCCAATGATCAAAACTGATCATGAGAAAAGACCCATCGAGTCCTGTTTGCTTTGAAATTATTCATCCATCTGGCACTCTTATCACTGACCCCTCCACTCCATTTGTTTGAGTGTTTTGTTATGTGAAACTGTGGTGCTAGTGTCATAAAATGTGTTCAGTTATGAAATTATCCAGTAAAACTGACTTTTTCTTTGAAAATGGCCTGCTTCCATCAACTCTTGAACTCACTGGCATTCATCCCCTTTACACTTCACTGGCTTCTTACATTTTTTAGTTTAATTTTTCCCTTTCAGATCACATTTTTCCCTTCATCCACACATCACGCTAAGCCTTTAATAGAAATGGTGGTGGAGGGGCATGGGATTGATGGGGGTGGAGGGCATTGTGTAATTGTGTGCTGTTTTGTAAGTGGCTCCCTAGGACCTACTCTGAAAGGATATGACTGAATTTCTTGCCAAGTTGTAACTAAGAAAAATTCTCAAAGAAGCACTTTGTTTGCAATCATTGTGCCATGATGAGGCCACAACTGCCTAGTCTAAATTGTCTTAATGTGTTTCCTTGTCTACCTTGAAAAAGGGTTTCACCAAACATATATCAAAGTTATATTTTAACCCTTTAACCCCCAGAGTTTCTCAGCCAATCCAGGACAACATATTTTAAAAAAGCTTTAGCTTGTAATGGTGAGATAAGGGCAATGTGAATGAGGGAAATCATGAGCCTGATCTAAAGTTCTGAAAGTAAAAAATTAAATGATGAACAAACCTTCCATCCATTTTCCCAGCCTGGAATCAAACCCAGGACCTTCTTGCTGTAAGGCAATAGCTCTACCAAATGCGCCACCGTGCAGCATGGACAAACCTCAGAACAAAAATGTTCATGTTATTTTATGGTTCTTTATGTTTTATAATCAGTAAATCACCAAAAACTAACTGAAATATCTAAGTGTATAGAACATAAAGTGTCCCACTTCAAACTCACAACACTGATTAAAGAAACATAGTATTTGATCCATAGTTTGGCCTTTTTGTGATGTATGGTGTGAACTCAAATGCAGAATTGGACAAAAGGCCAGGCACCATGTACTTAAAGACTTTATTGAAATGGGAGGAATGAGCCAAAATTGTGGGACCAATGATTAAACCGAATTGCAGTAGAGGAATGTTCATGGATAATTGTTCACTTTTGGGCTGATGACGGAAGAGACAGGGGCAGCATCAGAGTCCAGAAATGGTCAAGAGCTAAGTAATCTACACAAAAACAGACTAACAATACCATAAAGGGATGCAGGCAGAGACAGAATCCTGGGACAGTCCAAAGAAGTCAAAAACCAAACAGAATCAACAGACAGGAAGCAGACAGACAGGAGAAGGTTTATTTGTGAACATAGACAATCAATAAACTCAGACTGGATGAGAGACACAGGGAGACTTAAACAGGAGACAAAGCAGATTCAGGGAGTGAGTGTGATGACAAGGGACAGGTGCAGGACACTAAATTACCTAACAGGGAGTGACTGAAGGAAACACACGCACAGGGGTTTTAAAGGGGAGCAACACAGGTGTAATTGGGGTTAACTGACTAGGGGAAAGGTGCAGGACATGAACTCAATTAGGAGTGGGGTGACAGAAGGAATCACATCCCCCCCACACACACACACACGCACCCCCCCCCCACACACACACACACACACATGCACACATACACCACACAACTGTGAAACTAAATGCACAAGAAAAGCTATTAAGAACTCAACTAACAGGAGAAAAACAATTAAGGTGTGGGGTGCACTGAACACAAACAGACAGGAGGCAGGAGGAGAGACGATACATGAAAAAATGTGTCTTGTGTCTGTGTACTATGTCTAATAATATCTATTGATTTTTATAACTGTCAGTACAAGAGCAAATGTGAACCACAGCCAGAAGTACCCGATTCTGATTTTGATGGTGGAGAGGCCTTCTGCAGTACAGCTAAAGATAAATACATGGTTACCTGTTTACATACACAATCTAAAGATTGCTTAACCAGTCCCGCTGCAAGCAGTAATACATTCTAACATGTGTATAATCCCATTCTTACCAGATCCAAGCCAAGCACTATTCACAATAGCAGCTCTTTTTGTTCTGATATAGACATTCAAAACTGCAGCCACACAAGCAGTTGACTTAATAGCTTTTCCAGCCAGTGTAGGGATGGGAGAGCAGCAATAAGAGCCTTTGTTTGGGGCATCTCAGTGCAGATAACAAATGGATGACAATTTGACGACACGGCATTCAAAACTTTAGTGGATTAAAAAGATCTAACCAAAATTAAATCCTTTTTTTTCAACATTAAAAGTATAAAATGGACAAGATTACAGCTACACGAGAACCATGTGGAGGGATAGAAATGAGGGAAAATATGAAACACCATGATCTAAATCCTACTTACAAATATGAAATGCAAGTTTCATGTGACAAGTTGGATTAACCAAACTCACACTTTGACAGTAGACCGGACAGATGGCACTCTACTTCAGTTATTTTTTGAAGTTAGACAAAAAAGAGCTTTGTTTGCAAGTTACTGTCCTGTTTCCTCTGGCATGTTTTTGAATCATGGGAGTTTGGGATCCATCCATATACTGCTAAGTATTTGAATTTGTCTAGCTGGATAAAACCTATATAAGAAGCATCTGCCTCATTCTAGACTTATTTAAATTCAAAACTCAGTAGTTAGTCTCCTCCAGGGAAAGTACAAAGCCTTGCCTGGTGGTCTGTACACATACTGATCTGCCCAAAACAACCGGGATTGTGGTGTTGCAGAGACACACCTGCTTTGTCAATACCATCCTCCTCACTTTTGTGGCCAACGGAAAATCCATCTCAAATAATTGCAAAGATTGCAAGGCAGCAGAGTTATAAATGTCTGGCAAATGTAACTAGGATTTTCTGTTTCATATGTGTAAAAACAAATTGGACTTGTGTTTCTTTCCTACATTTTAAATGTAAGTCTTGCAACTAAAGTCTGCAACATTCCAACAGAGCATCCAGCTGGATGTCAGAATGACCCTGATCTATAACCTTTGACCCGTCAGACACTTAAGTCCCACCACCTGAGCACTGTTGTGCTTTTTTGCTCACCAGATGTTTGGATAGACTACCTGCTTCTCAAAATGGGAGACATGACAGGGCAGGTCACCAGAGAGAGAGCAAAACAAAGAGTCAGATTTCACAGACCCTCTATCAATAAACATCTCAGAAGCACAATCACACACAGAGACATTCAGGAATCCCACCACCTTCAAAGGAAGGTGAGTTTTTTTCCTCTCTCTTCTCAACAAAGGATTGTTGTACACCAGCAGCAGTGTTTATAGTCCTTTGTTGTAGCATAGCAAAACTTAAAGGTTTGCTGTAACTGTTTTGTACACAACTATATGCAATAATTAACACAGAATTGTTTTTACAAAGCAATATTTATTACTGCATAATTGATATAGAAAGAATCTTGGACTCTCCCTGAATACAAACTGTGTGATGAAGAAACTCACTGACACTGATTACTCAGTTTCACAAAATGTCGCAATTTCTGCTTTGTTTATGGCATGTTGGTAAAATGACTGGACTGAAATGAATGGGCATTGTTTTGCTGTGGGAAACACTAGGGACTTGTGTCTGAATTTGAGCTCCAAGTTATTCAGTTTACTAATTCTGCGGGCTTAAACTTTTCTGAGCTGACTGAGCCGTCAAAATCGGCACAGGAAGGTGTTTGATCAGCATTTCTAGTTCAAATCCATGGATTATTTGGTATATTTACTGTATGTAAAACTGTAAAGCTTGTCTGATTTCTGCAACAATATTTAAACTAAATGTTTAGTCTTAACAAGCTGATATACAAAGTGGATGGATAAATTGGATTTCAGGTTCTGTATTGTCAGCCTCTACACCAATGCTGCAGTTGTAAAGTTTGTTGAACCTATTTTTCACTAATATACTTATGTGTGTTTTTAAAAAGTACTACCTCAGTCTGTCTATCTCCCCAGACACTCATCTACCACCCGCCTTGCAAAGGCCGTGCACCTGTTTGATGCAGGCAGCTGTGGGTGGGCGGTTCTTGGCTGTGAGAAGAACATTCCAGAGGAGAAGTCACCCTTCTAATCCCCTAAGTTTAGACCCAACAGCTCCCCATGTCTTTTCCCTCCTCCCACCTTTATAATCTCCAATACCTTCCATAATCACTCTCCCATCATTGCCCCATCTGCTGAGAGGTACAGCTGTACAGCAGTGGCTAGGATCAAATGCAATACATCATGTCAAAAATGAAAACTGTGGGATGAAGATTAAGGGACAAGTACCCCCCCACACATGCTTGCTCATCCCCCACATCCCAAGCCCAGGTGTTTAATTCCCTTCAAATATTCTAGGATGAAAGCAAATACTAGCCCAAGATTTGCTGATTTGTTCTTGAAGGATAGATTTTGCAGACATAAACTGTCACAAACCATCCATCATCAAAAATCACTAAATCTCCCTAAAAATCCAGAAATTTAGTTTCTGCCCATTCTGGCAAATGTGTGTCTGTTTGTGGGTGTTTTTAAGGAAAGAGAGATACACATGGACTACTCTGTCTTCTGTCCAGTGAGCTTCATCCCCTTAATTGCCCATATCATTTGGTCTGTATCACTTTTTTCTCCCTCCTTCTGTCAAACAAAAGTCTCTTTATTACCACAGGAAATTCTGATGTCAGGCCAGCTCCTGAACTTGGCAGCCATTCTGTTCAGCTGGAACTCATGAACATGAAGTCACCCAATGGTTGCAGAAAAAGATGTTTCCCTCCCTTTTCCCTTAACACTGTAAACACTCTATCTCAAGTGGAACATTTTATCTCGGAAGGCTGGTTGTTTGGTAGCAATAAAATAAAGTATTTATGAGTCTATTTTTTAGTAAAGAACAAAGCATTTTCTGTGTTTATTTGCTCGTTGACGGGAGGTTTTAATCTCAAATTTAATGTAGGAAGCCATGTTATTGAATAATGCCTTCATTTTTTCATAATCGATTTAAAGAAAAATCCAAACTTTTTCCTCATGTATTTAAAATAGAATATAACCATAAATTAACCTGGAAAACAGCATCTTTAAAAAAAATGTTTTCTAATAACCTGGTCAGGACAAAGCAGTCGGAATGGCCAGTAAAGGTAGAAAGTCCATTATGTCTTCAGCTAGAGAAGATTTTCTGTAGTCCATACAAGGACATATAACAGACTCACAGTAACTTACAGACTTACGTATCTAAGGTAAACACACTTTGTGTTTAAGCTGAATAAAATACTTTTAGTCAATATTGCAGGAACATTAATTTTGTGGGGAGGTCTTTTTTTTTGTGTGTGGTCAATATCTAAATGTGTTCTATTGTGATAACTAGACCGATTGAGTCCCAGGTTACATGCTGACCTTGAGCTATTTCCCAACGGACTAAAACCTCTTCAAAAATCAGCTGTGGCTGGGCAGGAGGCTTTTAAATTCCTGATAGCTTTTGACAGTAATGTTTTAATGAATCGAGCCCATGTGACCTGTCAGTGGTGAAACTGGATACTTTCTTTTGCCCATTAAAACACACATATTGTGCCCTCAAATCTTACTCAATGGTATTTCTGTGCTCGCAAAGCTTTTTTGTACATATGATAAGCAGGAGTAAAGAAGCAGACCTGAGGTTACGAGATAAGGAGGCTTTACTAGTCATATGAAGTGACCGTGCCAAAATGTGTGGATGCTTTTCTTAATTGACTCCATCAGTTTAGACAAGGTTCCAAGCCATCAAGGGAATATATTAGGAAAACCATGCATTACCAAATCATAAAAAGTGGTTGTGTGTCTCTACCCAGTGGAATAGAAAACACACACTTGTCTTTAGTGCTTGGTTAGCGGAATGGCAGAAGTTAGTTATAGATCAAGTTGCACAGTGACAAGTTGGCTGGATATGCTGCACCAGTAAGTGTAAGAAACTGATTTAATGGATGCTTGGTAAAAACAAATATTGTTCTGGGCAAGTTCTAAGTAAAATCTTAATGCAAATATAGATTTGAATTCCAGTCTATTGTGACCATTAAAATAAAATACAGTATGATAATTGGAATCAGTCTCGGCTAATATGAGAAACAAGCGTCTTTGATGTTTGAAAATCTTAAATAATGTTTTTTATTTAAGGATCCCCATTAGTCTTCACCATAGTGAAGACTATTCTTTCTAGGGTCCGCATCATTTAAAAAAAAATCTTATTACATTATTATTACATACATACATTATTACATATGCACTGTCAGAAAAAGAGAACATACAAAGCATTTAAACAGACATATCAATTAATAAGAACAAAAACAAAAAATTCAACAAAGATAAGAATCATTAAAATCAAAAATGTACTATGACAGACTGTGATGCATCCAGTTGATACTGGCTCTAAAAAGACAACTGAGAACTACTGTAATATTGCAGCTCTATTCTGAGCTCTCTGAAGTTTATCCAGGTCTTTTTTAGCTGCACTGGACCAGACAACTGGACAGTAATCCAGATGACACAAAACCAAAGATTGTAAAACACGTTTTCTGGTTTCTGTCAGCATATAATGAGCATTGTGCCTAATTACAGAAATGCTTCTACTCATTTTATTTGCAATTTTGTCAATATACATAGTCCATGACATAGTTTTTTTGCTTTAAGTGGACACTGCACATGAAAAGACCATTTCAGTTATCCACCATTAATCCACTGTGTTCCTCTGGAGTGTTTAAAGAAGCCATTTCATACAAATTTCAGGACTTTGTGGTTATTTCTTAAGTATTAACCAGTAATATGAAACATTTTATATCTAAAAAACGTCAGGAAACACTTATTAGCAGACCTTTCAATCTATCTGCATTAAAATTCGGGTGGTTCTGGCTCCTTCCGTCAGGTTGGTTTGACTGCTTCGTCTGCAGCTCGTTCATATTCATTATACAAATTTGCTGGACTCAGACTGGCTAACAAACTAGTCTATGAGAGCAAGGTATAGTGTTTCCTGCCCCGCTGTGCATGGCAACAACAGACGTCGTGTCTTCCTGTTTGCTACGTTATGCTACAGCTTTTTAGTGAGCCGTATGCTAGGCATGGTTTCAACATCGGGAGCTGCCGAATACTAACGAACAAAGGAGTTGTGACGAAACAGATACAGGCCGTTTGGACTTGGGAGAACTCGGGTGTTATCGCCACCTGCGTAGTTTGAGAGATTAAAACTGATAGATAAGTAGTTGACCTGTTTTCACACCCACTATGAAGGTAAGAACACCTGTGGAGCTAAAATATTCAACAGAAACCTCAGAAAAACCGTTTTTAATGGAAGGGCCTCTTTAAGTCAGACCACTGGACTGGATTAGATCACAGAAATGAATCTGATGTGTTATTCATAAATCAAAGTCTAAGCCTGGGCAAGCAGGTCAGTCTGAGGTCATTAGCTCAAATCTATAGAGAAATATATATGTGAAAAGTCATGGCTTACTACTTAGCAGCAGCAACCCAACAGCATACAGTAGTGTATTATGAAAGATGCCCCCTTACAATGAATGTATTCAAACCTTGCTGAGTGTTTAAATTTTTAATTTTGTTGCTGTGCAAGTATGTAAGTTTACATTATGTAAATACACATACACCCTCAGATAGACGGGTTTACAAAATTAATTTGTATTGCAATGAACTGCCAAAAATATGTTTCTAATCCATCATGAAAATCTCTGACAAACAGAGATTTGCTAATACTGTTTTGTTTTTATTCGGAAGTGCTGCCTCAGGGGAACTGATAAAGCGTGTTAAATTGGGATGAAACATAACTTCTGCAATGTATGACTAATACTTGGCTTATGAAGTAGAAGCTGACAAGTTGTTATATTAGGGGCATTGAGAATAAAACAGAAAGGGGAATCAGGATTTGATCTGTTGCAAGAATGAGGTGTGAATGTGTGTGTGCCAACTGCTGCTGCCGGTGCAGATGGCTCCCCTGATGGCGTTTTCTCATGCACCTACCTTACCTAGCTCTTCTGTGCTCGAGCTACTGTCCTTTTTTTATCCATTTTTTTGTTTGTTTCTCTGAGGGTGTTTTTAAAATATAGGGGTTGGATTGGGGGGAGGGGTATATCGGTGTATGTATATGGGGATGGGAGGTTTGACATTATGTTTTTGTTGATTGATTGATTGATTGATTGATTGATTGATTGATTGATTGGTTGATTGATTGATTGGTGTTTTTATTTTGTATTTTTCCTTCTTTGACACAGGAAAACTTGAAATACCAAATTTATAAAAGAGTTTTTTATTTATGATAAAACTGATTATGTGTGAACATACAGGACATTTGTATTTACTCTGTGATCATTACATTCTTGCAAACTTAAGGAAAGGATGATGAGCACAGGAGGAAAAGATATGTTTAAGTCACAAACTATACAAATATCTGCCTTAAATGTTGAATATGGAACAATTTTATAAAAAAGCTATATTAAAAAAATAATACCTCTACGAGGTGTTTAGAGGGGTGCAGAATGAAAGTACAATGTTTTCTTTACGTTGGCATTATGTTTACCTCTATCAGCCAATAGCGGACACCCCTGTGAGTTGCCTAATACCTAATGCCTAATATTCCAAGTCTGGTACTGTGAAAATTTGGAATGAGTTGGCAAGTCAAGCAGCTGCTTCAGAGCCCCGGAGATTTCGTTATCCTTCTAAGAAGAGGAGGGACCAGAGAAGATCAAAAAACAAAGTGAGTTTAATTGAAGCCTACAATAGGTGAACTCAAGTAAAAAATTTTCATGGCATCAAAATACACACAGAAATGTCAAACCTGACATCCCAACGGTTGGCAACCGTGTTCTGTTGTTGCAACTACATCATTCACACACTAGATGTTGCTATGACGTTCATGTTCCATATCCAACCTTTAATATCAGCAACATAAACAAAAAGCTACACTGTTTAAAATGGGCACAACATCAAAAATGAAAACTTGTACAACATTTAAATGTACATTTGTAAGAAATACAAAGAACACATACATTGTATGTGTTCGTATTTTCGGTCAGAACACAAAAAGCTAACTACGTCATTCACAGATTCAGCAGTTTGTTTAAATACCTTTTTTCTACAAAGTGAATTGACATAATTTTTAAAGTAGAAAGTGCAAATACTATGGTTTTCCATTATCGCCAATAGGTGAAGGCAGATTCTCCACGAGAAGGGAAATTGTTGGTTGTTGGGCTTAGCCTTGTTTCTTTGATGGATTCTGCAGAGTCAAAAAATAAAATGACTTAAATTAGTTGACCACAATTGTGCATTTGTAAACAGATAAAACAATTTAATTTCAAAGTTAAGAATAGCAGACAGCATGTCTTCCAGCAGCCTAAGCCTAAAGCAGAATAACTAATGGGTTGCTCATGATAACCCGACCTAACCATGATGATGACCTTGATTTAAAAAAAAGCCTTAATCCTAGTCCTAAAAGTACACAAGTTGTCTGCCTCACAGATTACAATTAGAAGCTGGTTCCACAAGAAAAGAGCATGATAACTGAAAGAGCACCCATTCTACTTTTCGAAAAGTACTACTAAGAATTATAGGGATGAAAAGTTACACCGAGCTCAGATTTGTTATTACTTTTGTTACAGTGCTGAAAAAACTTGGTGTTGTTCTTGTTCTTTTCTACTAGGTATGTGAGCAGACAATGTTACAAACAAACTGTAATTTGTAATTTCTCATATTTTTTCCGTTGTATGAGAAAAATAATTTACTTACTAGTTTACTAGAAGGTAAGTCTTCTCCCACTTTACTGCCTGTAGGGGACAAAATGATATTAACGTTACCAACCTAAATATAAGAAATATTGCAGATTGTGTCCATACAACAGAATCAGAATCTGTTTAGTGCCAAGTATTTTATGCACTAATTAATTCAAGGAATTTGTCTTGGGTGAAGGTGGGCAGAGAATCAAAGTGAGAATAACAAACATAAGAACCAGTAATATTTACAAGTCCAAAGCATTCATGCAATAATGCAAATGTCTGTGCATTTTTCAAAAATAAAAAAACAACTCTGAGGTGCAAATGAGTCAGTGAGACAGTGAGGTGAGGGGAGGGAGTTTGCATGTTATTGTTTATATAATGTGTATAGTGACGTTTACTGGGCCTTATTCAGGTCAGTAGCAGAGGGGAAGAAGCTGTTCCAGGGAGAGATTGAAAGGTTGTATGTCCAGGATGAGAGGAATCAGCCACACGCTCCAGAGTCCTGAAAGTGTACAGGTCCACGAGAGAAGGAAGGTTGCAGCCAATCACCTTCTCAGCAGAGTGGATGATACGCTGTAGTCGGCCCTTGTCCTTGGCTGAAGCTGCAGAGAACCACATGGTGATGTAAGAGGTGAGGATGGACTCAACAAAGGAGGTGTAGGAATGCACCATCATTGATGCCGGGAGGTTGCACTTCCTTAGTTGTTACAGGAAGTACATCCTGTGCTTTTTTGGTGAGAGAGCTGATGCTCATCTCCCACTTAAGGTCCTGAGAGGTGATGTGCCCAGGAAGTGGAAGGACTCTACTGTGTCCACTGGGCACTCTCTTATTGTGATGGAATCAAAGGGAATGAGATCTTCCTGAAGTCCACAACCATCTCCTGTCTTAGCTGCATTGAGCCTCAGATTGTTGAGCTCACACNAGATGGGTAATCTCCAACCTGTAGGCAGATTCATCAACCTCAGAGATGAGACCGATGAGGGTGGTGTCATCTGCAAACCTCAGGAGCTTGACAGGCTGACGGCTGGGGTACAGCTGTTGGTGTACAGGGGGAAGAGCAGAGGAGAAAAACCGCAGGCTTAAGGGGTGTTTGAAACTAGTTTTCCCAGCTTCACCTGCTGCACCTGAAGGTGGAGTTGGGCACCCACCTGGGAAAGCTTATGCTGCAGAAGAGCTGGAATGATTGTGTGTGTGATTGTGACAGCTGTTGGATATTGTTAGATATTAGTCACTAATGCATATCCAGATAAACATACATATAAACACACTCTTCAATACCCATTGATCTAAGTGGTTGCTGAAATTTAAAAATAAGTGTTTTGGTTTAAGAAACATGTTGTCAAAAACAGTTTTAGCAAGAGACTGTAACGTACAAGAGGTAAAGGGAAGTTGCTGCGTTTCATTTTCTTTGTAATTAGATTTTTATGACAACAGAGAAGTATGAAAATCAAAAAGAAGAACTATATATTGTTGTAAAATTGACAATTTTCTGCCTAAGAAGAAATTAAAGTCACTTCTCCTTCTTATTCAGGATTATGTTATTCAAATGTTGTAATAGTACTCAAATAACAGGGTATGCAAGTTATTTCCTTTGGTTTTTGAAAATTCTGATTTTGAGCTGTATTGAAGTGACAATTACCACTTGAAAGGTAGATCAGTTGGAGCAGGGGAATGTATTCAGACTTTAAAGTAGGTTGTGAAGTTGTGTTCAGTTTACCTTCTTCCTTGATCACCCCGAGGCAGCCCATCAGCTCCTGCAGTGACAGTGCCTTGTCGTTGCTTATGTCGCAGTACTCCACAAACTTCTTAACACACTTCTTTGGCTTGGACTTTTTGCGAAGGAAGCGTTTGAAAGGCTTGATCTCCTTCTTCCCAATGTCCCCACTTGCATTTTTGTCCAGCTGACTAAAATACCAGTGAACAACCCTTTCTTCCAGAGTGTGACTGGGATCAGGCTCAGCCATCCTAAAGGTCAGATCAGATTATATTAGCTTATAAACTAGTTATTCTGGCTCCATCTTTTCATGAATCCAATAACTTCATCCAGTCACAGTATTAGAGATGAATGCAACTGTGTCCATGTGGCCAATATGTATACATAAGTAAAGATGAACGTATTTACTTTCAAAAGCCATACCTTCCGGCAGATGCTGGATCTGTGACAGCATGCACCATGTCTGTCGACAGTGCGTCAAGAACACTTGTTAGGAACTCTGTTTTCTTTGCCCCAGGACAGCCTGGAAAGTAAACCACAAAGTTATGAGTGTACAAGATCATGCAGTATAAAGTTTATATGGGATTAACTGTACTGTAGATTGAGAAACTACATATACTTGAATTTTGAAAATTCAGATGTCTTGTGGTTAAAAACATGAAAATGCAGAATCCTGTCATCATAGGTGGCTTTTAAATACTTGAGGAGAGACATCATGTAAACAGCACTGTAGTTTTAACATGGAAAAAATCAGAAGAGAAAGTGTTTCCAAGAGTAGTTGTTTATAGTCTGCTCTCATAGTATATTAGATCTCCCTCCTTTGGAAGAGGAACATGACACCTATCAGTCATCCTGGGGCTCATAAGGTAAACTCCATTAACATCCTCCTAAAAGCCAAACCAATGAAGTATTATTACATAAAAATTTGAGATAAATCCTATAATAAAAGACAACTAGAGTGGGATGACTTTAATGACAGTAATTGTCTGTAAGGTCATACAGTTTTAATACTGTGTCAAACATCTAGAAGAGCTGAAAGCTAAAGAGACCTGAGGAATTCCTGAATTCCAGCCTACTCTACCTTCTCCCAATCTGGCATCCCTTTGCTACTATGTCTGCAAAGAAGAAGAAATTCTCCACATGTTGCTTCTCTTTTTATGGCACAGGCCTCTGGGGCCAGATTATCTTGTGCTGGAGATAATAGTATGCTTTGCACCTCTCTAACAGGTGGCAAGCAGCATCTGCGTTAACACCCAGCCTTACTTTACTTTTCAGCAGCTAGATATAAGATTAGGGTTCAAACATTCACATGCTCAAAATCTTCCAGTGTCACACATTGAACAGACTTGCCCTTAAGTCTTCCGAAACTTGGTCAAACATCTGACCTACCTGGTAATTGCCAAACAGGTACCTTCTGAGGCCATATGTGGTTTTATAGTCTAGACAGTCACTCAGTTGCACCATCAGGAGGAAAAGTGTGTTTGTTTAACTCTTTACAGAGAAGAGATTTGTGGGATACTGCTAAGCCTGTTCAATGATCTTTGTTTTTCATACAGAGCAACCATGCACTCTAATTCCTCAAAAATCTGAGTGTGACTATAGCTAATTCAAATGGGAAGTAATCCTATAATGTTGTAGTTTCTTCTTCCTGACAGAAAAGGTACTTTCTGTAGAAACAAGACAGATCCACCTTTTTCCATCTGAACACTGTTTGACAGCAAGGCAAGACACAAAGTCATTCAACAGCCACCACATTTCTGTGAAAAATTGGTCAGTAAGTGTGTATTTACATGCTTGCATCTGGGCATTAATGCTAATAAGAAGCAATATTTTTCTTTAGAGCCACATGGGGCAGAACCCTGTCAGCACTAACGGCCACAGCTCAAAAGTCTGCTCCAATGCTTCTCAATGATCCCAGACTGTTAAGCAGGCAAGCCAGCTTCTCAGCTTTTTTCCCTGCCCCTTCCCAGGCATATTGCTTTTTTCCCATCTCACCCCATAAACCCCTCAGCATCAATGTTTCACCAGCAAATGGGCTGGAGCAAAATGAAACCAATATTTATAATCATCTTGGACTTATACTTTGAAAATTGCTTATTTAGAAAAAAATATACTTTTTCTTAGCTAAATTATGTGCCTATTACAATGTTGAAAAGAATATGAGCTTAAGGTAAATTTGGCTGTTATATATCTGCAAATGTGTCACTGGAAAGTAAAAAGGAGAAATGTTTGTCAGTCTTACAAGGATTAATCTATGACGTCTGGCCCTCTGCTTTTTATGAAGTGTGCATGAATCGATTACATTAAGCAGAGATGAAGAGCTGTTACGCTACAAGATGCAGCACCTGCAAAGGTAAGAGAGCAGATCTTTGTCCTGGCACATAGTTACATAAACAGTTTGGATGGTTGGGAGGTGAACAGAGGCAGCTGTGTTCACATCCTGTTACTTGTTTAACTTGTCACCAAAATCAAAATTTCAACTACACACACGCATGCACGCACACAGACACACACAGGTATATACAGTATGTATGTATATACACATAAAACACCAGCGTTGTTGTTTATATATGAGTTCATATTTAATTGGTGTTTGTGGATCACACAGTGAACTGTGTTGGCAGTGATATCTGGAAGTGTTCAGTGATTTCTAGTTGAAAATCATGCCTAGTTTATTGCAGGGCTGTCTCAGAGCCTACGGATCATTAGCAATCCAGTTTTGACCTTTGACCTTGTCCCCAGAAAGCAGAGATTTTTCTTGAATATTCTTCACTGTAGATGATGGGGTCATCTTGTTCCACAATTTGTAGATGCCTCTTTGAAGTTCTCCTTTTATATCTAGTCATACTACTAAGCAGTTGCCAATTAACCGATAGTTGACAAATGTTCTTCCAGTTTTTTCTGGGGTTGTTACCATTAAGTTAAAATTGAGCCAATATTCTCTACGAAATGGCAAAATATCTCAGTTCCAACATCTGATGTGCTGTTTAAGTTTAACTCATTCACCGCCATTGATGACTTTAGTCATCTTTTCAAATACAACCGTTCACCGCCATTAACGACTAAAATCGTCAGTTGCGTCTTTTGACGGGAGGGGTGAGACAACAACTGCGTGCACCATGACAGTAAATATCACACGTACAAGTTGTTCTTACCTGTGTGCGGTGGTGAAACTTCATGTGATCATAATGATAATTCATGAAAGACGAGCGAGTTTTGGGAGGCCATTATGCGTAATGTGATGCGTAACGCGATCCACAACGCGGGGCGCAAAGCAGAAAAACTTGTGCAGCTCACACTTCATCAAAGTCTGTGTCGCGGTCTCAAAAGTTTGGAAGAAATAATGACAATCAACGCAGGCTGCCGAGCTCATTGCACATATTTCATCCCAGCCAGAGACCTCCATTTTAGCAGACGGTCCGAGTCACGTGATTTTAGTGTACCTGACCCAGATGCGTCAGATGAGCGGTTCCCGGCTGGATCAACCAGGAGGTGTCAATAAAACACTGTTTACTAGTGTCAAAGACACTTTTCTGCATGACATGTCTCATTTCACAAAAAGCATGTTTTCTCAATTTTTCTGTCAGAAAAAGGAGTTTTTGGTGGAATCACCTATTTTCTACAGCAGATTTTGAAAGAACGGTAAACGCTAGAAACAAGCTGTTTTCCCCAATGGAAGTAGAGAGTGAACTCTCTGTTTTCATAGTTTAGATGTTTGTATAGTCGTTAAGCACAATATTCTGTGGCTCTTCAAAAACAGTAAAAAAAATGCTCAAAAATGCTGGCAGTGAAGGGCCTTACTGTTCAGAAAACAGCTGGCAGCCAATGAGTTAACTGTGACTAAAATATTGGTTTGAGATATTTGCAAATCATTGCATTTTGTTTTTGTTCATATTTTCTGTAGTTTTGCAACCCCAGCAAACCACAGTGAGAGCCATTATCCACAAATGGAGAAAGCATGGAATAGAGATGAACTTTTCCAGGAGTCGCTGGCTTATCCAAATTACTTCAAGACCTCGTCAGCGACTCATCCAGGAGGTCACAAAAGAACCCAGGACAATATCTAAACCACTGCAAGCCTTATTTGCCAAAGGTCAGTGTTCTGATTTAAAGGTGCAATATGAAACATTTCCATAAAAGGCAATATTTTGAACAAAATAATGCATCCACAGGGTGTTTAGAGAAGTGTAGAGTGAAAATACACTATTTTCTTTGGAAATTATATTTGAGGTAAAACAATAAATTGTTTATTTTGATGGGCACTACGTTGGCATTTTGTTTACATCTACTAGCCAATAGCTGGCAGAGTAGAGGGCACCATTGCGGGTTGCCTAATACGGTGAATAGTCTGTAATAACAAGGCTGGTACTGTGGAGGGTGGCGAGTTTGCCGGTCGAGCAACAGAGAGATCCTGGGTTATTCGTGTAAATAATGAATCATCTTCATATACCAGAGTCAGTCATGGAGTTCCTCAGGGTTCAGTGCTTGGACCAATCCTCTTTACTATATATCTGTTACCGCTTGGTAAAATTATTAGACAACATGGTATAAAATTCCATTTTTATGCTGATGATACTCAGTTATATCTATCAATGAAGCCTGATGAGACCAACCAGCTGCAGAGATTACAAGCTTGTCTTAATGATGTAAAACGTTGGCTGACGCTTAATTTTTTGCTTTTAAATTCAGACAAGACAGAGGTTGTGACTTTTGGGCCTGAGAATCTTAGGAACAAGTTGTGTAGTCAGTCATCAACGTTGGATGGCATTAATTTGGCCTCCAACAAGAAGGTAAAGAACCTGGTTGTTATCTTTGACCAGGACATGTCCTTTAGTTCTCATATAAAGCATGTTACCAGGACGGCCTACTTCCACCTGCGTAATGTTGCTAAAATTAGGAGCATTTTGAATCAAAGAGATGCAGAAACTTTAGTTCACGCATTTATTACTTCTAGACTTGATTACTGTAATTCATTATTATCAGGGTGTTCTAATAGTGCTGTTAAAGTTCTCCAGCTGATCCAAAATACTGCTGCCAGAGTTCTGATGAGAATTAGAAAGAGAGACCATATTTCTCCTGTTTTAGCATCACTTCATTGGCTCCCTGTAAGGTCTAGAATAAAGTTTAAGGTTTTACTTTTGACGTATAAGGCCTTGAACGACCAAGCTCCAGCTTATATTAAAGATCTTATTGTTCCATATGCTCCTAACAGAGCACTTCGCTCTCAGACTGCAGGTCTGCTTGTAGTTCCTAGAATTTCTAAAAGTAGAATGGGAGGAAGAGCTTTTAGTTATCAGGCTCCTCTCCTGTGGAACCAGCTTCCACTTTTTATCCGTGAGGCAGACACCTTGTGTAGTTTTAAGAATAGACTTAAAACTTTCCTTTTTACACAATCCTATAGTCAGGGTTAGCTTGGATTCTCCTGAGCTTTCCCTTTAGTTATGCTGCTATAGGTTTAGACTGCCGGAGGACATACTGACCACATTTCTTCACTCTGCTGTCTTTCTTTACTCTGGCTGCCTCTGAGGAGGGTGTATCTCACATAAACAAACAATGAAATATTCCCACTAGAGCCATCAAATTGTTATTGCTTTGATTGTTACTGCTGCCATTAACTGTTTCTCTGTTTATCTTTCTATAGACATGACGACTGGCCAAAATCCATCGGTGTTTGTCTGTGTCTCTTTCCTGTCAGCTCAGACCCCAGTCGGCTAAGGCAGAAGGCCGCCCATCCTGAGCCGGGTTCTGCTAGAGGTTTCTTCCTGTTAAAAGGGAGTCGTTCCTTTCCACTGTCGCCAATCGTGCTTGCTCAGGATGGGGGATTGTGCTGAAATAACAATTCAGCCCAATCGGCTGGTTCCTTAGATAGAAAATGTTTTATTATTAATTGGTTGATTTTTCTGTGAAGTGCCTTGAAATGACTTTGTCATGAACTGGCGCTTTATAAATAAATAAACTTGAACTTAAACTTGGGGTATGTGGCAATTTGTTGACATTATTGGTTTACCATAGGGGATTTCCCAACATGTGACTAGCAGGGAAATGTGTGGGAAAAGCCTTTATTAAAAGCTCATACGCTAATACAGAGCAGCAAGTGGCTGAAATGTGGGAACTGCGTGTTCGGCTGGAGGACGCCTCAGAGGATGGTATGGCTGGTTGGAGAAGAGAGGCATGCTGGATACCATGAGGAGGACGGAGGATCTCGGGGAGGTTGTGGGAAGTTTCAGTTTGAGAAGAGGCAGGGCAGATTCGTGAGCTCTTTGCCATGGACTGAATCGATGACTGAGTGATGAGCAGGTAAGACTTTTCCCCATTTATCAGAGTCAGTGTGATCAGCAGGGCTGAAGAGCATGATTAGTGAGCCAAATGCATGATATTTTGTTGTCCTTCTTGTGGAGAAGCAACCAGAAATGATTGGGGATCAGGGTGGGTTTGGTGAGGAATTTTCATGGCTTTGGAGCGCACGCGGCGGTCACGAGCCTGGCACCCTGCCCGAATGCTGGAGGCCATGTATTGTTGTTGTGGCTGTGGTGTGTGTGGCGTGTGATGTTCAAGTTCCATATTCCACCTTTAAGAACAAGAAGGAGACTGGGGAAAAATTACATCATGGGACAGTTCCAAAGCATTATTGTGAAGTTTGTTTATTTTCCTTTGAATGGTGTCACATTTTTAAGAAAAATACATATGTTGGTCGAGCAACAGTTGATATATGGGTTGCACCCATAAAATGTGGCAAATCTTACCTGCTAATGCCAAACAGCTCATTCTGCTATCGACTCTCGTTTCAAACTTGTGGTACTGGCACTAAAATTCAGGTGAATTGGAACCTAATTAGCAGCACCTTTGAGCATGGACCTGCCTTCCTGCAATGGTCAGCTAGTATCTACTCCAAGCATACAATTTGATTGATCTGGATGGAGCCTGTGCCTTGAAGCAGCTTTAAGCTTGTGTTCTACAAACCAAGTTACGGCATTATATGGTTTGAGCTTGAATGCCATTTCCAAATTGAAGGCCAAGTTCCATATAACTGGATATGTTACAGACAACACCACACAAAGACAGTTTCCTCACCTTATTAGCACTCAGGAACTATGAAAAATCTTTTACAGATTTACCAATTTTCATTCAGATTATTTAAAAAGCGTCAATTTAAGACCGAAGTAATCTCAAAACACTAAGCAACAAGTCTAATTCACATCAACAGGTCCAGATTTTAAGCTAAAAATGGTTCAATGCAACTGGAAAATGACCAGCTTCAGTGAATCTAGATAGTCAAAGTTTACTATCTAAAGATGCAAAAGTGACAGTTACATGATGCAGGTGAGTTTATTGTATTTATTTAAATTTATGTTTTGTCTTTGCTAACATAAATCATTCCAATGATTAACATGCAATGTGGTAAATGGTAAATGTCCTGTATTTGTATAGCGCTTTTCTAGTCATTCAGACCACTCAAAGCGCTTTCACACTACAAGGTTTTGCATTTACCCATTCACACAACCCGTTTTTTAAACCGGGGGGAGAGGGTAGGGGCTAACACTCACGCAACCTGATACGCAGATCAGGGAGCAACATGGGGTTCAGTGTCTTGCCCAAGGACACTTCGACATGTGGCAGTGGAAGCCGGGATCGATCCACCAACCTTCAAGTTGGAGGACAACCGCTCTAACTACTGAGCCACAGCCGCCCACAATGTGCTTCTGAATAACCTGCTGCACTAATTTCTACATTAATGTGAGACTAACATTGGGAGATTTCTCGAGTCGGATTGTAAGCCGATTTGACCTCTCCTCGTGTTTCTGCATGCTCGCCTCCGCTGTTGACCCGATGTAGGGAAAGTTATAACCTTTCTTTTGCAGAATTTTGTTTGTTGTTGGTCCGTATCAGAGTCCTGGTACCAGAGCTGGTACGAGACCGGGATGAAAATTATGCTAAATGTAAAAGATGGATGGTTTGGTGTTGATCAATATATTGTTACAGTAGACCCGACTGTTCCTGGGCATCATTGGATGGAAGTGTATCAATTGGGGTTGTTCTACCGCGAACTCAGCATAGAATTTCCCACACGTATAGATCTCTTAAACTACGCTGCCACAGAAATGACTAGGCATATCAGATTCTTTAATCCTGAACATGGTCCTGTTATGTTTTCTGTGGATCTGGATGTTCAAAATGGTCATTATTTCATGAATTAAAGTCCGTCAAATCAGGCCAAAGGGTGGAATGTAAGGGAAATATTAAAATGCCCTGATTTGACTGTATTAATTAATGTTTGTCACATGCTGATCGACAGGAAGGATCAGTAATATCCATATCGTAACTAGCACAAATATTGTTGGTTATATTTATAGTATTATTTGTGGCCAGTCAAATACGCAAATAAGAGAAAAATAATGCGGCATAAACAAGTTGAAACTTACCACGCCAGGCTGATGACCTCTGAACGACCTGGTGACGTCATCGTACTTTAAACTCTTATCTCCGAAACTAAAGCAGCATAAACGATTGTTTTAACGGAACGGAGCACTAACACTCACAGATTAAGTAAATTGAAGTTTTCTGTTGGTGATGAGCAGCTTCACTCAGCTACAAGCTAATTTAGCAGCAGACCGGAAGTAGAGGCTTTCAAAACTTCCTTAAGATAACGCAAAATGTATTTATTTTTTTTGTTTGTTTTGTTTTCTCACCTTAAAAATATTTTCTCACCATGTCCCCTGCAGGGTTCAGTAATACTCTGTGATTTGCCGGATTAGTTAAAAAAAGGTTACGAAGCTGCAGATTTCCCAGCATGCAGTGCACGCAGAAATGTTGAAAATTAAACTAAATTAAAGGTGGTTTTATTTTAATTTACAGTTAAATTAAATATGGGTTTATTTTCATTGCAGTTAAAGTATGTTTTATGTAATTACTTAAAAAATATATCATAGTAGGTTATCTAATGGGACCATGAGTGAATGTCAGGTCTGACTGCTACTAATGTAGGTCCACCCCAGGCTACGTAAGTACATCTTAGCGCCCTCTATATGTTGGACAATGTCACTGCTTGATTTAAATGTGGTACAGCTTCTTTTTGTCAATTGTCCGAGAACTGAAGCCAGCGATCCGTAGAAAGTGGTGGGGATGAACTAGTCTCATGAAAAAAGTGCTGGGGACACGACATGCTTGTATGGCACATTTTTTAAGTCCAACGACTCCCAAAGCATTTCACATAACAGTTTTGTCATTCACCCATTCACACACTCTCATAAAAAACTACACACATATTAGAGCCGCAGCTGTCCTGGGAAACACACTGACAGAAATGCTGCCAAGCACAGATGCCACCAGACCCTCTGACCAAGCAAAGCAGATGAAGTGTCTTGCCCAAGGACACAATGGCAAAGCAATCTTTTCCAGATGGAGTGGGAATTTGAACTGGTGACCCTCCCTTTACCAGATGATATGCTCTATCTTCTGAGCTACAGCCACCGCAATGGAGTTTAGACAGTACAAAACTGAGTTTCCAAATTCAACAGTCTCACTTTAAGATTACAAAAAGACTACATTTATTGCATGTCTTATTGCTGCTAAAGAAGGCAGGGGAATAGCAAAACATCTGCCACCTGGAGCAAGTAAAAATGTGAAAGGGAGGAAGTGAAGCCATGCTAAGCTAAGCCATGCTAAATTAGAGCGCCAGTATTCTAACTGAATACTGAACAACTCTAATAGAATTACTTATGGACTGATAAGAGAAATATGTCAAAAACTAGAAGAATTGCATTTCCTGCAGAAAATGCACTGTGTAAATGCTGAGCGTTGACCTCCACTGGCCGAATTGCTCCACCTGCTGAATGCACATGCTCGATAGCTGCTAGCTTAAGCTTGCCAAGCCTAAACATGGGCATGCTGTTTTTGGCAAGCTGCATTGCCATGGTAACCCAAATTTCACATACATGTGATAGTGCACTTCTGGAGCCAAACTGATCGATTTCATGTGTCTTACTGTCTTACTGTAAGACAAGTGTCATGTCATGTTTTTCTGTTTGTCCTGTAAGTTCAACAGGGGCATCTGATGGTGAATGCCATTCCCATGGCCCCTTGTCAGCCCAATCAATTTGATGCATCACATGTGTATACAGGGTCCAAAGCATCTGCTGTGAGCTCGCTGGGTGGCTCTGATGGTGAATGGCGTTGCCATAGAAACACGGTACAACATTTTTAAAAGTAGCTTCAATATGTTATAGACCAATGACTAGTGACCAGATAAAAGTTGAAATGACATCTGTAGGTCAAAGTGTGTTCACACATTATTCTCTAAAAAAGGTGGAGCATGTTTTTTTGTGCATTTTGTTACTATGTTAACCTAAAATGCCACAGAACCATGATAGTGTGTCTTTGGTGATTAACCCAGGCAACTTGAAGTGTTATATGTGGAATTATGTCTGTTAGTAGGAGCTTTAAATGGTAAATGTCCTGTATTTGTATAGCGCTTTTCTAGTCATTCAGACCACTCAAAGCGCTTTCACACTACATTTACCCATTTACACCACACGATATTTAAATCTGGGGAGAAGGGAGGGGCTACCATTCATACAACCCGATATGCAAATCAGGGGGCTACATGGGGTTCAGTGTCTTGCCTAAGGACACTTAGGCAAGACATTTGGTGGTGGATCTGCCAACCTTATGATTGGAAGATGACTGCTCTAACCACTGAGCCACAGCTGCCTCTTTAGGCAGTGGGGTGGCATGGTAACCCCAAAGGTGATAGAACACTTCGAGTGGCCAAACCAATTTGTCCCACCCAGCTCTACTCGGTGCAGTTTGAGAGCATATTCATTATCCATTTTCGGGGCTGAGCCACATTTTTTTCTCAGGGCTGAGTTGGGTTGTGGCAATCCGTTGACTGACGCTAGAACGCACAACTCTTCACTGCAGGCCTCTGATTGGTGTGGCGAAAATAGCAAGAAGTTAAATAGCAAAACACCTAAAATTTTGAAAACGTTTGTTGTTGTTACTGCTTGTGTTACAATTAAGTAAGAATACAGGGAGCGTTGGATGGAGCGACACAAAACGAAAACGTTTTTAAAAAGCTCTTGGACTCCATGTCCGCTTGTGGCTTTAATTCAGTGGACTTTAAAGCAGTGTCGAGAGAAGCTGAAGAAGATGAAAGCAGACTGCTGTGCTGCGAAGACTACAACAGCCGGAGTGAAACCGGAGCGAATCCCCGTCCTCGTCTACCTCTCACCCTCACTTCTGTGAACACAATGGAAACATAACACGATATGAGCCATGTCAAGTCGGGCTGAGTCAGGCGGGGTTGAGTAGGTACCAGTGGAAAAGCGCCATGTTGACTGCTGCAATTATATTTCACAGCTTTTGAGGCATGGAGGCAGTGTAATAGTTTGGGGCAGCATCTCACTGAAAAAATAGGGCTTGTCATTATTGGAGGCCATCTCAAGAAATTAAGGTATCTAGTTGGGGTTCTGCAACCAGTAATGCTCTCATATCTCCACATAATCAAATAAAAACTCTATCTTTCAAGGTGACAACTCTCACCCCCACAAAGCATGGATTGTCAGAATCAACCTCCAGAATTTGGGAATGGAGAGAATAGAATGACCTGCCTTCAGTTCTGACCTCAACCCCATTGAACACTTACAGGAGAAGATGAGCTTGTGCATGCTGTTCATGCCAGGTTGCCAACATAACCCCATTGGGGTATTTACAGTAAATGCCAGTTGAAAATGGGATGTCATCACAAAGCAGGGTGGTTAGGCTGTTTTGGCAGTGTATTATCCTTCCACGAGTCCCCTTTGTGAACGAACGAACGAACAAACTAACGAATTGTTAATTTGTCAATATTTCTTCAGACTACAACCATTCAATCCAACAAATAGATCCATACAAAAATCAATATCAGAAAAACCTGCTTGGCATTGACAGGAAAAATTTGGCAGGTTCTTTTTTGGTACAGCCTATATATACTCAGCTCTGCTGCTCAATCCAAACGGGTATTTTCCTGACATTTAAAGAGGACATTAACAGACTTTCCAGTGGTGTAAGTTGTGTTGCCATAAAACAATATTACAACAAAGAAAGAATCAACAAAACACAAATGCCCTTACTTTTGTGCTAATTTTACATTATATATATTATTACACAAATGCAAGTTAAGTCAACAGACATTATAGCTTTTCAGCCATTGCATGCTTTGAATGCTGTTCAGATACTTATGTGAAATCACAGATCTTCTGTGACCTTGATAATCACACTGAAAATAGAACTTACAAAAATCTTTTACATTTTGCTGACACAAGCAAAACCAGCAGGATCATGTTCTTTTTTGTTCAAAATATTGTTGATAAAAACTTCAGCTTTGCTCATGTAATAATGCTCTTATTTAAAGACATGTGGAAAACAATATCTCTTTGGTGGTACAGTCAAATTACCCTCATTGAAAGAAAATGTTTTCTTTACCCATTATACTGTTGTCTTCTGTGAATGCTGTGCTTCTGTAAAAGCAAGCCTTCATACCTGATCACAGTTTATTGTTTTTATAAATTCCAAATCTAGTCCTACCAAATTGTAAATTCTACTCAAATATACACTCACCGGCCACTTTATTAGGTACACCTGTCCAACTGCTCGTTAACACTTAATTTCTAATCAGCCAATCACATGGCGGCAACTCAGTGCATTTAGGCATGTACACATGGTCAAGACAATCTCCTGCAGTTCAAACCGAGCATCAGTATGGGGAAGAAAGGTGATTTGAGTGACTTTGAACGTGGCATGGTTGTTGGTGCCAGAATGACTGGTCTGAGTATTTCAGAAACTGCTGATCTACTGGGATTTTCACGCACAACCATCTCTAGGGTTTACAGAGAATGGTCTGAAAAAGAAAAAATATCCAGTGAGCTGCAGTTCTGTGGGTGGAAATGCCTTGTTGATGCCAGAGGTCAGAGGAGAATGGCCAGACTGGTTCGAGCTGATAGAAAGGCAACAGGGACTCAAATAACCACTCGTTACAACCATGGTAGGCAGAAGAGCATCTCTGAACGCACAGTACGTCGATCTTTGAGGCAGATGGGCTACAGCAGCAGAAGACCACGCCGGGTGCCACTCCTTTCAGCTAAGAACAGGAAACTGAGGCTACAATTTGCACAAGCTCATCGAAATTGGACAATAGAAGATTGGAAAAACGTTGCCTGGTCTGATGAGTCTCGATTTCTGCTGCGACATTCGGATGGTAGGGTCAGAATTTGGCGTCAACAACATGAAAGCATGGATCCATCCTGCCTTGTATCAACGGTTCAGGCTGGTGGTGGTGGTGTAATGGTGTGGGGAATATTTTCTTGGCACTCTTTGGGCCCCTTGGTACCAATTGAGCATCGTTACAACGCCACAGCCTACCTGAGTATTGTTGCTGACCATGTCCATCCCTTTATGACCACAATGTACCCAACTTCTGATGGCTACTTACAGCAGGATAATGCGCCATGTCATAAAGCTGGAATCATCTCGGACTGGTTTCTTGAACATGACAATGAGTTCACTGTACTCAAATGGCCTCCACAGTCACCAGATCTCAATCCAATAGAGCATCTTTGGGATGTGGTGGAACGGGAGATTCGCATCATGGATGTGCAGCCGACAAATCTGCGCCAACTGTGTGATGCCATCATGTCAATATGGACCAAGCTCTCTGAGGAATGCTTCCAGCACCTTGTTGAATCTATGCCACGAAGAATTGAGGCAGTTCTGAAGGCAAAAGGGGGTCCAACCCGTTACTAGCATGGTGCCCCTAATAAAGTGGCCGGTGAGTGTAGTTTTCTGGTGTCAAATTTTATCTTGCAAAAAAGTCTTCAGCAAGGTCTTGCATGTAACTGAAATCACTCCACACCTTCCATCACCATCTTCTATCCAAATGTAGCTATCTACACTGCTATCAGTCTTAGTATCACCACTTGTCTCTGGCATCATAACATCCACTATTTCCACCTTACTTCTCATCTGAACTTTTGTTATACTACCCTTCATATCAAATGTTAGTTGAAGAATAAACCATAAACTTTCCACAACTTGTCACTGTTTCATTTTCTCATTGATCTCTAAAAAGTGGTATTTTTCTCAAGTCTTTACCAAGGATTTTCTTGACAGCTGGGGCTAATGATGTCCACACACTCATATAGACACTAACACACTGTCACCTTGATCAACCATTTAAAAACATCATTATCATTTAGTCAATGAGAAAAATAGAGACTAATTCTCATCATTTGAGATGTACCTTGGAGATGTCTGCTTCTATAATGGTCCCTTGGTTTGGTTGGATGAGCCCTGGCATTACCATCACATTTTGGTTGTTCATACCTGTGATAGTAAATATGGCATCCAAAAAGTAAGAAAAAATTGAAGATTAAATAGGTGAAAGGGATTGTTTACAGAACCAAAAGTATCCTTGTAAAATCAGAAAAATGTAATGTTTTCTAATTATCTTTTATAGTTGAAGCTTGGGGATTAAAAAAATGTTTTGTGGCAGACCAGTGCCTGTGAAACATATCCAAACTAAGGGAAAGATTTGAGCTGCTTTGAGCACAGAAAGGAGGAGGGATGTGAGAAAGAAAGATACCGAAGAATAGAGGCAGACAGAGTGTGGGACACCTTAGAGACAAAGTAATGTCTCTATTGGTGCTTTGCTACTAGGTCAAAAGCTGGCTTGTGACAAGTAGAAAAATCCCCAGTTTCATATGTGTCCTAATATGCTATCTGGCACCTTGCCTGAATACAGCTCAATGTGATAGTAATGTTGCTTAATAAGAGTTTATCATCATCCCTGACAGACATTTGGATCCATCTAAGTCACATGCAGTGACAAAATAAGAACTGGAATTTATTTATCACCCTTTCATAGCTTATGTTCTTTTAGGTAGCTAGACTGGAGACCAATGTACTATAGATCATCCCCAAAGTAGAAAACATTTTATGTTGTTGATATTTTGGGGCTGACTGTGACCCACCTGGTTGAGGTCCCTGGTATGGGTCTTCCTGTATCTACCAGTACACACCAACAGTAGCCTGTGGACGGGTGACATTGGATTGGCTTGTAGAGACCACCTTGGGCACAGTCTGGTACAAATACGTCATCATTATTGTGCAGCTTCCTCTCTTCAAGGGCAGACTGATGCTCCTGGTCACACGAAGATGCTGTGAAAAAAGAGGGGTCATAGTTCAAACAAGAATCATCAAATACACTCTTTAGCATGTTTAATTTGATTTCAATTGAAAAAAATGCAAGCTGCTGCTCTCCCATCACTCTCATTACATTGTATTTGCTGAAAATTCTTTGGTAGAAGAAAGAGAGAAAAGTAGAAAATGAGTGATGGAGATAGTTGAGTTGAAGTACTATAAATATTTGGATATTGCTCTGTCCTTTGTGCATGTGTGTAAAAGAAACAGACCAGTCTTTTGACATTAAGTAACGTATGCATGCTGACAGTTTTGTAAAGTACTAACAAACAAATAGACTATTTGTCTACATGTTTAGATGTGCATGTACATGTTCAAAATTCCCAGAAATAATTCAGTTCATTTCAATCCCATCCTTTATCCCATCTACTGAAAGACTGTATGGGGCCTTGATGGGAGAGAAATGGCAATCTGCAGAGAGGATAGGATCTAATGAGACTTTTTAGCACAACAGCGTCCTTTTCTACCATGCAGCTCTCCAACAGTGAGAAGCACATTAAAACCAGGAATGGACAAGAAATCTTTTTGGCTATGACTGCTTTTTTTTCTTTTGTTCTTTTCTTTCTCAGTGCTTGTCTCAAGGTTGAGAAGTTACTGTAGAATTGTGAATATTCTTTTTCTTTATTTTCACAGATCTTCACCCACAGAAAAGAGACCAAACAAAATGCCTCCCCACATTCTAAACCAAGTCTCTTCACTCTTGTTCCTCTGTATGGACTCTCTTTGTAGGGTTAGGAGTTTTTTTTCTTTCATTTTAGTACCTCAAAAAGAACATATGGTAATCAAAACCATGAATGCTGCATTTCTTGAACTTTTTTATTGGTTGTAAATTATGATAATGATATTCACACACAAACCCACACATGCACAGAAGGTTCTCATCTTTGAACCAGCATAAAATACGGAAAGCAACATATTGTATTTCCCCAAGAGCAAAGGCCTGATATAGATAAACATGCACGTGTGTAAAAAGAGAAGATTGGGAGATCCAGTGTTTGTGCCATGTGATGATAATTACAGACTCGCTGCAATGCAGAAACCACAGTGAAGCAGATCCTCAAAGACTGATGCACTTCAACACCAAGATGTATTGGTTTCACAACCCACCATCTGTCCTTAAAAGACAGGAACAGCCTCAAACTATGATGCTCATAGCAGTGTGACGAACACAAAATGGCAGAGGTTTGTAAATACCAAACTGCCATCATTAAAGAAAGAAAAGTCCTAAACTCACATGATGCCTTGGTTCTATTCTGACGGCTGCGCTCCTGTTCCTTCCACAAAGTAGGGTACTGCAAAGCAATGTCTGAAAGAAAACAAGACATGTTTATTAGCAATATATGACACACACATATGTGTGTAACATGTGTTATCAAACCAGGTAGTTCTAAATTTAATACACTGAATAAAATATAAGGGAACTCTGTCATGAGCTTTTGGAGAGGACTTGTTAGTTGTCTATTATGACTGTCACTAGAAATACAGTATATTAGAAAAACAAATGTAATCACTTTAAGCTCAAGCTGCGGAGTTCATCACCTTCCAAAATATTGTACTTGTTGTCATTTTAAAAATTTTACTTTTGCCCTTGTATTCCATTTTTCAAAGGGAGGAGTTGTGAATAGATCATGTACAAACTTCTTTACTACTACTGTCATTTAGCAGACGCTTTTATCCAAAGCGACTTACATTGAGAGAACATACAAGCAAGAACTCAAAGAGAGGGAAACAATATAAGGAGGCGGACTGTTTGGAGTCCAGTTTAATTTCGACGCTGATACATCAAGTGTATCAATTTTTTTGGTTTTTTTTCTTTCCCTTTTAAAGATGCCACAGAACTAAACTTTTCAGTCAATATATAAGAGCCTCTGCTTTCTCTCCCCACCATTCCCATTTAATTACAGACATGGTTATGCTTTGTTGGCTATTATCCTCACCCCTTCAGCCTAATCAACCTTCCTATTTGCACAACCCTTCACTCTTGAGTTGCTGTTAAACTGAAGATAGTACAATACAAAATTTAGAACCAAAACAGCCTTTTACTTGTTGTAACAATTTACAAGTCAAATTTTATGTGCCTTCTGTAAATATGAGTGTTATTTATGGAAGAACCAAGGCAGTTTAAATGGTAGAAGTCAACCTGCCACTGTAATATCTCCAAGTTAATTCAGTTTAATTAAATTCCATTATGTTTTACTTACACAGCACCAATTCAGGGCAAAAATCATTTCAACGCACTATCTTGACTCTTGACTATCAAGTCAAAAACTCTCAGTCAAAAACTCTTGACTATCAAGTCCAATTCACATCAACAGTCCAGATTTGAAGTTAGATATATAAAAACATTTCAAGTAATTGCAAATACTAATTCAATTCAATAAGTTATGAAATACCGGAAGTAAAAGTTGAATATTTATTTGAACAAAATCCCTAGTACTGAGCAGCATGAATTGGTGACATTTGAAAAGAATGACTCAGTTTTAAAAGGATTAAACCTTCAGCAGAACAAGGCTTAGGATGAGTCGCCTCTGCCTTGACTGACTGTGGTCCGAGGGCAGAAAAGAGACACAGACAAACACAGAAAGATTGGACCTATTAAAGGGAGGTAGTGATTGAGCTGGAATGGTAGATGTGCTACTTTGATTTTGCAGGGTACAGGGCAGAACAAGCAGGGATTTCAGTAGAGCAAGGTAACAGATAATTCAGGTGTGGTAGGTTTCGATTTTCGTTGACTTCCGGGCGAAACTGGTGACGCGGGTTACGTAATACTCTGGCGGAAATACGTGACGCGGGTCACGTGATTTGAGGCGAAAAAAATCCCGTTTAAAAGCGAGTAACTTACTGTTCACGGCAGAACAAGCAGGGATTTCAGTAGAGCAAGGTAACAGATAATTCAGGTGTGGTAGGTTTCGATTTTCGTTGACTTCCGGGCGAAACTGGTGACGCGGGTTACGTGATTTGAGGCGAAAAGGCGGTCACGCAGGTGTCAGCCTGTTGCAATTAGCTTAGCCAATCAACTGTGTGATTGTTAGGTACATAGCCAGACACATTAGGCTGAGCGTCAGCGAGTTTGGTCCCACATGGGTTAAGACCACAGAGGGTCAAGACCTGCGAGTCTACCTGCGCGAGTCCACCGAGCAAAGTAAGCAAACCACTACACAGACACCATGTGCAAATCACACATCCCAGTCATAGTTGGGCACAGACCTCGACGCACTCTCTATAGACAACGTAATCCGCACTGCCTCATCCAGCCCATGGCGTGTCGGGCTGCCACTGCCTCCGTTACCCTCGGCCTCTGGAACTGTCAGTCCGCAGTTAACAAAACAGAGTTCATCAGTTCTCTGCCGCACCTCTCCGATATACAGGTCCTAGCCCTGACCGAGACCTGGATCCGTCCTGACAACACAGCAACACCGGCTGCCCTCTCTTCTCATGCAGAATTCACACACACTCCTCGTCCTGCTGGGCGAGGAGGCGGTACAGGCATCCTGATTTCCAAAATGTGGAAATTTTCCTCCTTGCTAACCACTACCACCTGCTCCTCATTCGAATTTCATGCAGTACGAATCTCTAAGCCCGTCGCTGCCTATGTTTTGGTTATTTACCGCCCTCCGGGAGGCAACATGGAGCAATTTATGGATGAACTGGACACAATCCTATCCGACATTCCAGATGATAACTCCCCTTTAATAGTTATGGGCGACATGAACATTCATATTGATAAAACGCAAGCTCATAACTTTCTGGCCCTGGTCCACTCCTTCAATCTCAATCTGGTCCAGACTCCCCCAACACACAGAGCTGGCAACACACTGTGGACCTGGTACTGACCAGAAACTGCACTGCAGGTAACGTGCAAGTCACACCGCTGCACCTCTCAGACCACTTCCTGATTAAATTCTGCATCTCCATCCCTTACGTACCTAACGCAAAAGTAAAGACTGTCTCCTACCGCAGAAACCTTCAATCTCTCACTCCCTCGCAGCTATCGGAGCATGTCTGCTCCTCCCTCCCTTCCTACTCGGTGCTCTCAACTCTGCCTGTAAATGACGCAACAGAGACGCTCTGCTCCTCACTAGCTTCTTCTCTGGACGAAGTCTGCCCTCGTGTGTCAAAGCTGGCCGCCCGGCAGCGTCCTAGTCCGTGGCTCACAGACACTCTGAGGGATCACAGAGCTGGTCTGAGAGCAGCTGAAAGGAAATGGCGCAAATCCAAAAATCTCTCTGACTTGTCCGAATACCAGCAAATGCTCTCTAGCTTCACATCCTGCTTAAAGGCTGCCAAGATAGCTTTTTATCAAAACAAAATCCAAAATGCTCCTAGCATGGGAAAACTATTCAAGACATTCAATACTCTTATCCGTCCTCCACCTGCTCAGCCACCCACCGGGCTGACTGCAGACAGGCCCTCAAGGCTTGGAGCCGACAAAATCGCCTCCATTAAAAATCAGTTTTCCAAGCCTGACAATCCCAGTCTGGTCCATCCTTCCTCCGGTCAATCGCTCTGCTCCTTCCGCTTACTGAATGAGGACGAAGTCTCCCGACTCGTAGTGGAATCTAATCCAACCACGTGTCCTCTGGATCCGATTCCTACAAATATCCTGCTGAGCATTCTTCCTGCCGTCTAACCTGCAATAACCCACATTATAAACTCTTCCATGAAAACAGGCGTCTTTCCTTCAGTTTTCAAGCAAGCCACTGTCACTCCGCTGCTGAAAAAACCGTCGCTCGACCCGGCCCAGGTAGGAAACTACCGGCCAGTCTCGCTCCTACCGTTCATGTCCAAGATCCTAGAGCGAGCCGTTTTCACTCAAGTCTCACAGTTCCTCCACGACAATAACCTACTTCATCCTTATCAATCAGGCTTTAAGCGAGGCCATTCCACTGAAACCGCTCTTCTCTCAGTTGCAGAGTCACTACGGGTTGCCAGATCGGCTGGTCTCTCCTCAGTACTCGTACTCCTTGACCTGTCTGCTGCTTTCGACACCGTCAACCACCTCATTCTCCTCTCGACGCTATCTAAGCTTGGCATCTCGGGGCCGGTCCTCTCGTGGTTCACCTCGTAGCTTGCGGAAAGATCTTTCAGAGTCTCGTGGCATGGACAGATGTCCAGTCTGCATGAGCTGGCGACGGGTGTCCCGCAGGGCTCGGTCCTTGGTCCTTTCCTCTTCTCTTTATACACCACCTCATTAGGCGAGATCATTCGCTCCCATGGCTTCTCATACCATTGCTACGCTGACGACACTCAGCTCCTCCTCTCCTTCCCTTCAGACGATACATCCGTCTCAATGCGGATATCTGCCTGCCTCTCAGATATCTCGGCGTGGATGAGGGATCGCCACCTTCAGCTTAATCTGTCCAAAACTGACCTCATTGTCTGTCCTGCTAGTAACTCCTTACCTCCTCAGATAAGCGTGCAGCTTGACTCCATCACGCTGTTCCCCAAAGCCTCCGCCAGAAACCTTGGTGTCATACTGGACAACCAGCTGTCCTTCAAGGAGCAGGTTAACTCCGTAGCTCGCTCATGTCGATTCGCTCTCTACAACATCAGGAAAATCAGAGCCTTCCTGACAGACCACACCACACAGCTTCTGGTCCAGGCCCTGGTCTTGTCCCGGATCGACTACTGCAACTCTTTGTTGGCCGGTCTTCCGGCGTCCTCGGTTAAACCTCTGCAGATGATTCAGAACGCAGCAGCACGTCTGGTCTTCAACCAGCCCAAGAGGGCTCATGTCACTCCGCTGCTCATTTCCCTGCAGTGGCTTCCAGTTGCAGCACGCATCAAATACAAAGCTCTGCTTCTGGCTTACCAGACTCTAACACACACAGCTCCTACCTACCTTCACTCCTTCATCCAAACCTACATTCCCACGCGTCAGCTACGCTCAGCCGCTGAAAGACGCCTAGCGCTTCCACCACAACGTGGCATGAGATCATGTTCCAAACTCTTCTCCTCTGTTGTCCCCCGATGGTGGAATGACCTACCAAACTCGGTCCGATCCTCAGAGTCTGCAGCTACTTTTAAGAGCAGACTTAAGACTCACCTCTTTAAAGAACACTTTCAGTCTTAATGTAGGAGTGATTTATGATTTATGATATCGATTTGAGAATTTATCTCTCACAAAAAAAAAAAAGATGTATCAGCGTCGGAATTAAACTGGACTCCAAACAGTCCGCCTCCTTATATTTTTTTCCTTCTCTTTGAATTCTTGCTTGTATGTTCTCTCAATGTAAGTCGCTTTGGATAAAAGCGTCTGCTAAATGACAGTAGTAGTAGTAGTAGTAGTAGTAGGGTCTTAGCCTTTGAAATACAGTTCAGTACAGTACAAAAATGCAACAGTTTCCACAGCATCCCTCGAAATTGCCACAGTCAATATCTAAAGTACAGTTTTTCAGGGGTTCACATCATATTTTATCTGGTAGGTCATTCTCTGTTATAATAGAAAATGTATCTTCCTTTTAGCTACAGAGTTCCTCAAGAATCCATCTTGGGCCTCATTTTGTTTCCATCCTACTGTTATGCATATGATACAGAGTTTACACACATTAAACTGTACATAAAAACAGAATCCAGTGACTTCTTCTTCACAAATAAAATAGATTCAACTAGAGAAAAACTCCATAATGTCTTTCCCTCATGGTCTCTGGTTTATTCACCAGTGGAGCAGTTTTAGGAGCAATTAGCAGCATTAGAATCTAAACCAAACTCGGTCCGATCCTCAGAGTCGGCACCTACTTTTAAGAGCAGACTTAAGACTCACCTCTTTAAAGAACACTTTCAGTCTTAATGAGGAATTGATTTATGATAGCGATTTGGGAGTTTATCTCTACAAAAAAAAAAAAACCATCATACTTGATGTATCAGCGTCGGAATTAAACTGGACTCCAAACAGTCCACCTCCTTATATTGTTTCCTTCTCTTTGATTTCTTGCTTGTATGTTCTCTCAATCTAAGTCGCTTTGGATAAAAGCGTCTGCTAAATGACAGTAGTAGTAGTAGTAGTAGTAGTAGTAGAATCTGAATTTTGTTTAGACAATTTCTGTCCAGCTGAGCTTAATGAATTACCACAAGTTATAGATTCATCTAAACCATCGACATGTATGTTAGATCGTATCCCAAACAGATTCTTTAAAAAGGTTTTCCCATTGATCAACACATGGATCAAGATATCATTAATACATGGATGTATGCCTGAGACTTTTAAGGTTCCTGTAAACTCTTAAGAAACCTGACCTTGATCCAGGATCTCCAGGTAATTATCGACTTATATCCAATTTACCCTTCATTTAAGAAATTCTAGAATAGACAGTTACAACACAATTATGTGATCATTTATACAGTAATAATCTTTTTGAAGAGTTTCATTCAGGATTTAGAGCTCATCATAGCACTGAAACAACACTGGTAAAGGTTTAATGTTTCATGGCCTCAGAGTGTGGACTTGTGGAATCCACAATCCAGTGTAGAAATTTTCATCAAATCTTCCCCTATTTTTAGAAACGGTTTGTTGTAGTTTGGTGAACGTCTGCCCATCTTTACAACTAAGAGGCTCTGCCTTGTTGAAATGCTACTTTTATACTAATGTCTATGAGCTTTTGCCAACTAACTTGGTTGTCAAATGTTCCTCGAGTTGTTTTTGAATTGAAATAATTACCAGTTACTTTTCAAGACTTTTGATGCCTTGCCTTCCCAACATTTTTGGATTAGTGGCCCTTATTTCTGCAGACTAAGTCCCATCTCCAGCTCCATCCTGCTATCACTCATGAACATAACACCAAGATACTTAAACTCCTCTGCTTGAGGCAAAGCCTCATCACCAACCTAAAGACAACATTCCACTTTTGTCCAGCTAATGAATCAGAACTGTTCCCTCAGTTTAAAATCTAAAAATTGTTGCTGTTTTTAAAGCTCTGGCAGTAGACCTACCAAGGTTTTTCACAGATGCAGAAAAGGCCATTTAACTACATTCTCTAGCATCTATTTATACTCCAAGCCAAAGTTATATCATAGTCTGTCCACATCCTAATCAAGCTACCTTTTTCTTCAACGAACTCATCCTGTTATAACTTGCAGCAGTAACAACAGGTTATAGATGCTTCAACAGTCTTTCTTGTTCTATTTGGCACATTTTCTTTATTCTTACAAACCTTAGTAGGACCTCTAGTCATCAAGTTTCACAAACCTGTCTACTTGTCATCATATGTCTGCATGCTTTGGCTTTATAAACTAAGATTCATCTGCTGTTCCTGCTATAAATTTCTCCTTCGTGTCTGTTCATAATTTCTGAGTTTAGAAGTCAAAGACTCTGAGACAAATTTAAGTTACAAAAACTATACATTCTCTGACACATCCAGTGGTATCTCAATAAACACTTTTAAAAATAGATTATTAAATAAGAGCTTACCTTCATCTTCTGTACCAGGCTGTGGATCCACCTCTATTACAGTCTCATCTGCATTTAGAATGGAGAAAATTTGCAAGGAGACTACAATTACAAGGTTAGGTAGATCAGGGGATTTATCAACAAGAGATTTTGCACACTGCCCGGAAGAAGAATGGGGATATGTTCTTTCTCCTGAAGAATGTAAGAAAATGTCAAAGATGCATAAGATGAGAAGACATTGAATAACAACAGATGAACTGTGCTGAACCAAATAACAGAGTGAAGTTTGAATTCCTGTATTTGACCTGTGGTAAACAGAGAAAAGATGTTCTCAACCTCTTATGGCAAATCCATGACAGTAGGTATGATTAAACTTTTGCTGTAACATTCCTTCATTCTCGATTTATATGTTTGAGATAATTATACACTTATGTTTATTGTGTAATGATACATTTTTATTGAAAACTCAAAGAGTTTACATTAAATTCAATGCTTCTATCCAAGTCATTCATTTTGTCATTATTTTTCCAGGTTAAAATGACAATAAATCAGTGTTTTGGACTCCGATATGCTATTATTTCACCCAAGTCAAGGTTGAAAATGCCATTTCAAAAGTAATTATTGATTTGAATTTTAAATAAACCACTGATGGCAATCTTTAATTTATGAAATTTTATATAGCTCTAACACATCTTTTAGCATCTGCCAGGAAAGTTATATGGTATTTGCGGTCACAAGGCATTAGTTTTACGGCTGTTTTTCCATCATGAGCGCCATATGATTCCCACCTGTGAAAAAAAAGTTGTCATTTCAAGAATATAAATCCATTTAAGCAGTGCATTTGGTGTTAAACTGCATGTTATCTAATAATCAAACTGCATGAAAGGCTGCTGTAAAATTCTTAGTTACCAATGAACTTCTTTTGAACTAAAATACTGATGCAACCACAGCTGTTTTCAGTGCTGGCACACCACAAACCTACAATTTATGTTGCTTTCTACCACCCCGTTTACCCAGCTAGCTCAGATTAAACCACAATCCATCCTGCCACCTCCCTTCCTCCCTTTCTCCTTCTCACAACACCCCTCCTTTCTCAATTTCTTGCATTTCCTCTTGGTGTATGTGTAATGACTCAGCTAGGGCCAACAGTATACTCATGACTGTTCAAGGTGGAAAACACACAGACACAAGAGTCAAACTAACAGCAATGACCCGTGTGGCAAACAAGTATATAAACTTTCGCTTTCATAGGAATACAAACAAGCAAACAGATTTATTGGAATAAACTAAAATTACTCTATCTGTGCACATTCAAATCACATCAGTTAAACAAATCAGGGAAAATGTATATCTCCGGCATGAAATCAGAGGAAATCTGTATCTGGAAGAAGGCTGAAGTTTGATGAGAGATATGAATAAAAAAGGTTGCTATGTGGGCATTCCCTTGTGTGTTATGACATGGTGGCTGAAAAAAAAATCAAGATAAAAATAGATATTGTTAGACAAGATAAATTTCCGATTGGGCCATGTTTTCCTTTCCAGCAGCTATATGGTGAATAAAACAGGGTATTATGAGTATTGCAATTGACAGTCTGCATTTAAGTTTGTCTCAAATTCTGTTTCTAAGACTTGTTACTGAAGGACATACAACTTAAGATTGTTCACTCTTGCTTGAAATGAATAAATATTACATAGGCAAGTCTTGACAAGTGGCCAATTTGACATGACTCTGACAGAGATGTGGAGAAGCAGACAGCCCTAAATGCATGCAATACATACACTGTGGTAGCTGAAGAACTGAAGGAATGGAAGAAGCCTTTTGGATGAAAGGTGAAACATTTTCAAGTGATGAAAAAGAAATCCAGTTGTCCCTTGTAAAAACCTTTTCAGATTATCATGTCCTCGACGACTGAGAATCTACACAAACACTGTTGTAGCAACTCTGGGGACAAACAAAAGCCACTGAGAGGCTGAGACAGGCAGTCTTTAAAAAATATTTGCTGCGATCCAAAATTATGTTTAAAAACTTGATTAAAGAAAATTGTATTAACTCACATATGCTCAAAATAATACAATCAAGTGGGTGGGGGAAAATCACAGCAATCAGAATGGCAGCACAGTGAGCATGCTCACCCTGTCTCTATTTCCATGAAACCTGAGAAAGTGCCAGAGATGAGAATAAATCCCTGTGATCACAAACATACACATAACTAAACAATTGCAAATCAACTACATAGCTGTGGGCAGGAAAGATCTCCTGTAGCAGTCTGAGTGGCAGCAGATCTGACTGATCAGAAGCCTTTGACTAAAGACATTCTGTAGTTGAATTACAGTGTTGTGAAGAGGATGCCAAGGATTTTCCATTATGTCTCTCATTTTTTGGAGCATTCCCCTTTGAGCAATCAACTCAAGAGATTCCAGATCAGTCCCCAGAACAGAACCAGCCATCTTTATCAATTTTTTCAGCCTCTTTACATCAATTGGTCTTATGCAGCTGCTCCCTCAACAGGTTGCAGATGTAACCACACTCTCCAAAACAGACTTATAATAGATTTTTAAAGTCTTACTGCAAGTACTGAAGGACCTAAGCTTCCTTAAGAAGTACAGTCTGCTCTGTCCCTTCTTAAAAAAATCATTACAGTTGTGTCTCCAGTTCAGTCAATTGTCCAGGTGAATGTTGAGGTATACTCCTCCACCACCTCCACTTCTTCTCCCATAATGGAAATGAGTTTTGGCATGTTGCTGCTCCTCCTAAAATCCACAATAATCTCCTTTGTCTTGTTAACATTCAATATAAGATGATTGTTCCCACACCATGCCACAAAGCAGCCCATCTCTGATTAAACTAATAACTGCAGAGTCATCAGTGATTTCTGCAGATGACAGGACTCTGACCTGTACTGAAAGTCTAACGCCGGGCTCACACTGCCTACGGAACGGCTTCGGTCCGGCTTCGGTGCGGTTTTTCCGCAAGCTACCACTCACATCTGCTCCAGATAGGGAATGCGGCCAGCTCCGGTGCTGGGTGCATAAAACGTCACCCGCGAGAACAGAAGTTCACGTGGGTTATCGTTTTGTCGGGACTTCACACGAGAACACGTCCATTATTTAGCAAATGTGTGAAAATGTGTTGTGCTGCAGGCTTTCGGGACCCTGTGTCACCGGGTGTGATGTAGTGTTTACATTTCCTATTAGCGCGTGTGCTGTTTAAAAAGAAGAGTCAAGTTACAATTGTTTGTACACTCGTTTATTTTGAAAAAACACCGGATATTCAAGCCACACTTCCTGTATAGTTCGTCAGATTTAATCAAACTTGACGCGGAGTGACTCCGGCGTCCGGAAAAAATTGATCCTTGCGGATTCTTTCCGTAGTGCCGTACAGCCCCCGTAACCGGACCCGCACCGCACGGAGCTACTGTGAGCCTTCAAAAGGGATTTTAATCTAACGGAATACCTGCGGGGTCCGCACCGGACCGGATCCGGATGCAGTGTGAGCCCGGCGTAAGGAATGGTGGGAGTACAGTCCCCCGTGGTGCTCATGTGCAGCTGATCACCTGGTCAGAGACAAAATCCTTTAGTCTCACAAACTGTGGTCTGTTTGCGAGGTAGTCCTTAATCCAGGTGATTGTGGAGGCATCCGCCTGTGTCTTCTGGAGTTTTTTATGTAGTAAAGCAGGCTGAATTTTGTTAAATACGCCTGAAAAATCAAAGAACATGATCCTCACAGTGCTGCCTGCTTTGTGCAGATTAAGGTGGGTTTGTTGAAGAAGGTGTTTCTGCCACTCCAATCCCATGGCAATAAGCAAACTACAGTGGGTCTTGAAATATGCTTGTGTGCTTATTTAGATGGACCAGTATGAGTCTCTCAAAGACTTTCATGCTATGGGATATTAGGGCAACAGGCCAGTAGTTGTTAAGGACAGATGGATGAGATTTCTTTGGTCTTGGAACAAGGCAGGATATTTTCCATAGCACTGCCACCTGGGCGAAGCTAAAGTTGAAGATACGCTGCAGAATCCCACATAACTGATCTGCACAAGCCTTTAGGACTCTGGGACTAACACCATCTGGACCAGCTGCCTTGTTCCTATTCAGTCTCTCCAGTTGCTTCTTCACCTGACTGCTACATACAGACAGGTGGAAGGGGAAGGCAATGGGGACACCAGCTTCTTTTGATGTTGTTGGAGATGATGGAAAAGCACCAGAAACAGAAACCAAGACTGAGGTAGAAGGTGAGACAGTTGAGGTGTGACAGAGAAGCCTTGGGTGAAGGGAGGGTGGGAGGTCTGTTTGGCTTGGGGCAGGAGAGGAAGATGTTGAGCTCTGGCTCTGTCCAGACTTCCATCTAACCGATCCTCCTATTGCTTAAAGCCTGTGATTTTCTTTAACCCTGACCTCACATCTCTTACATAGTTTTGTTGGAGCTTGTTCTTCAGCCTTTTTTCTGTTCACTTCCCTTGTTGCTTCTAATCTTGACTTTGAGTTCTCGTTGTACACCTCTCAATACATCCTCGCCTCTCTCCCTGAAAACTCTTTTTTTCTTGTTAAGTAATTCTTTCAGGTGATCATTTGTTATTGGTCAAACTCTGGATCACCAGTAACCAGAGACCAGTTTCAGAAATTCCCACTTGTTGGTTGCTTTGCTCGATGGGGTTTAAGTCTGGAGACAGTGTTGCCACTCCATGTTTTCAATCATACCATCTTGTTCTTTTCTCCTGAGGTAGTTCTGGCATATCTGGTAGTTCTACATATCTTAATGTAGGATGAACCCCTGACCAACTAAACCCATACTAGAAGGTACTGAATGGTGCTGCAGAATGCTGTGGAAGCCATTTTGGTTCAGGGTGCCTTTCACGCTGTACAAGTTACCCTGGATCCAGCAAAACAGCCCTAGACATCATACTTCCTCCTCCATGTTTGATATTTGATGTCAAACACTGTGGAATCATCCTTTGATCTGGTCAATGGCATACAAAGATTATGCATGATGAACTGAAGATTTCAAATGTTGATTCATCAGCCCATAATAACTTCTTCTGGTCTTTAGTGGTCCAATGAGGGTGTTTCATGGTTCAGGCAAGCCTGTTTGTCTTATTCTGACATCTTAGCAATGGCTTTCTTTGTGCAACTCATCCTGTTAAACCTGCAGCTTGAAATCTTCTCTTGCCAGTTTAAACTAAGACTTGCTTACTACAACCAATATTAATGTGCTTGAAGCTGTTGTCCTGCAAACTGCTCATCAGACAAGCTGTTTTAACTCTCAGAAACTCATCCTCTGATTCAGCTATGGCTTTGGATCCGCCAGATCTTGTTCTGTTAGAGTTTGCCCCAGTCTCTGAGTGCCTTTTGATGGTGAAGGAAACTGTATTCATGGACACCTTGACTTTCTTTACAATTTCTTTGAATTAAAGACCTACATTTTAAGTACTGTGGTGGTCCGTCTCTCTTCCTTTGTTAATTGCCTTTTCTCACCATGTTTGTAGTAGCACACTACTTTCTGCAGAACAATACTGTTCAACTCATGATCTTAAGGGTATGGTATGATAACGTGTTCCAACATTTCTTTTATGCAGAGGGGGCTGTAAGTAATCCAGCAAAGTGGTTTCATCTGCAACAATTAGTATCACCAGCTTTCAAGGCTTTATCAACTTTAATTGCTGCAGGACAGCTTTAAATTGTTAACCCATTTTATTCCCTAGAAAATTATATTTTTGTATTATTCTGAAATGTACATTTTTTTCAGTTTGAGATACCTTTAACTTCTTAAAAATCTTAACTTGTATTATTTCAAGGTATTCATTGGACTTGAATGATTTAAATTGCAATAAAAAAACTAAAAATTTGGGGTGTTGTAAAAATTTGACTGGTAGTGTATTTCATAGAGATATTTTTCTTTGAAATCAAACTCACCTGGTTTACGTGGCTCTTTTGTTGTAAGTTTATCTTGTTTTGATCCTGAAAACAGAGCCAAACAATTTCAAACACACTTACAGGACAAATTACAACAAACGGGATCTGACACACAATCATTTTTAATCTTGTTTTCCAATTATCAGACTATGTCAATTCAGCCACAGCAAAGATTTCGTTATATTTTTTATTCTAAACTGGTTTAATTTTCAATACTTTTTCAAGTGTTACTCCCAAAGCCCTCTGATTACAGCAACAACCTCCCATACAGTTAAAGATATGCAGACAGAACTTATGGCACTACTTAGTTGATTGTATAAAATGGTCTATCCTCTCACAGCTCTATTATTCATTTTTGTTACACTTTGTTGCTCAACTCTGAAACATTGCTTTTCACTTGGCTTGTTTAAGCCACAGCCTCAAAGCTTGAGCCTTTCTAAGTCCTTGAGCATTCCCTTAAACACTATGACTAAAGGTTCAGTTGCAGACTAATTTCACAGAGGCTGAAGATAAAACAAAAACCTTCCCTTACTAGGGATGGGCAATATCTTAAAATTCTACTCACGATAAAAATTTGTCTCCTCACGATAAAAACGATAATTCATGTTTGTGAAAGTTTTGTGCACGCCCGATTCACGTGCTGAGTGGCAGAAGGCAGAAGGCAGACGTGAGGCTGAGGAAGAGCTAACGCCACCATGTTTGGGCTGGTTTGGTTACAGAACATCAGATGAGGAGTAAACTACCATAATATGCAAAGTTTGCAGAAAAACGGGTGCTACAAAGAGTGGAAACACATCCAATCACATCCACCGTACAGTCATGTGACTTCACCCACGTCTGCAGGGAGCAGCGCTGCTAACGTAGCAGTGACTGTGTCAGTATATTTATTGTGTTTAAATTCTTCTAGGGGACTCTCTTTCAAAAAAGTGACTTGCAACAAATCTCATGACTTTTATGGCATTATTAGACACTTTTGTAGACTAACGTGGAACATGTATCATTGTTACTGTGTTCCCTTATCAGTGGAGTGCTCACAGCCCACTGTTGCAGCTCTGCCCCGCTCAGCTGGAGCAGATATAGCAAATATATGCGTCTGCCTGAAGCTGCTGCAGCTGATCATCCGGGTTCCGATGTCAAAGCAAAATATGTTCTGTCTGAAATACATGACTGCACACTATCACTAAATCACTGATTTTTATTCACAGCCCCAGTCACTTTCTCTCAGACCAGGTGTGTGTGTGGACACTTCTCTGAGTCTAAACTGACCTCTTAAGAAATAAAGAAAGGAGTGGGAATCGAACCCTAAATTAAAAGGCTGGTTGAAGCCATACAGTAACAAGAACCCATCACATTTACAAGCACATTATGTAAGTTAGGCCATTTGATATAGAAAGGAAGGAGGTTTGTGTGTGTGTGTGTGCGCCTGTGCGCTGGATGGGGGGGGGGGGGGTGGGGGGG